>CAWWDJ010000015.1:0-15548 GCA_963942525.1 Ptychoptera contaminata | reverse complement strand
GGTATCTTAAGGGCAAGATAATGTTGGTGTGAGTACGCCAATGATCTACATTGATGTTTAATGGATTACCGAAGCAGCCGGACAGTATTCTATGTACCACAGACCTAATTGTGGGTATGTTAATGCCGTTGGGTGGTGTTTTATGGATTTCCTGAGCATCTTAAGTTAATTTTTAATGACATGATGGTATGTTTATGCATATGTAATGTCACTTATGATTTAATTGAGTTTTTTTTTATTACTTTTAGGTATCTTAAGGGCAAGATAATGTTGGTGTGAGTACGCCAATGATCTACATTGATGTTTAATGGATTACCGAAGCAGCCGGACAGTATTCTATGTACCACAGACCTAATTGTGGGTATGTTAATGCCGTTGGGTGGTGTTTTATGGATTTCCTGAGCATCTTAAGTTAATTTTTAATGACATGATGGTATGTTTATGCATATGTAATGTCACTTATGATTTAATTGAGTTTTTTTTTATTATTTTAGGTATCTTAAGGGCAAGATAATGTTGGTGTGAGTACGCCAATGATCTACATTGATGTTTAATGGATTACCGAAGCAGCCGGACAGTATTCTATGTACCACAGACCTAATTGTGGGTATGTTAATGCCGTTGGGTGGTGTTTTATGGATTTCCTGAGCATCTTAAGTTAATTTTTAATGACATGATGGTATGTTTATGCATATGTAATGTCACTTATGATTTAATTGAGTTTTTTTTTATTATTTTAGGTATCTTAAGGGCAAGATAATGTTGGTGTGAGTACGCCAATGATCTACATTGATGTTTAATGGATTACCGAAGCAGCCGGACAGTATTCTATGTACCACAGACCTAATTGTGGGTATGTTAATGCCGTTGGGTGGTGTTTTATGGATTTCCTGAGCATCTTAAGTTAATTTTTAATGACATGATGGTATGTTTATGCATATGTAATGTCACTTATGATTTAATTGAGTTTTTTTTTATTATTTTAGGTATCTTAAGGGCAAGATAATGTTGGTGTGAGTACGCCAATGATCTACATTGATGTTTAATGGATTACCGAAGCAGCCGGACAGTATTCTATGTACCACAGACCTAATTGTGGGTATGTTAATGCCGTTGGGTGGTGTTTTATGGATTTCCTGAGCATCTTAAGTTAATTTTTAATGACATGATGGTATGTTTATGCATATGTAATGTCACTTATGATTTAATTGAGTTTTTTTTTATTATTTTAGGTATCTTAAGGGCAAGATAATGTTGGTGTGAGTACGCCAATGATCTACATTGATGTTTAATGGATTACCGAAGCAGCCGGACAGTATTCTATGTACCACAGACCTAATTGTGGGTATGTTAATGCCGTTGGGTGGTGTTTTATGGATTTCCTGAGCATCTTAAGTTAATTTTTAATGACATGATGGTATGTTTATGCATATGTAATGTCACTTATGATTTAATTGAGTTTTTTTTTATTATTTTAGGTATCTTAAGGGCAAGATAATGTTGGTGTGAGTACGCCAATGATCTACATTGATGTTTAATGGATTACCGAAGCAGCCGGACAGTATTCTATGTACCACAGACCTAATTGTGGGTATGTTAATGCCGTTGGGTGGTGTTTTATGGATTTCCTGAGCATCTTAAGTTAATTTTTAATGACATGATGGTATGTTTATGCATATGTAATGTCACTTATGATTTAATTGAGTTTTTTTTTATTATTTTAGGTATCTTAAGGGCAAGATAATGTTGGTGTGAGTACGCCAATGATCTACATTGATGTTTAATGGATTACCGAAGCAGCCGGACAGTATTCTATGTACCACAGACCTAATTGTGGGTATGTTAATGCCGTTGGGTGGTGTTTTATGGATTTCCTGAGCATCTTAAGTTAATTTTTAATGACATGATGGTATGTTTATGCATATGTAATGTCACTTATGATTTAATTGAGTTTTTTTTTATTATTTTAGGTATCTTAAGGGCAAGATAATGTTGGTGTGAGTACGCCAATGATCTACATTGATGTTTAATGGATTACCGAAGCAGCCGGACAGTATTCTATGTACCACAGACCTAATTGTGGGTATGTTAATGCCGTTGGGTGGTGTTTTATGGATTTCCTGAGCATCTTAAGTTAATTTTTAATGACATGATGGTATGTTTATGCATATGTAATGTCACTTATGATTTAATTGAGTTTTTTTTTATTATTTTAGGTATCTTAAGGGCAAGATAATGTTGGTGTGAGTACGCCAATGATCTACATTGATGTTTAATGGATTACCGAAGCAGCCGGACAGTATTCTATGTACCACAGACCTAATTGTGGGTATGTTAATGCCGTTGGGTGGTGTTTTATGGATTTCCTGAGCATCTTAAGTTAATTTTTAATGACATGATGGTATGTTTATGCATATGTAATGTCACTTATGATTTAATTGAGTTTTTTTTTATTATTTTAGGTATCTTAAGGGCAAGATAATGTTGGTGTGAGTACGCCAATGATCTACATTGATGTTTAATGGATTACCGAAGCAGCCGGACAGTATTCTATGTACCACAGACCTAATTGTGGGTATGTTAATGCCGTTGGGTGGTGTTTTATGGATTTCCTGAGCATCTTAAGTTAATTTTTAATGACATGATGGTATGTTTATGCATATGTAATGTCACTTATGATTTAATTGAGTTTTTTTTTATTATTTTAGGTATCTTAAGGGCAAGATAATGTTGGTGTGAGTACGCCAATGATCTACATTGATGTTTAATGGATTACCGAAGCAGCCGGACAGTATTCTATGTACCACAGACCTAATTGTGGGTATGTTAATGCCGTTGGGTGGTGTTTTATGGATTTCCTGAGCATCTTAAGTTAATTTTTAATGACATGATGGTATGTTTATGCATATGTAATGTCACTTATGATTTAATTGAGTTTTTTTTTATTATTTTAGGTATCTTAAGGGCAAGATAATGTTGGTGTGAGTACGCCAATGATCTACATTGATGTTTAATGGATTACCGAAGCAGCCGGACAGTATTCTATGTACCACAGACCTAATTGTGGGTATGTTAATGCCGTTGGGTGGTGTTTTATGGATTTCCTGAGCATCTTAAGTTAATTTTTAATGACATGATGGTATGTTTATGCATATGTAATGTCACTTATGATTTAATTGAGTTTTTTTTTATTATTTTAGGTATCTTAAGGGCAAGATAATGTTGGTGTGAGTACGCCAATGATCTACATTGATGTTTAATGGATTACCGAAGCAGCCGGACAGTATTCTATGTACCACAGACCTAATTGTGGGTATGTTAATGCCGTTGGGTGGTGTTTTATGGATTTCCTGAGCATCTTAAGTTAATTTTTAATGACATGATGGTATGTTTATGCATATGTAATGTCACTTATGATTTAATTGAGTTTTTTTTTATTATTTTAGGTATCTTAAGGGCAAGATAATGTTGGTGTGAGTACGCCAATGATCTACATTGATGTTTAATGGATTACCGAAGCAGCCGGACAGTATTCTATGTACCACAGACCTAATTGTGGGTATGTTAATGCCGTTGGGTGGTGTTTTATGGATTTCCTGAGCATCTTAAGTTAATTTTTAATGACATGATGGTATGTTTATGCATATGTAATGTCACTTATGATTTAATTGAGTTTTTTTTTATTATTTTAGGTATCTTAAGGGCAAGATAATGTTGGTGTGAGTACGCCAATGATCTACATTGATGTTTAATGGATTACCGAAGCAGCCGGACAGTATTCTATGTACCACAGACCTAATTGTGGGTATGTTAATGCCGTTGGGTGGTGTTTTATGGATTTCCTGAGCATCTTAAGTTAATTTTTAATGACATGATGGTATGTTTATGCATATGTAATGTCACTTATGATTTAATTGAGTTTTTTTTTATTATTTTAGGTATCTTAAGGGCAAGATAATGTTGGTGTGAGTACGCCAATGATCTACATTGATGTTTAATGGATTACCGAAGCAGCCGGACAGTATTCTATGTACCACAGACCTAATTGTGGGTATGTTAATGCCGTTGGGTGGTGTTTTATGGATTTCCTGAGCATCTTAAGTTAATTTTTAATGACATGATGGTATGTTTATGCATATGTAATGTCACTTATGATTTAATTGAGTTTTTTTTTATTATTTTAGGTATCTTAAGGGCAAGATAATGTTGGTGTGAGTACGCCAATGATCTACATTGATGTTTAATGGATTACCGAAGCAGCCGGACAGTATTCTATGTACCACAGACCTAATTGTGGGTATGTTAATGCCGTTGGGTGGTGTTTTATGGATTTCCTGAGCATCTTAAGTTAATTTTTAATGACATGATGGTATGTTTATGCATATGTAATGTCACTTATGATTTAATTGAGTTTTTTTTTATTATTTTAGGTATCTTAAGGGCAAGATAATGTTGGTGTGAGTACGCCAATGATCTACATTGATGTTTAATGGATTACCGAAGCAGCCGGACAGTATTCTATGTACCACAGACCTAATTGTGGGTATGTTAATGCCGTTGGGTGGTGTTTTATGGATTTCCTGAGCATCTTAAGTTAATTTTTAATGACATGATGGTATGTTTATGCATATGTAATGTCACTTATGATTTAATTGAGTTTTTTTTTATTATTTTAGGTATCTTAAGGGCAAGATAATGTTGGTGTGAGTACGCCAATGATCTACATTGATGTTTAATGGATTACCGAAGCAGCCGGACAGTATTCTATGTACCACAGACCTAATTGTGGGTATGTTAATGCCGTTGGGTGGTGTTTTATGGATTTCCTGAGCATCTTAAGTTAATTTTTAATGACATGATGGTATGTTTATGCATATGTAATGTCACTTATGATTTAATTGAGTTTTTTTTTATTATTTTAGGTATCTTAAGGGCAAGATAATGTTGGTGTGAGTACGCCAATGATCTACATTGATGTTTAATGGATTACCGAAGCAGCCGGACAGTATTCTATGTACCACAGACCTAATTGTGGGTATGTTAATGCCGTTGGGTGGTGTTTTATGGATTTCCTGAGCATCTTAAGTTAATTTTTAATGACATGATGGTATGTTTATGCATATGTAATGTCACTTATGATTTAATTGAGTTTTTTTTTATTATTTTAGGTATCTTAAGGGCAAGATAATGTTGGTGTGAGTACGCCAATGATCTACATTGATGTTTAATGGATTACCGAAGCAGCCGGACAGTATTCTATGTACCACAGACCTAATTGTGGGTATGTTAATGCCGTTGGGTGGTGTTTTATGGATTTCCTGAGCATCTTAAGTTAATTTTTAATGACATGATGGTATGTTTATGCATATGTAATGTCACTTATGATTTAATTGAGTTTTTTTTTATTATTTTAGGTATCTTAAGGGCAAGATAATGTTGGTGTGAGTACGCCAATGATCTACATTGATGTTTAATGGATTACCGAAGCAGCCGGACAGTATTCTATGTACCACAGACCTAATTGTGGGTATGTTAATGCCGTTGGGTGGTGTTTTATGGATTTCCTGAGCATCTTAAGTTAATTTTTAATGACATGATGGTATGTTTATGCATATGTAATGTCACTTATGATTTAATTGAGTTTTTTTTTATTATTTTAGGTATCTTAAGGGCAAGATAATGTTGGTGTGAGTACGCCAATGATCTACATTGATGTTTAATGGATTACCGAAGCAGCCGGACAGTATTCTATGTACCACAGACCTAATTGTGGGTATGTTAATGCCGTTGGGTGGTGTTTTATGGATTTCCTGAGCATCTTAAGTTAATTTTTAATGACATGATGGTATGTTTATGCATATGTAATGTCACTTATGATTTAATTGAGTTTTTTTTTATTATTTTAGGTATCTTAAGGGCAAGATAATGTTGGTGTGAGTACGCCAATGATCTACATTGATGTTTAATGGATTACCGAAGCAGCCGGACAGTATTCTATGTACCACAGACCTAATTGTGGGTATGTTAATGCCGTTGGGTGGTGTTTTATGGATTTCCTGAGCATCTTAAGTTAATTTTTAATGACATGATGGTATGTTTATGCATATGTAATGTCACTTATGATTTAATTGAGTTTTTTTTTATTATTTTAGGTATCTTAAGGGCAAGATAATGTTGGTGTGAGTACGCCAATGATCTACATTGATGTTTAATGGATTACCGAAGCAGCCGGACAGTATTCTATGTACCACAGACCTAATTGTGGGTATGTTAATGCCGTTGGGTGGTGTTTTATGGATTTCCTGAGCATCTTAAGTTAATTTTTAATGACATGATGGTATGTTTATGCATATGTAATGTCACTTATGATTTAATTGAGTTTTTTTTTATTATTTTAGGTATCTTAAGGGCAAGATAATGTTGGTGTGAGTACGCCAATGATCTACATTGATGTTTAATGGATTACCGAAGCAGCCGGACAGTATTCTATGTACCACAGACCTAATTGTGGGTATGTTAATGCCGTTGGGTGGTGTTTTATGGATTTCCTGAGCATCTTAAGTTAATTTTTAATGACATGATGGTATGTTTATGCATATGTAATGTCACTTATGATTTAATTGAGTTTTTTTTTATTATTTTAGGTATCTTAAGGGCAAGATAATGTTGGTGTGAGTACGCCAATGATCTACATTGATGTTTAATGGATTACCGAAGCAGCCGGACAGTATTCTATGTACCACAGACCTAATTGTGGGTATGTTAATGCCGTTGGGTGGTGTTTTATGGATTTCCTGAGCATCTTAAGTTAATTTTTAATGACATGATGGTATGTTTATGCATATGTAATGTCACTTATGATTTAATTGAGTTTTTTTTTATTATTTTAGGTATCTTAAGGGCAAGATAATGTTGGTGTGAGTACGCCAATGATCTACATTGATGTTTAATGGATTACCGAAGCAGCCGGACAGTATTCTATGTACCACAGACCTAATTGTGGGTATGTTAATGCCGTTGGGTGGTGTTTTATGGATTTCCTGAGCATCTTAAGTTAATTTTTAATGACATGATGGTATGTTTATGCATATGTAATGTCACTTATGATTTAATTGAGTTTTTTTTTATTATTTTAGGTATCTTAAGGGCAAGATAATGTTGGTGTGAGTACGCCAATGATCTACATTGATGTTTAATGGATTACCGAAGCAGCCGGACAGTATTCTATGTACCACAGACCTAATTGTGGGTATGTTAATGCCGTTGGGTGGTGTTTTATGGATTTCCTGAGCATCTTAAGTTAATTTTTAATGACATGATGGTATGTTTATGCATATGTAATGTCACTTATGATTTAATTGAGTTTTTTTTTATTATTTTAGGTATCTTAAGGGCAAGATAATGTTGGTGTGAGTACGCCAATGATCTACATTGATGTTTAATGGATTACCGAAGCAGCCGGACAGTATTCTATGTACCACAGACCTAATTGTGGGTATGTTAATGCCGTTGGGTGGTGTTTTATGGATTTCCTGAGCATCTTAAGTTAATTTTTAATGACATGATGGTATGTTTATGCATATGTAATGTCACTTATGATTTAATTGAGTTTTTTTTTATTATTTTAGGTATCTTAAGGGCAAGATAATGTTGGTGTGAGTACGCCAATGATCTACATTGATGTTTAATGGATTACCGAAGCAGCCGGACAGTATTCTATGTACCACAGACCTAATTGTGGGTATGTTAATGCCGTTGGGTGGTGTTTTATGGATTTCCTGAGCATCTTAAGTTAATTTTTAATGACATGATGGTATGTTTATGCATATGTAATGTCACTTATGATTTAATTGAGTTTTTTTTTATTATTTTAGGTATCTTAAGGGCAAGATAATGTTGGTGTGAGTACGCCAATGATCTACATTGATGTTTAATGGATTACCGAAGCAGCCGGACAGTATTCTATGTACCACAGACCTAATTGTGGGTATGTTAATGCCGTTGGGTGGTGTTTTATGGATTTCCTGAGCATCTTAAGTTAATTTTTAATGACATGATGGTATGTTTATGCATATGTAATGTCACTTATGATTTAATTGAGTTTTTTTTTATTATTTTAGGTATCTTAAGGGCAAGATAATGTTGGTGTGAGTACGCCAATGATCTACATTGATGTTTAATGGATTACCGAAGCAGCCGGACAGTATTCTATGTACCACAGACCTAATTGTGGGTATGTTAATGCCGTTGGGTGGTGTTTTATGGATTTCCTGAGCATCTTAAGTTAATTTTTAATGACATGATGGTATGTTTATGCATATGTAATGTCACTTATGATTTAATTGAGTTTTTTTTTATTATTTTAGGTATCTTAAGGGCAAGATAATGTTGGTGTGAGTACGCCAATGATCTACATTGATGTTTAATGGATTACCGAAGCAGCCGGACAGTATTCTATGTACCACAGACCTAATTGTGGGTATGTTAATGCCGTTGGGTGGTGTTTTATGGATTTCCTGAGCATCTTAAGTTAATTTTTAATGACATGATGGTATGTTTATGCATATGTAATGTCACTTATGATTTAATTGAGTTTTTTTTTATTATTTTAGGTATCTTAAGGGCAAGATAATGTTGGTGTGAGTACGCCAATGATCTACATTGATGTTTAATGGATTACCGAAGCAGCCGGACAGTATTCTATGTACCACAGACCTAATTGTGGGTATGTTAATGCCGTTGGGTGGTGTTTTATGGATTTCCTGAGCATCTTAAGTTAATTTTTAATGACATGATGGTATGTTTATGCATATGTAATGTCACTTATGATTTAATTGAGTTTTTTTTTATTATTTTAGGTATCTTAAGGGCAAGATAATGTTGGTGTGAGTACGCCAATGATCTACATTGATGTTTAATGGATTACCGAAGCAGCCGGACAGTATTCTATGTACCACAGACCTAATTGTGGGTATGTTAATGCCGTTGGGTGGTGTTTTATGGATTTCCTGAGCATCTTAAGTTAATTTTTAATGACATGATGGTATGTTTATGCATATGTAATGTCACTTATGATTTAATTGAGTTTTTTTTTATTATTTTAGGTATCTTAAGGGCAAGATAATGTTGGTGTGAGTACGCCAATGATCTACATTGATGTTTAATGGATTACCGAAGCAGCCGGACAGTATTCTATGTACCACAGACCTAATTGTGGGTATGTTAATGCCGTTGGGTGGTGTTTTATGGATTTCCTGAGCATCTTAAGTTAATTTTTAATGACATGATGGTATGTTTATGCATATGTAATGTCACTTATGATTTAATTGAGTTTTTTTTTATTATTTTAGGTATCTTAAGGGCAAGATAATGTTGGTGTGAGTACGCCAATGATCTACATTGATGTTTAATGGATTACCGAAGCAGCCGGACAGTATTCTATGTACCACAGACCTAATTGTGGGTATGTTAATGCCGTTGGGTGGTGTTTTATGGATTTCCTGAGCATCTTAAGTTAATTTTTAATGACATGATGGTATGTTTATGCATATGTAATGTCACTTATGATTTAATTGAGTTTTTTTTCTATTATTTTAGGTATCTTAAGGGCAAGATAATGTTGGTGTGAGTACGCCAATGATCTACATTGATGTTTAATGGATTACCGAAGCAGCCGGACAGTATTCTATGTACCACAGACCTAATTGTGGGTATGTTAATGCCGTTGGGTGGTGTTTTATGGATTTCCTGAGCATCTTAAGTTAATTTTTAATGACATGATGGTATGTTTATGCATATGTAATGTCACTTATGATTTAATTGAGTTTTTTTTTATTATTTTAGGTATCTTAAGGGCAAGATAATGTTGGTGTGAGTACGCCAATGATCTACATTGATGTTTAATGGATTACCGAAGCAGCCGGACAGTATTCTATGTACCACAGACCTAATTGTGGGTATGTTAATGCCGTTGGGTGGTGTTTTATGGATTTCCTGAGCATCTTAAGTTAATTTTTAATGACATGATGGTATGTTTATGCATATGTAATGTCACTTATGATTTAATTGAGTTTTTTTTTATTATTTTAGGTATCTTAAGGGCAAGATAATGTTGGTGTGAGTACGCCAATGATCTACATTGATGTTTAATGGATTACCGAAGCAGCCGGACAGTATTCTATGTACCACAGACCTAATTGTGGGTATGTTAATGCCGTTGGGTGGTGTTTTATGGATTTCCTGAGCATCTTAAGTTAATTTTTAATGACATGATGGTATGTTTATGCATATGTAATGTCACTTATGATTTAATTGAGTTTTTTTTTATTATTTTAGGTATCTTAAGGGCAAGATAATGTTGGTGTGAGTACGCCAATGATCTACATTGATGTTTAATGGATTACCGAAGCAGCCGGACAGTATTCTATGTACCACAGACCTAATTGTGGGTATGTTAATGCCGTTGGGTGGTGTTTTATGGATTTCCTGAGCATCTTAAGTTAATTTTTAATGACATGATGGTATGTTTATGCATATGTAATGTCACTTATGATTTAATTGAGTTTTTTTTTATTATTTTAGGTATCTTAAGGGCAAGATAATGTTGGTGTGAGTACGCCAATGATCTACATTGATGTTTAATGGATTACCGAAGCAGCCGGACAGTATTCTATGTACCACAGACCTAATTGTGGGTATGTTAATGCCGTTGGGTGGTGTTTTATGGATTTCCTGAGCATCTTAAGTTAATTTTTAATGACATGATGGTATGTTTATGCATATGTAATGTCACTTATGATTTAATTGAGTTTTTTTTTATTATTTTAGGTATCTTAAGGGCAAGATAATGTTGGTGTGAGTACGCCAATGATCTACATTGATGTTTAATGGATTACCGAAGCAGCCGGACAGTATTCTATGTACCACAGACCTAATTGTGGGTATGTTAATGCCGTTGGGTGGTGTTTTATGGATTTCCTGAGCATCTTAAGTTAATTTTTAATGACATGATGGTATGTTTATGCATATGTAATGTCACTTATGATTTAATTGAGTTTTTTTTTATTATTTTAGGTATCTTAAGGGCAAGATAATGTTGGTGTGAGTACGCCAATGATCTACATTGATGTTTAATGGATTACCGAAGCAGCCGGACAGTATTCTATGTACCACAGACCTAATTGTGGGTATGTTAATGCCGTTGGGTGGTGTTTTATGGATTTCCTGAGCATCTTAAGTTAATTTTTAATGACATGATGGTATGTTTATGCATATGTAATGTCACTTATGATTTAATTGAGTTTTTTTTTATTATTTTAGGTATCTTAAGGGCAAGATAATGTTGGTGTGAGTACGCCAATGATCTACATTGATGTTTAATGGATTACCGAAGCAGCCGGACAGTATTCTATGTACCACAGACCTAATTGTGGGTATGTTAATGCCGTTGGGTGGTGTTTTATGGATTTCCTGAGCATCTTAAGTTAATTTTTAATGACATGATGGTATGTTTATGCATATGTAATGTCACTTATGATTTAATTGAGTTTTTTTTTATTATTTTAGGTATCTTAAGGGCAAGATAATGTTGGTGTGAGTACGCCAATGATCTACATTGATGTTTAATGGATTACCGAAGCAGCCGGACAGTATTCTATGTACCACAGACCTAATTGTGGGTATGTTAATGCCGTTGGGTGGTGTTTTATGGATTTCCTGAGCATCTTAAGTTAATTTTTAATGACATGATGGTATGTTTATGCATATGTAATGTCACTTATGATTTAATTGAGTTTTTTTTTATTATTTTAGGTATCTTAAGGGCAAGATAATGTTGGTGTGAGTACGCCAATGATCTACATTGATGTTTAATGGATTACCGAAGCAGCCGGACAGTATTCTATGTACCACAGACCTAATTGTGGGTATGTTAATGCCGTTGGGTGGTGTTTTATGGATTTCCTGAGCATCTTAAGTTAATTTTTAATGACATGATGGTATGTTTATGCATATGTAATGTCACTTATGATTTAATTGAGTTTTTTTTTATTATTTTAGGTATCTTAAGGGCAAGATAATGTTGGTGTGAGTACGCCAATGATCTACATTGATGTTTAATGGATTACCGAAGCAGCCGGACAGTATTCTATGTACCACAGACCTAATTGTGGGTATGTTAATGCCGTTGGGTGGTGTTTTATGGATTTCCTGAGCATCTTAAGTTAATTTTTAATGACATGATGGTATGTTTATGCATATGTAATGTCACTTATGATTTAATTGAGTTTTTTTTTATTATTTTAGGTATCTTAAGGGCAAGATAATGTTGGTGTGAGTACGCCAATGATCTACATTGATGTTTAATGGATTACCGAAGCAGCCGGACAGTATTCTATGTACCACAGACCTAATTGTGGGTATGTTAATGCCGTTGGGTGGTGTTTTATGGATTTCCTGAGCATCTTAAGTTAATTTTTAATGACATGATGGTATGTTTATGCATATGTAATGTCACTTATGATTTAATTGAGTTTTTTTTTATTATTTTAGGTATCTTAAGGGCAAGATAATGTTGGTGTGAGTACGCCAATGATCTACATTGATGTTTAATGGATTACCGAAGCAGCCGGACAGTATTCTATGTACCACAGACCTAATTGTGGGTATGTTAATGCCGTTGGGTGGTGTTTTATGGATTTCCTGAGCATCTTAAGTTAATTTTTAATGACATGATGGTATGTTTATGCATATGTAATGTCACTTATGATTTAATTGAGTTTTTTTTTATTATTTTAGGTATCTTAAGGGCAAGATAATGTTGGTGTGAGTACGCCAATGATCTACATTGATGTTTAATGGATTACCGAAGCAGCCGGACAGTATTCTATGTACCACAGACCTAATTGTGGGTATGTTAATGCCGTTGGGTGGTGTTTTATGGATTTCCTGAGCATCTTAAGTTAATTTTTAATGACATGATGGTATGTTTATGCATATGTAATGTCACTTATGATTTAATTGAGTTTTTTTTTATTATTTTAGGTATCTTAAGGGCAAGATAATGTTGGTGTGAGTACGCCAATGATCTACATTGATGTTTAATGGATTACCGAAGCAGCCGGACAGTATTCTATGTACCACAGACCTAATTGTGGGTATGTTAATGCCGTTGGGTGGTGTTTTATGGATTTCCTGAGCATCTTAAGTTAATTTTTAATGACATGATGGTATGTTTATGCATATGTAATGTCACTTATGATTTAATTGAGTTTTTTTTTATTATTTTAGGTATCTTAAGGGCAAGATAATGTTGGTGTGAGTACGCCAATGATCTACATTGATGTTTAATGGATTACCGAAGCAGCCGGACAGTATTCTATGTACCACAGACCTAATTGTGGGTATGTTAATGCCGTTGGGTGGTGTTTTATGGATTTCCTGAGCATCTTAAGTTAATTTTTAATGACATGATGGTATGTTTATGCATATGTAATGTCACTTATGATTTAATTGAGTTTTTTTTTATTATTTTAGGTATCTTAAGGGCAAGATAATGTTGGTGTGAGTACGCCAATGATCTACATTGATGTTTAATGGATTACCGAAGCAGCCGGACAGTATTCTATGTACCACAGACCTAATTGTGGGTATGTTAATGCCGTTGGGTGGTGTTTTATGGATTTCCTGAGCATCTTAAGTTAATTTTTAATGACATGATGGTATGTTTATGCATATGTAATGTCACTTATGATTTAATTGAGTTTTTTTTTATTATTTTAGGTATCTTAAGGGCAAGATAATGTTGGTGTGAGTACGCCAATGATCTACATTGATGTTTAATGGATTACCGAAGCAGCCGGACAGTATTCTATGTACCACAGACCTAATTGTGGGTATGTTAATGCCGTTGGGTGGTGTTTTATGGATTTCCTGAGCATCTTAAGTTAATTTTTAATGACATGATGGTATGTTTATGCATATGTAATGTCACTTATGATTTAATTGAGTTTTTTTTTATTATTTTAGGTATCTTAAGGGCAAGATAATGTTTGTGTGAGTACGCCAATGATCTACATTGATGTTTAATGGATTACCGAAGCAGCCGGACAGTATTCTATGTACCACAGACCTAATTGTGGGTATGTTAATGCCGTTGGGTGGTGTTTTATGGATTTCCTGAGCATCTTAAGTTAATTTTTAATGACATGATGGTATGTTTATGCATATGTAATGTCACTTATGATTTAATTGAGTTTTTTTTTATTATTTTAGGTATCTTAAGGGCAAGATAATGTTGGTGTGAGTACGCCAATGATCTACATTGATGTTTAATGGATTACCGAAGCAGCCGTACAGTATTCTATGTACCACAGACCTAATTGTGGGTATGTTAATGCCGTTGGGTGGTGTTTTATGGATTTCCTGAGCATCTTAAGTTAATTTTTAATGACATGATGGTATGTTTATGCATATGTAATGTCACTTATGATTTAATTGAGTTTTTTTTTATTATTTTAGGTATCTTAAGGGCAAGATAATGTTGGTGTGAGTACGCCAATGATCTACATTGATGTTTAATGGATTACCGAAGCAGCCGGACAGTATTCTATGTACCACAGACCTAATTGTGGGTATGTTAATGCCGTTGGGTGGTGTTTTATGGATTTCCTGAGCATCTTAAGTTAATTTTTAATGACATGATGGTATGTTTATGCAAATGTAATGTCACTTATGATTTAATTGAGTTTTTTTTTATTATTTTAGGTATCTTAAGGGCAAGATAATGTTGGTGTGAGTACGCCAATGATCTACATTGATGTTTAATGGATTACCGAAGCAGCCGGACAGTATTCTATGTACCACAAACCTAATTGTGGGTATGTTAATGCCGTTGGGTGGTGTTTTATGGATTTCCTGAGCATCTTAAGTTAATTTTTAATGACATGATGGTATGTTTATGCATATGTAATGTCACTTATGATTTAATTGAGTTTTTTTTTATTATTTTAGGTATCTTAAGGGCAAGATAATGTTGGTGTGAGTACGCCAATGATCTACATTGATGTTTAATGGATTACCGAAGCAGCCGGACAGTATTCTATGTACCACAGACCTAATTGTGGGTATGTTAATGCCGTTGGGTGGTGTTTTATGGATTTCCTGAGCATCTTAAGTTAATTTTTAATGCCATGATGGTATGTTTATGCATATGTAATGTCACTTATGATTTAATTGAGTTTTTTTTTATTATTTTAGGTATCTTAAGGGCAAGATAATGTTGGTGTGAGTACGCCAATGATCTACATTGATGTTTAATGGATTACCGAAGCAGCCGGACAGTATTCTATGTACCACAGACCTAATTGTGGGTATGTTAATGCCGTTGGGTGGTGTTTTATGGATTTCCTGAGCATCTTAAGTTAATTTTTAATGACATGATGGTATGTTTATGCATATGTAATGTCACTTATGATTTAATTGAGTTTTTTTTTATTATTTTAGGTATCTTAAGGGCAAGATAATGTTGGTGTGAGTACGCCAATGATCTA
>CAWWDJ010000013.1:12500-15730 GCA_963942525.1 Ptychoptera contaminata | reverse complement strand
AGTCGCATACTTCCGCAATCCTTCCGCAATCCCTCATGGGAGAATGTCGTCTAGTGTATTGAATTGGTGACATGTCGCGGTGTTAGCTAGTTTGTATAAGTTATCCCCGTGGCAACATTTGGAAAAAGTCTCATACTTAATAGTCGCATACTTAATAGTCGCATACTTCCGCAATCCTTCCGCAATCCCTCATGGGAGAATGTCGTCTAGTGTATTGAATTGGTGACATGTCGCGGTGTTAGCTAGTTTGTATAAGTTATCCCCGTGGCAACATTTGGAAAAAGTCTCATACTTAATAGTCGCATACTTAATAGTCGCATACTTCCGCAATCCTTCCGCAATCCCTCATGGGAGAATGTCGTCTAGTGTATTGAATTGGTGACATGTCGCGGTGTTAGCTAGTTTGTATAAGTTATCCCCGTGGCAACATTTGGAAAAAGTCTCATACTTAATAGTCGCATACTTAATAGTCGCATACTTCCGCAATCCTTCCGCAATCCCTCATGGGAGAATGTCGTCTAGTGTATTGAATTGGTGACATGTCGCGGTGTTAGCTAGTTTGTATAAGTTATCCCGTGGCAACATTTGGAAAAAGTCTCATACTTAATAGTCGCATACTTAATAGTCGCATACTTCCGCAATCCTTCCGCAATCCCTCATGGGAGAATGTCGTCTAGTGTATTGAATTGGTGACATGTCGCGGTGTTAGCTAGTTTGTATAAGTTATCCCCGTGGCAACATTTGGAAAAAGTCTCATACTTAATAGTCGCATACTTAATAGTCGCATACTTCCGCAATCCTTCCGCAATCCCTCATGGGAGAATGTCGTCTAGTGTATTGAATTGGTGACATGTCGCGGTGTTAGCTAGTTTGTATAAGTTATCCCCGTGGCAACATTTGGAAAAAGTCTCATACTTAATAGTCGCATACTTAATAGTCGCATACTTCCGCAATCCTTCCGCAATCCCTCATGGGAGAATGTCGTCTAGTGTATTGAATTGGTGACATGTCGCGGTGTTAGCTAGTTTGTATAAGTTATCCCCGTGGCAACATTTGGAAAAAGTCTCATACTTAATAGTCTCATACTTAATAGTCGCATACTTCCGCAATCCTTCCGCAATCCCTCATGGGAGAATGTCGTCTAGTGTATTGAATTGGTGACATGTCGCGGTGTTAGCTAGTTTGTATAAGTTATCCCCGTGGCAACATTTGGAAAAAGTCTCATACTTAATAGTCGCATACTTAATAGTCGCATACTTCCGCAATCCTTCCGCAATCCCTCATGGGAGAATGTCGTCTAGTGTATTGAATTGGTGACATGTCGCGGTGTTAGCTAGTTTGTATAAGTTATCCCCGTGGCAACATTTGGAAAAAGTCTCATACTTAATAGTCGCATACTTAATAGTCGCATACTTCCGCAATCCTTCCGCAATCCCTCATGGGAGAATGTCGTCTAGTGTATTGAATTGGTGACATGTCGCGGTGTTAGCTAGTTTGTATAAGTTATCCCCGTGGCAACATTTGGAAAAAGTCTCATACTTAATAGTCGCATACTTAATAGTCGCATACTTCCGCAATCCTTCCGCAATCCCTCATGGGAGAATGTCGTCTAGTGTATTGAATTGGTGACATGTCGCGGTGTTAGCTAGTTTGTATAAGTTATCCCCGTGGCAACATTTGGAAAAAGTCTCATACTTAATAGTCGCATACTTAATAGTCGCATACTTCCGCAATCCTTCCGCAATCCCTCATGGGAGAATGTCGTCTAGTGTATTGAATTGGTGACATGTCGCGGTGTTAGCTAGTTTGTATAAGTTATCCCCGTGGCAACATTTGGAAAAAGTCTCATACTTAATAGTCGCATACTTAATAGTCGCATACTTCCGCAATCCTTCCGCAATCCCTCATGGGAGAATGTCGTCTAGTGTATTGAATTGGTGACATGTCGCGGTGTTAGCTAGTTTGTATAAGTTATCCCCGTGGCAACATTTGGAAAAAGTCTCATACTTAATAGTCGCATACTTAATAGTCGCATACTTCCGCAATCCTTCCGCAATCCCTCATGGGAGAATGTCGTCTAGTGTATTGAATTGGTGACATGTCGCGGTGTTAGCTAGTTTGTATAAGTTATCCCCGTGGCAACATTTGGAAAAAGTCTCATACTTAATAGTCGCATACTTAATAGTCGCATACTTCCGCAATCCTTCCGCAATCCCTCATGGGAGAATGTCGTCTAGTGTATTGAATTGGTGACATGTCGCGGTGTTAGCTAGTTTGTATAAGTTATCCCCGTGGCAACATTTGGAAAAAGTCTCATACTTAATAGTCGCATACTTAATAGTCGCATACTTCCGCGAGAATGTCGTCTAGTGTATTGAATTGGTGACATGTCGCGGTGTTAGCTAGTTTGTATAAGTTATCCCCGTGGCAACATTTGGAAAAAGTCTCATACTTAATAGTCGCATACTTAATAGTCGCATACTTCCGCAATCCTTCCGCAATCCCTCATGGGAGAATGTCGTCTAGTGTATTGAATTGGTGACATGTCGCGGTGTTAGCTAGTTTGTATAAGTTATCCCCGTGGCAACATTTGGAAAAAGTCTCATACTTAATAGTCGCATACTTAATAGTCGCATACTTCCGCAATCCTTCCGCAATCCCTCATGGGAGAATGTCGTCTAGTGTATTGAATTGGTGACATGTCGCGGTGTTAGCTAGTTTGTATAAGTTATCCCCGTGGCAACATTTGGACAAAAGTCTCATACTTAATAGTCGCATACTTAATAGTCGCATACTTCCGCAATCCTTCCGCAATCCCTCATGGGAGAATGTCGTCTAGTGTATTGAATTGGTGACATGTCGCGGTGTTAGCTAGTTTGTATAAGTTATCCCCGTGGCAACATTTGGAAAAAGTCTCATACTTAATAGTCGCATACTTAATAGTCGCATACTTCCGCAATCCTTCCGCAATCCCTCATGGGAGAATGTCGTCTAGTGTATTGAATTGGTGACATGTCGCGGTGTTAGCTAGTTTGTATAAGTTATCCCCGTGGCAACATTTGGAAAAAGTCTCATACTTAATAGTCGCATACTTAATAGTCGCATACTTCCGCAATCCTTCCGCAATCCCTCATGGGAGAATGTCGTCTAGTGTATTGAATTGGTGACATGTCGCGGTGTTAGCTAGTTTGTATAAGTTATCCCCGTGGCAACATTTGGAAAAAGTCTCA
>CAWWDJ010000013.1:0-5000 GCA_963942525.1 Ptychoptera contaminata | reverse complement strand
CTTATATAATTAACCATTAGATTATTCACATATATCAAGACAAACCAACAGGTATAACTCCACATCACATAGCATAATACATAAATACAAGTATAAATGAATCAGTATGCAATGCTTCAGCGCTATACTCCTGCCAGCATCTATTTAATATATTTGAGTCTCGTTCGTTATCGGAATTAACCAGACAAATCACTCCACGAACTAAGAACGGCCATGCACCACCACCCATATATTCGAGAAAGAGCTATCAATCTGTCTTACTCATTTATGTTCGGACCTGGTAAGTTTTCCCGTGTTGAGTCAAATTAAGCCGCAGGCTCCACTCCTGGTGGTGCCCTTCCGTCAATTCCTTTAAGTTTCAGCTTTGCAACCATACTTCCCCCGGAGCCCAAAAGCTTTGGTTTCCCGAAAGTTATTGGATGAACCATATTAAGTAGCTACATCCAATTGCTGGCTGGCATTGTTTATGGTTAGAACTAGGGCGGTATCTGATCGCCTTCGAACCTCTAACTTTCGTTCTTGATTAATGAAAACATCTTTGGCAAATGCTTTCGCAATAGTTAGTCTTACTACGGTCCAAGAATTTCACCTCTATCGTAGTAATACTAATGCCCCAACAGCTTCTATTAATCATTGCCTCTTGGTCTAAAAACCAAATTACAAAATAGAACAGAGACCTTATTTCATTATCCCATGCACTAAATATTTAGGCATAAAGCCTGCTTTAAGCACTTTAATTTGTTCAAAGTAATAGAACCGGTCCACGGCAGCACTCGATTAAGAGCACTGTTCATGGATTTAAAGTAATAACCAGGAATTAGGAAATTACTTAAATGGATGGGCGATACAGATAATTCTTTGCTACACGAATGTAACAAAAAGCTAGTGCATCGTTAACCAACCAACCGGCAATACGTTTAAGCAACGGAGTGATGTACAACACCGACTACGCGGGGTACTACTCGTGCTAAACACAAGTTCAACTACGAACGTTTTAACCGCAACAACTTTAATATACGCTATTGGAGCTGGAGTTACCGCGGCTGCTGGCACCAGACTTGCCCTCCAATTGTTCCTTGTTAAAGGATTTAAAGTGTACTCATTCCAATTACAGGGCCTCGGATATGAGTCCTGTATTGTTATTTTTCGTCACTACCTCCCCGTGCCGGGAGTGGGTAATTTACGCGCCTGCTGCCTTCCTTAGATGTGGTAGCCGTTTCTCGGGCTCCCTCTCCGGAATCGAACCCTGATTCCCCGTTACCCGTTGCAACCATGGTAGTCCTCTACATTACCATCAATAGTTGATAGGGCAGACATTTGAAAGATATGTCGTCGGCACAATGGCCATACGATCAGCAAAGTTATCCAGATTCATGTAAAACAAGCGACCAGTAAACTGATCGATTGGTTTCAATCTAATAAAAGCACACGTCCGTAAGGTTTCGTGTTTTATTGCATGTATTAGCTCTAGAATTACCACAGTTATCCAAGTAAATTTAGATAATCTATTAAACCATAACTGATATAATGAGCCTTTTGCGGTTTCACTTTAATTTAGCTTGTACTTAGACATGCATGGCTTAATCTTTGAGACAAGCATATAACTACTGGCAGGATCAACCAGAATAGTATTTTTACATTTAACCTCAATATTATATATTTGAGTATATTTATTTACTATATGCCAAGGTATTTCCATATATTTTACCAATCAATACGCAAACAGCTAATATCAATATGGTGTATATACATATATACCTTAGGCTATATTTATTATATTTATATATTATTTATATATTATATTTATTATTTATCACGATACACAAGTTCTTACTACCATTACTTTCGTATGGTAGACGAATCAAAGCTATATATCGAAGTATAGACCTTATCATCTATACCTCTTCTTACTATTAAAATTAAAAAACTTATATAAGGAAAGTGGCCTCGCAGGGTTAGAAAATGCACACTTTTCATATAAAAACACACTAAGGAGGCCTGGTGTCTATACTTTAGTAGATATATATACATGGTGGGGTCCAAAAATTTGAAAAATAGGCCTAGGAGGTTGAAATTCGGTATATAGGTACATGGAGGTGTTCTAAGCATACCGAGGTGGTCCCCGATGTCGGCCGGGGTCCAGGGGGCCCGTGGGGGGCCCGTGGGGGCCGAAAATTTAAATAATAGGCCTAGGAGGTTGAAATTCGGTATATAGGTACATGGAGGTGTTCTAAGCATACCGAGGTGGTCCCCGATGTCGGCCGGGGTCCGGGGGGCCCGTGGGGGCCCGTGGGGGCCGAAAATTTAAATAATAGGCCTAGGATGTTGAAATTCGGTATATAGGTACATGGAGGTGTTCTAAGCATACCGAGGTGGTCCCCGATGTCGGCCGGGGTCCGGGGGGCCCGTGGGGGCCCGTGGGGGCCGAAAATTTAAATAATAGGCCTAGGAGGTTGAAATTCGGTATATAGGTACATGGAGGTGTTCTAAGCATACCGAGGTGGTCCCCGATGTCGGCCGGGGTCCGGGGGGCCCGTGGGGGCCCGTGGGGGCCGAAAATTTAAATAATAGGCCTAGGAGGTTGAAATTCGGTATATAGGTACATGGAGGTGTTCTAAGCATACCGAGGTGGTCCCCGATGTCGGCCGGGGTCCAGGGGGCCCGTGGGGGCCGAAATTTTAAATAATAGGCCTAGAAGATTGAAATTTGGTATATAGGGTCAGGGAGACATGCCAAGAGCTTTGGGGGGGTTCCCGAGGTCCTAAGTTCCGGAGGGGTCCGGAAAATTTCAAAATTGGGCTAGAGAGCCAAAACTCGGTACAGGTGATCTACATGGCATGGCGAGTTGCCAATGAAGTCCAAATTTCCGGGGGCGTCCGGAAAATTCAGGATTGTCCTAGGAAGCTCAAATTTGGTGTACAGGGTCTGTGTAGCATGGCGAGAAGCCCCTCTGGTGCCAAATACCTCCAGATGTCCAAGGGGTCCGGAAAATCAAAAATTCTCCCTGACACTCCAAACTTGGGATTTTGTATCTGGTTGGGACCAGAGCACTCCTCATGATGTTCCTAACTCAAAAAAACTTCTTATTTGCACCACACGTGACTAAACATAATAATATAATATCTTTATACCATAATAACGTTGAATATAATTCGACACCGACCAACATATCGAGAAGCATCACAATTTGCATTTCCATCGTTTCCTATAATTTCCATCATAAAATAACGTATATATATTAACATAAGTAATCTGCAACCCATCATCATGCGGCATACGCAACCATATCTAACCATGTCCAATTGACTTTAAAAAAAAACAACGACACGCGGTGTTCCCAAGCGGTCACCCATCTAAGTACTGACCGCGCCCAATGTTGCTTAACTTCGGTGATCGGACGGGAACCGGTGCTTTTAACATGGTGTGGCCGTTGCTGATATGTAGAGTCTTCATAATAGTGCTTTATACTTACCATACACAGTGCACACATCGCAATTAAACATATCACTTCATATAAAAGTTATCCCTTAGTAATAATAGTCATAATAATAATAATTTTATAATAAATAATAATAAATTTTTAAATAAATCATGCTGAAAAAATGCGGCACCAAAACGAACCGCCATGGGTGTTACGCAGATTTGCTATTCTTAGAGGGACAATATCATCAAAATAATAATAATAATAATAAAAATACTTCTAATAATAATAATTAGAACACACCACACCATATGGGTTGCCTCATAATACGCCTGACGTTATGCAACCCGCATGACACGCCACACCATATGTGTTGTTTATATATTAACATATATTTTAAATATATAGGGCAATTATATTTAAACAATTTATTTAATAATAATAATAATAATAACAATACTTATAATAATAATAATAATATTAATAATAATATTATTAATAATAATATTAATAACAATTATAATAATAGTAATAATAATAATAAATAAATATTAATTTCTATTCAAATAATAATAAAATGTTGTCAATATTTGTTATAATCGCCCACCCACCACCATTTGTCATTTACTATTATCATTAATAAAGATTTCTTTTCAATGGATAATTAATTAATAATATATTTAAAATATGATTTACTTTTATTGCAGAAAACTTAAAATTAATTGCATAAAAAATTATGGATTTCTTATAAAATAATAATAATATATCTTATATATATATATATATATATAATAATAATGTATTAATATATATTTTAAATATATATTTTAAATATATTATAGGCAATTATATTTAAATCATTTATTTAATAATATGGGAATATATATTGTTATGGGAAAAATATATCATACTTATATTACTTATAACTATATACTATCACTATGGCAATTCGCTATGGGAAAAATATATCATACTTATATTACTTATAACTATATACTATCACTATGGCAATTCGCTATGGGAAAAATATATCATACTTATATTACTTATAACTATATACTATCACTATGGCAATCCTTCCGCAATCCCTCATGGGAGAATTACTTAATAGTCTCATACTTAATAGTCGCATACTTCCGCAATCCTTCCGCAATCCCTCATGGGAGAATGTCGTCTAGTGTATTGAATTGGTGACATGTCGCGATGTTAGCTAGTTTGTATAAGTTATCCCCGTGGCAACATTTGGAAAAAGTCTCATACTTAATAGTCGCATACTTAATAGTCGCATACTTCCGCAATCCTTCCGCAATCCCTCATGGGAGAATGTCGTCTAGTGTATTGAATTGGTGACATGTCGCGGTGTTAGCTAGTTTGTATAAGTTATCCCCGTGGCAACATTTGGAAAAAGTCTCATACTTAATAGTCTCATACTTAATAGTCGCATACTTAATAGTCGCATACTTCCGCAATCCTTCCGCAATCCCTCATGGGAGAATGTCGTCTAGTGTATTGAATTGGTGACATGTCGCGATGTTAGCTAGTTTGTATAAGTTATCCCCGTGGCAACATTTGGAAAAAG
>CAWWDJ010000012.1:0-89890 GCA_963942525.1 Ptychoptera contaminata | reverse complement strand
AAGTGATAAATCGTACATAAAACAGCCAAATATGTCATTTATTTAATGAAATTCGGAGTCGTTTGCAAAATACCGCGAAAATTTTGAGTTTATATTATTTTTTGAGAACTATTCTGTAAAAGTTGAGCAAAACAAGAAATAAGTGATAAATCGTACATAAAACAGCCAAATATGTCATTTATTTAACGACATTCGGAGTCGTTTGCAAAATACCGTGAAAATTTTGAGTTTGCTATTTTATATTTTTTTAGTACTACCCTGTAAAAGTTGAGCAAAACAAGTAATAAGTGATAAATCGTACATAAAACAGCCAAATATGTCATTTATTTAATGAAATTCGGAGTCGTTTGCAAAATACCGCGAAAATTTTGAGTTTATATTATTTTTTGAGAACTATTCTGTAAAAGTTGAGCAAAACAAGAAATAAGTGATAAATCGTACATAAAACAGCCAAATATGTCATTTATTTAACGACATTCGGAGTCGTTTGCAAAATACCGTGAAAATTTTGAGTTTGCTATTTTATATTTTTTTAGTACTACCCTGTAAAAGTTGAGCAAAACAAGTAATAAGTGATAAATCGTACATAAAACAGCCAAATATGTCATTTATTTAACGAAATTCGGAGTCGTTTGCAAAATACCGTGAAAATTTTGAGTTTGCTATTTTATATTTTTTGAGTACTACCCTGTAAAAGTTGAGCAAAACAAGAAATAAGTGATAAATCGTACATAAAACAGCCAAATATGTCATTTATTTAATGAAATTCGGAGTCGTTTGCAAAAGACCGCGAAAATTTTGAGTTTATATCATTTTTTGAGAACTATTCTGTAAAAGTTGAGCAAAACAAGTAATAAGTGATAAATCGTACATAAAACAGCCAAATATGTCATTTATTTAACGAAATTCGGAGTCGTTTGCAAAATACCGTGAAAATTTTGAGTTTGTTATTTTATATTTTTTTAGTACTACCCTGTAAAAGTTGAGCAAAACAAGAAATAAGTGATAAATCGTACATAAAACAGCCAAATATGTCATTTATTTAACGAAATTCGGAGTCGTTTGCAAAATACCGTGAAAATTTTGAGTTTGCTATTTAATATTTTTTGAGTACTACCCTGTAAAAGTTGAGCAAAACAAGAAATAAGTGATAAATCGTACATAAAACAGCCAAATATGTCATTTATTTAACGAAATTCGGAGTCGTTTGCAAAATACCGTGAAAATTTTGAGTTTGCTATTTTATATTTTTTTAGTACTACCCTGTAAAAGTTGAGCAAAACAAGTAATAAGTGATAAATCGTACATAAAACAGCCAAATATGTCATTTATTTAATGAAATTCGGAGTCGTTTGCAAAATACCGTGAAAATTTTGAGTTTGCTATTTTATATTTTTTTAGTACTACCCTGCAAAAGTTGAGCAAAACAAGAAATAAGTGATAAATCGTACATAAAACAGCCAAATATGTCATTTATTTAACGAAATTCGGAGTCGTTTGCAAAATACCGTGAAAATTTTGAGTTTGCTATTTTATATTTTTTTAGTACTACCCTGTAAAAGTTGAGCAAAACAAGTAATAAGTGATAAATCGTACATAAAACAGCCAAATATGTCATTTATTTAATGAAATTCGGAGTCGTTTGCAAAATACCGCGAAAATTTTGAGTTTATATTATTTTTTGAGAACTATTCTGTAAAAGTTGAGCAAAACAAGAAATAAGTGATAAATCGTACATAAAACAGCCAAATATGTCATTTATTTAATGAAATTCGGAGTCGTTTGCAAAATACCGCGAAAATTTTGAGTTTATATTATTTTTTGAGAACTATTCTGTAAAAGTTGAGCAAAACAAGTAATAAGTGATAAATCGTACATAAAACAGCCAAATATGTCATTTATTTAACGAAATTCGGAGTCGTTTGCAAAATACCGTGAAAATTTTGAGTTTGTTATTTTATATTTTTTTAGTACTACCCTGTAAAAGTTGAGCAAAACAAGAAATAAGTGATAAATCGTACATAAAACAGCCAAATATGTCATTTATTTAACGAAATTCGGAGTCGTTTGCAAAATACCGTGAAAATTTTGAGTTTGCTATTTAATATTTTTTGAGTACTACCCTGTAAAAGTTGAGCAAAACAAGAAATAAGTGATAAATCGTACATAAAACAGCCAAATATGTCATTTATTTAACGAAATTCGGAGTCGTTTGCAAAATACCGTGAAAATTTTGAGTTTGCTATTTTATATTTTTTTAGTACTACCCTGTAAAAGTTGAGCAAAACAAGTAATAAGTGATAAATCGTACATAAAACAGCCAAATATGTCATTTATTTAATGAAATTCGGAGTCGTTTGCAAAATACCGTGAAAATTTTGAGTTTGCTATTTTATATTTTTTTAGTACTACCCTGCAAAAGTTGAGCAAAACAAGAAATAAGTGATAAATCGTACATAAAACAGCCAAATATGTCATTTATTTAACGAAATTCGGAGTCGTTTGCAAAATACCGCGAAAATTTTGAGTTTGCTATTTTATATTTTTTTAGTACTACCCTGCAAAAGTTGAGCAAAACAAGAAATAAGTGATAAATCGTACATAAAACAGCCAAATATGTCATTTATTTAACGAAATTCGGAGTCGTTTGCAAAATACCGTGAAAATTTTGAGTTTGCTATTTTATATTTTTTTAGTACTACCCTGTAAAAGTTGAGCAAAACAAGTAATAAGTGATAAATCGTACATAAAACAGCCAAATATGTCATTTATTTAATGAAATTCGGAGTCGTTTGCAAAATACCGCGAAAATTTTGAGTTTATATTATTTTTTGAGAACTATTCTGTAAAAGTTGAGCAAAACAAGAAATAAGTGATAAATCGTACATAAAACAGCCAAATATGTCATTTATTTAACGACATTCGGAGTCGTTTGCAAAATACCGTGAAAATTTTGAGTTTGCTATTTTATATTTTTTTAGTACTACCCTGTAAAAGTTGAGCAAAAGAAGTAATAAGTGATAAATCGTACATAAAACAGCCAAATATGTCATTTATTTAACGAAATTCGGAGTCGTTTGCAAAATACCGTGAAAATTTTGAGTTTGCTATTTTATATTTTTTGAGTACTACCCTGTAAAAGTTGAGCAAAACAAGAAATAAGTGATAAATCGTACATAAAACAGCCAAATATGTCATTTATTTAATGAAATTCGGAGTCGTTTGCAAAATACCGCGAAAATTTTGAGTTTATATCATTTTTTGAGAACTATTCTGTAAAAGTTGAGCAAAACAAGTAATAAGTGATAAATCGTACATAAAACAGCCAAATATGTCATTTATTTAACGAAATTCGGAGTCGTTTGCAAAATACCGTGAAAATTTTGAGTTTGTTATTTTATATTTTTTTAGTACTACCCTGTAAAAGTTGAGCAAAACAAGAAATAAGTGATAAATCGTACATAAAACAGCCAAATATGTCATTTATTTAACGAAATTCGGAGTCGTTTGCAAAATACCGTGAAAATTTTGAGTTTGCTATTTAATATTTTTTGAGTACTACCCTGTAAAAGTTGAGCAAAACAAGAAATAAGTGATAAATCGTACATAAAACAGCCAAATATGTCATTTATTTAACGAAATTCGGAGTCGTTTGCAAAATACCGTTAAAATTTTGAGTTTGCTATTTTATATTTTTTTAGTACTACCCTGTAAAAGTTGAGCAAAACAAGTAATAAGTGATAAATCGTACATAAAACAGCCAAATATGTCATTTATTTAATGAAATTCGGAGTCGTTTGCAAAATACCGTGAAAATTTTGAGTTTGCTATTTTATATTTTTTTAGTACTACCCTGCAAAAGTTGAGCAAAACAAGAAATAAGTGATAAATCGTACATAAAACAGCCAAATATGTCATTTATTTAACGAAATTCGGAGTCGTTTGCAAAATACCGTGAAAATTTTGAGTTTGCTATTTTATATTTTTTTAGTACTACCCTGTAAAAGTTGAGCAAAACAAGTAATAAGTGATAAATCGTACATAAAACAGCCAAATATGTCATTTATTTAATGAAATTCGGAGTCGTTTGCAAAATACCGCGAAAATTTTGAGTTTATATTATTTTTTGAGAACTATTCTGTAAAAGTTGAGCAAAACAAGAAATAAGTGATAAATCGTACATAAAACAGCCAAATATGTCATTTATTTAATGAAATTCGGAGTCGTTTGCAAAATACCGCGAAAATTTTCAGTTTATATTATTTTTTGAGAACTATTCTGTAAAAGTTGAGCAAAACAAGTAATAAGTGATAAATCGTACATAAAACAGCCAAATATGTCATTTATTTAACGAAATTCGGAGTCGTTTGCAAAATACCGTGAAAATTTTGAGTTTGTTATTTTATATTTTTTTAGTACTACCCTGTAAAAGTTGAGCAAAACAAGAAATAAGTGATAAATCGTACATAAAACAGCCAAATATGTCATTTATTTAACGAAATTCGGAGTCGTTTGCAAAATACCGTGAAAATTTTGAGTTTGCTATTTAATATTTTTTGAGTACTACCCTGTAAAAGTTGAGCAAAACAAGAAATAAGTGATAAATCGTACATAAAACAGCCAAATATGTCATTTATTTAACGAAATTCGGAGTCGTTTGCAAAATACCGTGAAAATTTTGAGTTTGCTATTTTATATTTTTTTAGTACTACCCTGTAAAAGTTGAGCAAAACAAGTAATAAGTGATAAATCGTACATAAAACAGCCAAATATGTCATTTATTTAATGAAATTCGGAGTCGTTTGCAAAATACCGCGAAAATTTTGAGTTTTTATTATTTTTTGAGAACTATTCTGTAAAAGTTGAGCAAAACAAGAAATAAGTGATAAATCGTACATAAAACAGCCAAATATGTCATTTATTTAACGAAATTCGGAGTCGTTTGCAAAATACCGCGAAAATTTTGAGTTTGCTATTTTATATTTTTTTAGTACTACCCTGTAAAAGTTGAGCAAAACAAGTAATAAGTGATAAATCGTACATAAAACAGCCAAATATGTCATTTATTTAATGAAATTCGGAGTCGTTTGCAAAATACCGCGAAAATTTTGAGTTTATATTATTTTTTGAGAACTATTCTGTAAAAGTTGAGCAAAACAAGAAATAAGTGATAAATCGTACATAAAACAGCCAAATATGTCATTTATTTAACGAAATTCGGAGTCGTTTGCAAAATACCGTGAAAATTTTGAGTTTGCTATTTTATATTTTTTTAGTACTACCCTGTAAAAGTTGAGCAAAACAAGTAATAAGTGATAAATCGTACATAAAACAGCCAAATATGTCATTTATTTAATGAAATTCGGAGTCGTTTGCAAAATACCGTGAAAATTTTGAGTTTGCTATTTTATATTTTTTTAGTACTACCCTGTAAAAGTTGAGCAAAACAAGTAATAAGTGATAAATCGTACATAAAACAGCCAAATATGTCATTTATTTAATGAAATTCGGAGTCGTTTGCAAAATACCGCGAAAATTTTGAGTTTATATTATTTGTTGAGAACTATTCTGTAAAAGTTGAGCAAAACAAGAAATAAGTGATAAATCGTACATAAAACAGCCAAATATGTCATTTATTTAACGAAATTCGGAGTCGTTTGCAAAATACCGTGAAAATTTTGAGTTTGCTATTTTATAATTTTTTAGTACTACCCTGTAAAAGTTGAGCAAAACAAGTAATAAGTGATAAATCGTACATAAAACAGCCAAATATGTCATTTATTTAATGAAATTCGGAGTCGTTTGCAAAATACCGCGAAAATTTTGAGTTTATATTATTTGTTGAGAACTATTCTGTAAAAGTTGAGCAAAACAAGAAATAAGTGATAAATCGTACATAAAACAGCCAAATATGTCATTTATTTAACGAAATTCGGAGTCGTTTGCAAAATACCGTGAAAATTTTGAGTTTGCTATTTAATATTTTTTGAGTACTACCCTGTAAAAGTTGAGCAAAACAAGAAATAAGTGATAAATCGTACATAAAACAGCCAAATATGTCATTTATTTAACGAAATTCGGAGTCGTTTGCAAAATACCGTGAAAATTTTGAGTTTGCTATTTTATATTTTTTTAGTACTACCCTGTAAAAGTTGAGCAAAACAAGTAATAAGTGATAAATCGTACATAAAACAGCCAAATATGTCATTTATTTAATGAAATTCGGAGTCGTTTGCAAAATACCGTGAAAATTTTGAGTTTGCTATTTTTCTTATATTTTTTTAGTACTACCCTGCAAAAGTTGAGCAAAACAAGAAATAAGTGATAAATCGTACATAAAACAGCCAAATATGTCATTTATTTAACGAAATTCGGAGTCGTTTGCAAAATACCGCGAAAATTTTGAGTTTGCTATTTTATATTTTTTTAGTACTACCCTTGTAAAAGTTGAGCAAAACGTAATAAGTGATAAATCGTACATAAAACAGCCAAATATGTCACTTATTAAGTGATAAATCGTACATAAAACAGCCAAATATGTCATTTATTTAACGAAATTCGGAGTCGTTTGCAAAATACCGTGAAAATTTTGAGTTTGCTTTTTATATTTTTTTAGTACTTACCCTGTAAAAGTTGAGCAAAACAAGTAATAAGTGATAAATCGTACATAAAACAGCCAAATATGTCATTTATTTAATGAAATTCGGAGTCGTTTGCAAAATACCGTGAAAATTTTGAGTTTGCTATTTTATATTTTTTTAGTACTACCCTGTAAAAGTTGAGCAAAACAAGTAATAAGTGATAAATCGTACATAAAACAGCCAAATATGTCATTTATTTAATGAAATTCGGAGTCGTTTGCAAAATACCGCGAAAATTTTGAGTTTATATTATTTGTTGAGAACTATTCTGTAAAAGTTGAGCAAAACAAGAAATAAGTGATAAATCGTACATAAAACAGCCAAATATGTCATTTATTTAACGAAATTCGGAGTCGTTTGCAAAATACCGTGAAAATTTTGAGTTTGCTATTTTATAATTTTTTAGTACTACCCTGTAAAAGTTGAGCAAACAAGTAATAAGTGACTAAATCGTACATAAAACAGCCAAAATATGTCATTTATTTAATGAAATTCGGAGTCGTTTGCAAAATACCGCGAAAATTATGAGTTTTTATTATTTGTTGAGAACTATTCTGTAAAAGTTAAACAAAACAAGTAATTAAGTGATAAATCGTACATAAAACAGCCAAATATGTCATTATTTAACGAAATTCGGAGTCGTTGCAAAATACCGTGAAAATTTTGAGTTTGTTATTTTTATATTTTTTTAGTACTACCCTGTAAAAGTTGAGCAAAACAAGAAATAAGTGATAAATCGTACATAAAACAGCCAAATATGTCATTTATTTAACGAAATTCGGAGTCGTTTGCAAAATACAGTGAAAATTTTGAGTTTGCTATTTTATATTTTTTTAGTAGTACCCTGTAAAAGTTGAGCAAAACAAGTAATAAGTGATAAATCGTACATAAAACAGCCAAATATGTCATTTATTTAATGAAATTCGGAGTCGTTTGCAAAATACCGCGAAAATTATGAGTTTTTATTATTTTTTGAGAACCTATTCTGTAAAAGTTAAACAAAACAAGTAATAAGTGATAAATCGTACATAAAACAGCCATATATGTCATTTATTTAACGATTTCGGAGTCGTTTGCAAAATACCGTGAAAATTTTGAGTTTGCTATTTATATTTTTTGAGTACTACCCTGTAAAAGTTGAGCAAAACAAGTAATAAGTGATAAATAAAACAGCCAAATATGTCATTTATTTAACGAAATTCGGAGTCGTTTGCAAAATACCGCGAAAATTTTGAGTTTGCTATTTTATATTTTTTGAGTACTACCCTGTAAAAAGTTGAGCAAAACAAGAAATAAGTGATAAATCGTACATAAAACAGCCAAATATGTCATTTATTTAACGATTTCGGAGTCGTTTGCAAAATACCGTGAAAATTTTGAGTTTGCTATTTTATATTTTTTGAGTACTACCCTGTAAAAGTTGAGCAAAACAAGTAATAAGTGATAAATAAAAACCAGCCAAATATGTCATTTATTTAACGAAATTCGAGTCGTTTGCAAAATACCGCGAAAATTATGAGTTTTTATTATTTTTTGAGGACTATTCTGTAAAAGTTAAACAAAACAAGTAATAAGTGATAAATCGTACATAAAACAGCCAAATATGTCATTTATTTAACGAAATTCGGAGTCGTTTGCAAAATACCGTGAAAATTTTGAGTTTGCTATTTTATATTTTTTTAGTACTACCCTGTAAAAGTTGAGCAAAACAAGAAATAAGTGATAAATCGTACATAAAACAGCCAAATATGTCATTTATTTAACGAAATTCGGAGTCGTTTGCAAAATACCGTGAAAATTTTGAGTTTGCTATTTAATATTTCTTGAGTACTACCCTGTAAAAGTTGAGCAAAACAAGAAATAAGTGATAAATCGTACATTGAACAGCCAAATATGTCATTTATTTAACGAAATTCGGAGTCGTTTGCAAAATACCGTGAAAATTTTGAGTTTGCTATTTTATATTTTTTTAGTACTACCCTGTAAAAGTTGAGCAAAACAAGAAATAAGTGATAAATCGTACATAAAATAGCCAAATATGTCATTTATTTAACGAAATTCGGAGTCGTTTGCAAAATACCGTGAAAATTTTGAGTTTGCTATTTAATATTTCTTGAGTACTACCCTGTAAAAGTTGAGCAAAACAAGAAATAAGTGATAAATCGTACATTGAACAGCCAAATATGTCATTTATTTAACGAAATTCGGAGTCGTTTGCAAAATACCGTAAAAATTTTGAGTTTGCTATTTTATATTTTTTTAGTACTACCCTGTAAAAGTTGAGCAAAACAAGTAATAAGTGATAAATCGTACATAAAACAGCCAAATATGTCATTTATTTAATGAAATTCGGAGTCGTTTGCAAAATACCGCGAAAATTATGAGTTTTTATTATTTTTTGAGAACTATTCTGTAAAAGTTAAACAAAACAAGTAATAAGTGATAAATCGTACATAAAACAGCCAAATATGTCATTTATTTAACGAAATTCGGAGTCGTTTGCAAAATACCGCGAAAATTTTGAGTTTGCTATTTTATATTTTTTTAGTACTACCCTGTAAAAGTTGAGCAAAACAAGAAATAAGTGATAAATCGTACATAAAACAGCCAAATATGTCATTTATTAAGTGATAAATCGTACATAAAACAGCCAAATATATCATTTATTTAACGAAATTCGGAGTCGTTTGCAAAATACCGTGAAAATTTTGAGTTTGCTATTTTATATTTTTTTAGTACTACCCTGCAAAAGTTGAGCAAAACAAGAAATAAGTGATAAATCGTACATAAAACAGCCAAATATGTCATTTATTTAACGAAATTCGGAGTCGTTTGCAAAATACCGTGAAAATTTTGAGTTTGCTATTTTATATTTTTTTAGTACTACCCTGTAAAAGTTGAGCAAAACAAGTAATAAGTGATAAATCGTACATAAAACAGCCAAATATGTCATTTATTTAATGAAATTCGGAGTCGTTTGCAAAATACCGTGAAAATTTTGAGTTTGCTATTTTATATTTTTTTAGTACTACCCTGTAAAAGTTGAGCAAAACAAGTAATAAGTGATAAATCGTACATAAAACAGCCAAATATGTCATTTATTTAATGAAATTCGGAGTCGTTTGCAAATTACCGTGAAAATTTTGAGTTTGCTATTTTATATTTTTTTAGTACTACCCTGTAAAAGTTGAGCAAAACAAGTAATAAGTGATAAATCGTACATAAAACAGCCAAATATGTCATTTATTTAATGAAATTCGGAGTCGTTTGCAAATTACCGTGAAAATTTTGAGTTTGCTATTTTATATTTTTTTAGTACTACCCTGTAAAAGTTGAGCAAAACAAGTAATAAGTGATAAATCGTACATAAAACAGCCAAATATGTCATTTATTTAATGAAATTCGGAGTCGTTTGCAAAATACCGCGAAAATTTTGAGTTTATATTATTTTTTGAGAACTATTCTGTAAAAGTTGAGCAAAACAAGAAATAAGTGATAAATCGTACATAAAACAGCCAAATATGTCATTTATTTAACGAAATTCGGAGTCGTTTGCAAAATACCGTGAAAATTTTGAGTTTGCTATTTTATAATTTTTTAGTACTACCCTGTTAAAGTTGAGCAAAACAAGTAATAAGTGATAAATCGTACATAAAACAGCCAAATATGTCATTTATTTAATGAAATTCGGAGTCGTTTGCAAAATACCGCGAAAATTATGAGTTTTTATTATTTTTTGAGAACTATTCTGTAAAAGTTAAACAATACAAGTAATAAGTGATAAATCGTACATAAAACAGCCAAATATGTCATTTATTTAACGAAATTCGGAGTCGTTTGCAAAATACCGTGAAAATTTTGAGTTTGTTATTTTATATTTTTTTAGTACTACCCTGTAAAAGTTGAGCAAAACAAGAAATAAGTGATAAATCGTACATAAAACAGCCAAATATGTCATTTATTTAACGAAATTCGGAGTCGTTTGCAAAATACCGTGAAAATTTTGAGTTTGCTATTTTATATTTTTTTAGTACTACCCTGTAAAAGTTAAGCAAAACAAGTAATAAGTGATAAATCGTACATAAAACAGCCAAATATGTCATTTATTTAATGAAATTCGGAGTCGTTTGCAAAATACCGCGAAAATTATGAGTTTTTATTATTTTTTGAGAACTATTCTGTAAAAGTTAAACAAAACAAGTAATAAGTGATAAATCGTACATAAAACAGCCAAATATGTCATTTATTTAACGATTTCGGAGTCGTTTGCAAAATACCGTGAAAATTTTGAGTTTGCTATTTTATATTTTTTGAGTACTACCCTGTAAAAGTTGAGCAAAACAAGTAATAAGTGATAAATCGTACATAAAACAGCCAAATATGTCATTTATTTAACGAAATTCGGAGTCGTTTGCAAAATACCGTGAAAATTTTGAGTTTGCTATTTTATATTTTTTGAGTACTACCCTGTAAAAGTTGAGCAAAACAAGTAATAAGTGATAAATCGTACATAAAACAGCCAAATATGTCATTTATTTAATGAAATTCGGAGTCGTTTGCAAAATACCGCGAAAATTATGAGTTTTTATTATTTTTTGAGAACTATTCTGTAAAAGTTAAACAAAACAAGTAATAAGTGATAAATCGTACATAAAACAGCCAAATATGTCATTTATTTAACGAAATTCGGAGTCGTTTGCAAAATACCGTGAAAATTTTGAGTTTGCTATTTTATATTTTTTTAGTACTACCCTGTAAAAGTTGAGCAAAACAAGAAATAAGTGATAAATCGTACATAAAACAGCCAAATATGTCATTTATTTAACGAAATTCGGAGTCGTTTGCAAAATACCGTGAAAATTTTGAGTTTGCTATTTAATATTTCTTGAGTACTACCCTGTAAAAGTTGAGCAAAACAAGAAATAAGTGATAAATCGTACATAAAATAGGCAAATATGTCATTTATTTAACGAAATTCGGAGTCGTTTGCAAAATACCGTAAAAATTTTGAGTTTGCTATTTTATATTTTTTTAGTACTACCCTGTAAAAGTTGAGCAAAACAAGTAATAAGTGATAAATCGTACATAAAACAGCCAAATATGTCATTTATTTAATGAAATTCGGAGTCGTTTGCAAAATACCGCGAAAATTATGAGTTTTTATTATTTTTTGAGAACTATGCTGTAAAAGTTAAACAAAACAAGTAATAAGTGATAAATCGTACATAAAACAGCCAAATATGTCATTTATTTAACGAAATTCGGATTCGTTTGCAAAATACCGCGAAAATTTTGAGTTTGCTATTTTATATTTTTTTAGTACTACCCTGTAAAAGTTGAGCAAAACAAGAAATACGTGATAAATCGTACATAAAACAGCCAAATATGTCATTTATTAAGTGATAAATCGTACATAAAACAGCCAAATATATCATTTATTTAACGAAATTCGGAGTCGTTTGCAAAATACCGTAAAAATTTTGAGTTTGCTATTTTTAATTTGTAAAAGTTGAGCAAAACAAGTAATAAGTGATAAATCGTACATAAAACAGCCAAATATGTCATTTATTTAACGAAATTCGGAGTCGTTTGCAAAATACCGTGAAAATTTTGAGTTTTCTATTTTATATTTTTTTAGTACTACCCTGTAAAAGTTGAGCAAAACAAGAAATAAGTGATAAATCGTACATAAAACAGCCAAATATGTCATTTATTTAACGAAATTCGGAGTCGTTTGCAAAATACCGTGAAAATTTTGAGTTTGCTATTTTATATTTTTTGAGTACTACCCTGTAAAAGTTGAGCAAAACAAGAAATAAGTGATAAATCGTACATAAAATAGCCAAATATGTCATTTATTTAACGAAATTCGGAGTCGTTTGCAAAATACCGTAAAAATTTTGAGTTTGCTATTTTATATTTTTTTAGTACTACCCTGTAAAAGTTGAGCAAAACAAGTAATAAGTGATAAATCGTACATAAAACAGCCAAATATGTCATTTATTTAATGAAATTCGGAGTCGTTTGCAAAATACCGCGAAAATTATGAGTTTTTATTATTTTTTGAGAACTATTCTGTAAAAGTTAACTAAAACAAGTAATAAGTGATAAATCGTACATAAAACAGCCAAATATGTCATTTATTTAACGAAATTCGGAGTCGTTTGCAAAATACCGTGAAAATTTTGAGTTTGTTATTTTATATTTTTTTAGTACTACCCTGTAAAAGTTGAGCAAAACAAGAAATAAGTGATAAATCGTACATAAAACAGCCAAATATGTCATTTATTAAGTGATAAATCGTACATAAAACAGCCAAATATATCATTTATTTAACGAAATTCGGAGTCGTTTGCAAAATACCGTGAAAATTTTGAGTTTGCTATTTTATATTTTTTGAGTACTACCCTGTAAAAGTTGAGCAAAACAAGAAATAAGTGATAAATCGTACATAAAACAGCCAAATATGTCATTTATTTAACGAAATTCGGAGTCGTTTGCAAAATACCGTGAAAATTTTGAGTTTGCTATTTTATATTTTTTTAGTACTACCCTGCAAAAGTTGAGCAAAACAAGAAATAAGTGATAAATCGTACATAAAACAGCCAAATATGTCATTTATTTAACGAAATTCGGAGTCGTTTGCAAAATACCGTGAAAATTTTGAGTTTGCTATTTTATATTTTTTTAGTACTACCCTGCAAAAGTTGAGCAAAACAAGAAATAAGTGATAAATCGTACATAAAACAGCCAAATATGTCATTTATTTAACGAAATTCGGAGTCGTTTGCAAAATACCGTGAAAATTTTGAGTTTGCTATTTTATATTTTTTTAGTACTACCCTGTAAAAGTTGAGCAAAACAAGTAATAAGTGATAAATCGTACATAAAACAGCCAAATATGTCATTTATTTAATGAAATTCGGAGTCGTTTGCAAAATACCACGAAAATTTTGAGTTTATATTATTTTTTGAGAACTATTCTGTAAAAGTTGAGCAAAACAAGAAATAAGTGATAAATCGTACATAAAACAGCCAAATATGTCATTTATTTAACGAAATTCGGAGTCGTTTGCAAAATACCGTGAAAATTTTGAGTTTGCTATTTTATATTTTTTTAGTACTACCCTGTAAAAGTTGAGCAAAACAAGTAATAAGTGATAAATCGTACATAAAACAGCCAAATATGTCATTTATTTAATGAAATTCGGAGTCGTTTGCAAATTACCGTGAAAATTTTGAGTTTGCTATTTTATATTTTTTTAGTACTACCCTGTAAAAGTTGAGCAAAACAAGTAATAAGTGATAAATCGTACATAAAACAGCCAAATATGTCATTTATTTAATGAAATTCGGAGTCGTTTGCAAATTACCGTGAAAATTTTGAGTTTGCTATTTTATATTTTTTTAGTACTACCCTGTAAAAGTTGAGCAAAACAAGTAATAAGTGATAAATCGTACATAAAACAGCCAAATATGTCATTTAGTTAATGAAATTCGGAGTCGTTTGCAAAATACCGCGAAAATTTTGAGTTTATATTATTTTTTGAGAACTATTCTGTAAAAGTTGAGCAAAACAAGAAATAAGTGATAAATCGTACATAAAACAGCCAAATATGTCATTTATTTAACGAAATTCGGAGTCGTTTGCAAAATACCGTGAAAATTTTGAGTTTGCTATTTTATAATTTTTTAGTACTACCCTGTAAAAGTTGAGCAAAACAAGTAATAAGTGATAAATCGTACATAAAACAGCCAAATATGTCATTTAGTTAATGAAATTCGGAGTCGTTTGCAAAATACCGCGAAAATTTTGAGTTTATATTATTTTTTGAGAACTATTCTGTAAAAGTTGAGCAAAACAAGAAATAAGTGATAAATCGTACATAAAACAGCCAAATATGTCATTTATTTAACGAAATTCGGAGTCGTTTGCAAAATACCGTGAAAATTTTGAGTTTGCTATTTTATAATTTTTTAGTACTACCCTGTAAAAGTTGAGCAAAACAAGTAATAAGTGATAAATCGTACATAAAACAGCCAAATATGTCATTTATTTAACGAAATTCGGAGTCGTTTGCAAAATACCGTGAAAATTTTGAGTTTGCTATTTTATATTTTTTGAGTACTACCCTGTAAAAGTTGAGCAAAACAAGAAATAAGTGATAAATCGTACATAAAATAGCCAAATATGTCATTTATTTAACGAAATTCGGAGTCGTTTGCAAAATACCGTAAAAATTTTGAGTTTGCTATTTTATATTTTTTTAGTACTACCCTGTAAAAGTTGAGCAAAACAAGTAATAAGTGATAAATCGTACATAAAACAGCCAAATATGTCATTTATTTAATGAAATTCGGAGTCGTTTGCAAAATACCGCGAAAATTATGAGTTTTTATTATTTTTTGAGAACTATTCTGTAAAAGTTAACTAAAACAAGTAATAAGTGATAAATCGTACATAAAACAGCCAAATATGTCATTTATTTAACGAAATTCGGAGTCGTTTGCAAAATACCGTGAAAATTTTGAGTTTGTTATTTTATATTTTTTTAGTACTACCCTGTAAAAGTTGAGCAAAACAAGAAATAAGTGATAAATCGTACATAAAACAGCCAAATATGTCATTTATTTAACGAAATTCGGAGTCGTTTGCAAAATACCGTGAAAATTTTGAGTTTGCTATTTTATATTTTTTTAGTACTACCCTGTAAAAGTTGAGCAAAACAAGTAATAAGTGATAAATCGTACATAAAACAGCCAAATATGTCATTTATTTAATGAAATTCGGAGTCGTTTGCAAAATACCGCGAAAATTATGAGTTTTTATTATTTTTTGAGAACTATTCTGTAAAAGTTAAACAAAACAAGTAATAAGTGATAAATCGTACATAAAACAGCCAAATATGTCATTTATTTAACGATTTCGGAGTCGTTTGCAAAATACCGTGAAAATTTTGAGTTTGCTATTTTATATTTTTTGAGTACTACCCTGTAAAAGTTGAGCAAAACAAGTAATAAGTGATAAATCGTACATAAAACAGCCAAATATGTCATTTATTTAACGAAATTCGGAGTCGTTTGCAAAATACCGTGAAAATTTTGAGTTTGCTATTTTATATTTTTTGAGTACTACCCTGTAAAAGTTGAGCAAAACAAGAAATAAGTGATAAATCGTACATAAAACAGCCAAATATGTCATTTATTTAATGAAATTCGGAGTCGTTTGCAAAATACCGCGAAAATTATGAGTTTTTATTATTTTTTGAGAACTATTCTGTAAAAGTTAAACAGAACAAGTAATAAGTGATAAATCGTACATAAAACAGCCAAATATGTCATTTATTTAACGAAATTCGGAGTCGTTTGCAAAATACCGTGAAAATTTTGAGTTTGCTATTTTATATTTTTTTAGTACTACCCTGTAAAAGTTGAGCAAAACAAGAAATAAGTGATAAATCGTACATAAAACAGCCAAATATGTCATTTATTTAACGAAATTCGGAGTCGTTTGCAAAATACCGTGAAAATTTTGAGTTTGCTATTTAATATTTCTTGAGTACTACCCTGTAAAAGTTGAGCAAAACAAGAAATAAGTGATAAATCGTACATAAAACAGCCAAATATGTCATTTATTTAACGAAATTCGGAGTCGTTTGCAAAATACCGTGAAAATTTTGAGTTTGCTATTTTATAATTTTTTAGTACTACCCTGTAAAAGTTGAGCAAAACAAGTAATAAGTGATAAATCGTACATAAAACAGCCAAATATGTCATTTATTTAACGAAATTCGGAGTGGTTTGCAAAATACCGTGAAAATTTTGAGTTTGCTATTTTATATTTTTTGAGTACTACCCTGTAAAAGTTGAGCAAAACAAGAAATAAGTGATAAATCGTACATAAAATAGCCAAATATGTCATTTATTTAACGAAATTCGGAGTCGTTTGCAAAATACCGTAAAAATTTTGAGTTTGCTATTTTATATTTTTTTAGTACTACCCTGTAAAAGTTGAGCAAAACAAGTAATAAGTGATAAATCGTACATAAAACAGCCAAATATGTCATTTATTTAACGAAATTCGGAGTCGTTTGCAAAATACCGCGAAAATTATGAGTTTTTATTATTTTTTGAGAACTATTCTGTAAAAGTTAAACAAAACAAGTAATAAGTGATAAATCGTACATAAAACAGCCAAATATGTCATTTATTTAACGAAATTCGGAGTCGTTTGCAAAATACCGCGAAAATTTTGAGTTTGCTATTTTATATTTTTTTAGTACTACCCTGTAAAAGTTGAGCAAAACAAGAAATAAGTGATAAATCGTACATAAAACAGCCAAATATGTCATTTATTAAGTGATAAATCGTACATAAAACAGCCAAATATATCATTTATTTAACGAAATTCGGAGTCGTTTGCAAAATACCGTGAAAATTTTGAGTTTGCTATTTTATATTTTTTGAGTACTACCCTGTAAAAGTTGAGCAAAACAAGAAATAAGTGATAAATCGTACATAAAACAGCCAAATATGTCATTTATTTAACGAAATTCGGAGTCGTTTGCAAAATACCGTGAAAATTTTGAGTTTGCTATTTTATATTTTTTTAGTACTACCCTGTAAAAGTTGAGCAAAACAAGAAATAAGTGATAAATCGTACATAAAACAGCCAAATATGTCATTTATTTAACGAAATTCGGAGTCGTTTGCAAAATACCGTGAAAATTTTGAGTTTGCTATTTTATATTTTTTTAGTACTACCCTGCAAAAGTTGAGCAAAACAAGAAATAAGTGATAAATCGTACATAAAACAGCCAAATATGTCATTTATTTAACGAAATTCGGAGTCGTTTGCAAAATACCGTGAAAATTTTGAGTTTGCTATTTTATATTTTTTTAGTACTACCCTGTAAAAGTTGAGCAAAACAAGTAATAAGTGATAAATCGTACATAAAACAGCCAAATATGTCATTTATTTAATGAAATTCGGAGTCGTTTGCAAAATACCACGAAAATTTTGAGTTTATATTATTTTTTGAGAACTATTCTGTAAAAGTTGAGCAAAACAAGAAATAAGTGATAAATCGTACATAAAACAGCCAAATATGTCATTTATTTAACGAAATTCGGAGTCGTTTGCAAAGTACCGTGAAAATTTTGAGTTTGCTATTTTATATTTTTTTAGTACTACCCTGTAAAAGTTGAGCAAAACAAGTAATAAGTGATAAATCGTACATAAAACAGCCAAATATGTCATTTATTTAATGAAATTCGGAGTCGTTTGCAAATTACCGTGAAAATTTTGAGTTTGCTATTTTATATTTTTTTAGTACTACCCTGTAAAAGTTGAGCAAAACAAGTAATAAGTGATAAATCGTACATAAAACAGCCAAATATGTCATTTAGTTAATGAAATTCGGAGTCGTTTGCAAAATACCGCGAAAATTTTGAGTTTATATTATTTTTTGAGAACTATTCTGTAAAAGTTGAGCAAAACAAGAAATAAGTGATAAATCGTACATAAAACAGCCAAATATGTCATTTATTTAACGAAATTCGGAGTCGTTTGCAAAATACCGTGAAAATTTTGAGTTTGCTATTTTATAATTTTTTAGTACTACCCTGTAAAAGTTGAGCAAAACAAGTAATAAGTGATAAATCGTACATAAAACAGCCAAATATGTCATTTATTTAATGAAATTCGGAGTCGTTTGCAAAATACCGCGAAAATTATGAGTTTTTATTATTTTTTGAGAACTATTCTGTAAAAGTTAACTAAAACAAGTAATAAGTGATAAATCGTACATAAAACAGCCAAATATGTCATTTATTTAATGAAATTCGGAGTCGTTTGCAAAATACCATGAAAATTTTGAGTTTGCTATTTTATATTTTTTTAGTACTACCCTGTAAAAGTTGAGCAAAACAAGAAATAAGTGATAAATCGTACATAAAACAGCCAAATATGTCATTTCTTTAACGAAATTCGGAGTCGTTTGCAAAATACCGTGAAAATTTTGAGTTTGTTATTTTATATTTTTTTAGTACTACCCTGTAAAAGTTGAGCAAAACAAGAAATAAGTGATAAATCGTACATAAAACAGCCAAATATGTCATTTATTTAACGAAATTCGGAGTCGTTTGCAAAATACCGTGAAAATTTTGAGTTTGCTATTTTATATTTTTTTAGTACTACCCTGTAAAAGTTGAGCAAAACAAGTAATAAGTGATAAATCGTACATAAAACAGCCAAATATGTCATTTATTTAATGAAATTCGGAGTCGTTTGCAAAATACCGCGAAAATTTTGAGTTTTTATTATTTTTTGAGAACTATTCTGTAAAAGTTAAACAAAACAAGTAATAAGTGATAAATCGTACATAAAACAGCCAAATATGTCATTTATTTAACGATTTCGGAGTCGTTTGCAAAATACCGTGAAAATTTTGAGTTTGCTATTTTATATTTTTTGAGTACTACCCTGTAAAAGTTGAGCAAAACAAGTAATAAGTGATAAATCGTACATAAAACAGCCAAATATGTCATTTATTTAACGAAATTCGGAGTCGTTTGCAAAATACCGTGAAAATTTTGAGTTTGCTATTTTATATTTTTTGAGTACTACCCTGTAAAAGTTGAGCAAAACAAGAAATAAGTGATAAATCGTACATAAAACAGCCAAATATGTCATTTATTTAACGAAATTCGGAGTCGTTTGCAAAATACCGCGAAAATTTTGAGTTTGCTATTTTATATTTTTTTAGTACTACCCTGTAAAAGTTGAGCAAAACAAGAAATAAGTGATAAATCGTACATAAAACAGCCAAATATGTCATTTATTTAACGAAATTCGGAGTCGTTTGCAAAATACCGTGAAAATTTTGAGTTTGCTATTTTATATTTTTTTAGTACTACCCTGTAAAAGTTGAGCAAAACAAGTAATAAGTGATAAATCGTACATAAAACAGCCAAATATGTCATTTATTTAATGAAATTCGGAGTCGTTTGCAAAATACCGCGAAAATTTTGAGTTTTTATTATTTTTTGAGAACTATTCTGTAAAAGTTGAGCAAAACAAGAAATAAGTGATAAATCGTACATAAAACAGCCAAATATGTCATTTATTTAACGAAATTCGGAGTCGTTTGCAAAATACCGTGAAAATTTTGAGTTTGCTATTTTATATTTTTTTAGTACTACCCTGTAAAAGTTGAGCAAAACAAGTAATAAGTGATAAATCGTACATAAAACAGCCAAATATGTCATTTATTTAATGAAATTCGGAGTCGTTTGCAAAATACCACGAAAATTTTGAGTTTATATTATTTTTTGAGAACTATTCTGTAAAAGTTGAGCAAAACAAGAAATAAGTGATAAATCGTACATAAAACAGCCAAATATGTCATTTATTTAACGAAATTCGGAGTCGTTTGCAAAATACCGTGAAAATTTTGAGTTTGCTATTTTATATTTTTTTAGTACTACCCTGTAAAAGTTGAGCAAAACAAGTAATAAGTGATAAATCGTACATAAAACAGCCAAATATGTCATTTATTTAATGAAATTCGGAGTCGTTTGCAAATTACCGTGAAAATTTTGAGTTTGCTATTTTATATTTTTTTAGTACTACCCTGTAAAAGTTGAGCAAAACAAGTAATAAGTGATAAATCGTACATAAAACAGCCAAATATGTCATTTAGTTAATGAAATTCGGAGTCGTTTGCAAAATACCGCGAAAATTTTGAGTTTATATTATTTTTTGAGAACTATTCTGTAAAAGTTGAGCAAAACAAGAAATAAGTGATAAATCGTACATAAAACAGCCAAATATGTCATTTATTTAACGAAATTCGGAGTCGTTTGCAAAATACCGTGAAAATTTTGAGTTTGCTATTTTATAATTTTTTAGTACTACCCTGTAAAAGTTGAGCAAAACAAGTAATAAGTGATAAATCGTACATAAAACAGCCAAATATGTCATTTATTTAATGAAATTCGGAGTCGTTTGCAAAATACCGCGAAAATTATGAGTTTTTATTATTTTTTGAGAACTATTCTGTAAAAGTTAACTAAAACAAGTAATAAGTGATAAATCGTACATAAAACAGCCAAATATGTCATTTATTTAACGAAATTCGGAGTCGTTTGCAAAATACCGTGAAAATTTTGAGTTTGTTATTTTATATTTTTTTAGTACTACCCTGTAAAAGTTGAGCAAAACAAGAAATAAGTGATAAATCGTACATAAAACAGCCAAATATGTCATTTATTTAACGAAATTCGGAGTCGTTTGCAAAATACCGTGAAAATTTTGAGTTTGCTATTTTATATTTTTTTAGTACTACCCTGTAAAAGTTGAGCAAAACAAGTAATAAGTGATAAATCGTACATAAAACAGCCAAATATGTCATTTATTTAATGAAATTCGGAGTCGTTTGCAAAATACCGCGAAAATTATGAGTTTTTATTATTTTTTGAGAACTATTCTGTAAAAGTTAAACAAAACAAGTAATAAGTGATAAATCGTACATAAAACAGCCAAATATGTCATTTATTTAACGATTTCGGAGTCGTTTGCAAAATACCGTGAAAATTTTGAGTTTGCTATTTTATATTTTTTGAGTACTACCCTGTAAAAGTTGAGCAAAACAAGTAATAAGTGATAAATCGTACATAAAACAGCCAAATATGTCATTTATTTAACGAAATTCGGAGTCGTTTGCAAAATACCGTGAAAATTTTGAGTTTGCTATTTTATATTTTTTGAGTACTACCCTGTAAAAGTTGAGCAAAACAAGAAATAAGTGATAAATCGTACATAAAACAGCCAAATATGTCATTTATTTAATGAAATTCGGAGTCGTTTGCAAAATACCGCGAAAATTATGAGTTTTTATTATTTTTTGAGAACTATTCTGTAAAAGTTAAACAGAACAAGTAATAAGTGATAAATCGTACATAAAACAGCCAAATATGTCATTTATTTAACGAAATTCGGAGTCGTTTGCAAAATACCGTGAAAATTTTGAGTTTGCTATTTTATATTTTTTTAGTACTACCCTGTAAAAGTTGAGCAAAACAAGAAATAAGTGATAAATCGTACATAAAACAGCCAAATATGTCATTTATTTAACGAAATTCGGAGTCGTTTGCAAAATACCGTGAAAATTTTGAGTTTGCTATTTAATATTTCTTGAGTACTACCCTGTAAAAGTTGAGCAAAACAAGAAATAAGTGATAAATCGTACATTGAACAGCCAAATATGTCATTTATTTAACGAAATTCGGAGTCGTTTGCAAAATACCGCGAAAATTATGAGTTTGCTATTTTATATTTTTTTAGTACTACCCTGTAAAAGTTGAGCAAAACAAGTAATAAGTGATAAATCGTACATAAAACATCCAAATATGTCATTTATTTAACGAAATTCGGAGTCGTTTGCAAAATACCGTGAAAATTTTGAGTTTGCTATTTTAGATTTTTTGAGTACTACCCTGTAAAAGTTGAGCAAAACAAGAAATAAGTGATAAATCGTACATAAAACAGCCAAATATGTCATTTATTTAATGAAATTCGGAGTCGTTTGCAAAATACCGCGAAAATTTTGAGTTTGCTATTTTATATTTTTTTAGTACTACCCTGTAAAAGTTGAGCAAAACAAGTAATAAGTGATAAATCGTACATAAAACAGCCAAATATGTCATTTATTTAATGAAATTCGGAGTCGTTTGCAAAATACCGCGAAAATTTTGAGTTTGCTATTTTATATTTTTTTAGTACTACCCTGTAAAAGTTAAGCAAAACAAGAAATAAGTGATAAATCGTACATAAAACAGCCAAATATGTCATTTATTTAACGAAATTCGGAGTCGTTTGCAAAATACCGTGAAAATTTTGAGTTTGCTATTTTATATTTTTTTAGTACTACCCTGTAAAAGTTGAGCAAAACAAGTAATAAGTGATAAATCGTACATAAAACAGCCAAATATGTCATTTATTTAATGAAATTCGGAGTCGTTTGCAAAATACCGTGAAAATTTTGAGTTTGCTATTTTATATTTTTTTAGTACTACCCTGTAAAAGTTGAGCAAAACAAGAAATAAGTGATAAATCGTACATAAAACAGCCCAATATGTCATTTCTTTAACGAAATTCGGAGTCGTTTGCAAAATACCGTGAAAATTTTGAGTTTGCTATTTTTAATTTGTAAAAGTTGAGCAAAACAAGTAATAAGTGATAAATCGTACATAAAACAGCCAAATATGTCATTTATTTAACGAAATTCGGAGTCGTTTGCAAAATACCGTGAAAATTTTGAGTTTGCTATTTTATATTTTTTTAGTACTACCCTGTAAAAGTTGAGCAAAACAAGTAATAAGTGATAAATCGTACATAAAACAGCCAAATATGTCATTTATTTAATGAAATTCGGAGTCGTTTGCAAAATACCGCGAAAATTATGAGTTTTTATTATTTTTTGAGAACTATTCTGTAAAAGTTAAACAAAACAAGTAATAAGTGATAAATCGTACATAAAACAGCCAAATATGTCATTTATTTAACGATTTCGGAGTCGTTTGCAAAATACCGTGAAAATTTTGAGTTTGCTATTTTATATTTTTTGAGTACTACCCTGTAAAAGTTGAGCAAAACAAGTAATAAGTGATAAATCGTACATAAAACAGCCAAATATGTCATTTATTTAACGAAATTCGGAGTCGTTTGCGAAATACCGTGAAAATTTTGAGTTTGCTATTTTATATTTTTTGAGTACTACCCTGTAAAAGTTGAGCAAAACAAGAAATAAGTGATAAATCGTACATAAAACAGCCAAATATGTCATTTATTTAATGAAATTCGGAGTCGTTTGCAAAATACCGCGAAAATTATGAGTTTTTATTATTTTTTGAGAACTATTCTGTAAAAGTTAAACAGAACAAGTAATAAGTGATAAATCGTACATAAAACAGCCAAATATGTCATTTATTTAACGAAATTCGGAGTCGTTTGCAAAATACCGTGAAAATTTTGAGTTTGCTATTTTATATTTTTTTAGTACTACCCTGTAAAAGTTGAGCAAAACAAGAAATAAGTGATAAATCGTACATAAAACAGCCAAATATGTCATTTATTTAACGAAATTCGGAGTCGTTTGCAAAATACCGTGAAAATTTTGAGTTTGCTATTTAATATTTCTTGAGTACTACCCTGTAAAAGTTGAGCAAAACAAGAAATAAGTGATAAATCGTACATTGAACAGCCAAATATGTCATTTATTTAACGAAATTCGGAGTCGTTTGCAAAATACCGCGAAAATTTTGAGTTTTTATTACTTTTTGAGAACTATTCTGTAAAAGTTGAGCAAAACAAGAAATAAGTGATAAATCGTACATAAAACAGCGAAATATGTCATTTATTTAACGAAATTCGGAGTAGTTTGCAAAATACCGCGAAAATTATGAGTTTGCTATTTTATATTTTTTGAGTACTACCCTGTAAAAGTTGAGCAAAACAAGTAATAAGTGATAAATCGTACATAAAACAGCCAAATATGTCATTTATTTAACGAAATTCGGAGTCGTTTGCAAAATACCGTGAAAATTTTGAGTTTGCTATTTTATATTTTTTGAGTACTACCCTGTAAAAGTTGAGCAAAACAAGTAATAAGTGATAAATCGTACATAAAACAGCCAAATATGTCATTTATTTAATGAAATTCGGAGTCGTTTGCAAAATACCGCGAAAATTTTGAGTTTTTATTATTTTTTGAGAACTATTCTGTAAAAGTTGAGCAAAACAAGAAATAAGTGATAAATCGTACATAAAACAGCGAAATATGTCATTTATTTAACGAAATTCGGAGTAGTTTGCAAAATACCGCAAAAATTATGAGTTTGCTATTTTATATTTTTTGAGTACTACCCTGTAAAAGTTGAGCAAAACAAGTAATAAGTGATAAATCGTACATAAAACAGCCAAATATGTCATTTATTTAACGAAATTCGGAGTCGTTTGCAAAATACCGTGAAAATTTTGAGTTTGCTATTTTATATTTTTTGAGTACTACCCTGTAAAAGTTGAGCAAAACAAGTAATAAGTGATAAATCGTACATAAAACAGCCAAATATGTCATTTATTTAATGAAATTCGGAGTCGTTTGCAAAATACCGCGAAAATTTTGAGTTTTTATTATTTTTTGAGAACTATTCTGTAAAAGTTGAGCAAAACAAGAAATAAGTGATAAATCGTACATAAAACAGCGAAATATGTCATTTATTTAACGAAATTCGGAGTAGTTTGCAAAATACCGCAAAAATTATGAGTTTGCTATTTTATATTTTTTGAGTACTACCCTGTAAAAGTTGAGCAAAACAAGTAATAAGTGATAAATCGTACATAAAACAGCCAAATATGTCATTTATTTAACGAAATTCGGAGTAGTTTGCAAAATACCGTGAAAATTTTGAGTTTGCTATTTTATATTTTTTGAGTACTACCCTGTAAAAGTTGAGCAAAACAAGTAATAAGTGATAAATCGTACATAAAACAGCCAAATATGTCATTTATTTAATGAAATTCGGAGTCGTTTGCAAAATACCGCGAAAATTTTGAGTTTTTATTATTTTTTGAGAACTATTCTGTAAAAGTTGAGCAAAACAAGAAATAAGTGATAAATCGTACATAAAACAGCCAAATATGTCATTTATTTAACGAAATTCGGAGTAGTTTGCAAAATACCGCAAAAATTATGAGTTTGCTATTTTATATTTTTTGAGTACTACCCTGTAAAAGTTGAGCAAAACAAGTAATAAGTGATAAATCGTACATAAAACAGCCAAATATGTCATTTATTTAACGAAATTCGGAGTAGTTTGCAAAATACCGTGAAAATTTTGAGTTTGCTATTTTATATTTTTTTAGCACTACCCTGTAAAAGTTGAGCAAAACAAGTAATACGTGATAAATCGTACATAAAACAGCCAAATATGTCATTTATTTAACGAAATTCGGAGTCGTTTGCAAAATACCGCGAAAATTTTGAGTTTGCTATTTTATATTTTTTTAGTACTACCCTGTAAAAGTTGAGCAAAACAAGTAATAAGTGATAAATCGTACATAAAACAGCCAAATATGTCATTTATTTAACGAAATTCGGAGTCGTTTGCAAAATACCGCGAAAATTTTGAGTTTGCTATTTTATATTTTTTTAGTACTACCCTGTAAAAGTTGAGCAAAACAAGTAATAAGTGATAAATCGTACATAAAACAGCCAAATATGTCATTTATTTAACGAAATTCGGAGTCGTTTGCAAAATACCGCGAAAATTTTGAGTTTTTATTATTTTTTGAGAACTATTCTGTAAAAGTTGAGCAAAACAAGAAATAAGTGATAAATCGTACATAAAACAGCGAAATATGTCATTTATTTAACGAAATTCGGAGTCGTTTGCAAAATACCGCAAAAATTATGAGTTTGCTATTTTATATTTTTTTAGTACTACCCTGTAAAAGTTGAGCAAAACAAGAAATAAGTGATAAATCGTACATAAAACAGCCAAATATGTCATTTATTTAACGAAATTCGGAGTCGTTTGCAAAATACCGCGAAAATTTTGAGTTTGCTATTTTATAGTTTTTTAGTACTACCCTGTAAAAGTAGAGCAAAACAAGAAATAAGTTATAAATCGTACATAAAACAGCCAAATATGTCATTTATTTAATGAAATTCGGAGTCGTTTGCAAAATACCGCGAAAATTTTGAGTTTTTATTATTTTTTGAGAACTATTCTGTAAAAGTTGAGCAAAACAAGTAATAAGTGATAAATCGTACATAAAACAGCCAAATATGTCATTTATTTAACGAAATTCGGAGTAGTTTGCAAAATACCGCAAAAATTATGAGTTTGCTATTTTATATTTTTTGAGTACTACCCTGTAAAAGTTGAGCAAAACAAGTAATAAGTGATAAATCGTACATAAAACAGCCAAATATGTCATTTATTTAACGAAATTCGGAGTAGTTTGCAAAATACCGTGAAAATTTTGAGTTTGCTATTTTATATTTTTTTAGTACTACCCTGTAAAAGTTGAGCAAAACAAGTAATAAGTGATAAATCGTACATAAAACAGCCAAATATGTCATTTATTTAACGAAATTCGGAGTCGTTTGCAAAATACCGCGAAAATTTTGAATTTGCTATTTTATATTTTTTTAGTACTACCCTGTAAAAGTTGAGCAAAACAAGTAATAAGTGATAAATCGTACATAAAACAGCCAAATATGTCATTTATTTAACGAAATTCGGAGTCGTTTGCAAAATACCGCGAAAATTTTGAGTTTGCTATTTTATATTTTTTTAGTACTACCCTGTAAAAGTTGAGCAAAACAAGCAATAAGTGATAAATCGTACATAAAACAGCCAAATATGTCATTTATTTAACGAAATTCGGAGTCGTTTGCAAAATACCGCGAAAATTTTGAGTTTGCTATTTTATAGTTTTTTAGTACTACCCTGTAAAAGTAGAGCAAAACAAGAAATAAGTTATAAATCGTACATAAAACAGCCAAATATGTCATTTATTTAATGATATTCGGAGTCGTTTGCAAAATACCGCGAAAATTTTGAGTTTTTATTATTTTTTGAGAACTATTCTGTAAAAGTTGAGCAAAACAAGTAATAAGTGATAAATCGTACATAAAACAGCCAAATATGTCATTTATTTAACGAAATTCGGAGTCGTTTGCAAAATACCGTGAAAATTTTGAGTTTGCTATTTTATATTTTTTGAGTACTACCCTGTAAAAGTTGAGCAAAACAAGTAATAAGTGATAAATCGTACATAAAACAGCCAAATATGTCATTTATTTAATGAAATTCGGGGTCGTTTGCAAAATACCGCGAAAATTTTGAGTTTGCTATTTTATATTTTTTTAGTACTACCCTGTAAAAGTTGAGCAAAACAAGTAATAAGTGATAAATCGTACATAAAACATCCAAATATGTCATTTATTTAACGAAATTCGGAGTCGTTTGCAAAATACCGTGAAAATTTTGAGTTTGCTATTTTATATTTTTTGAGTACTACCCTGTAAAAGTTGAGCAAAACAAGAAATAAGTGATAAATCGTACATAAAACAGCCAAATATGTCATTTATTTAATGAAATTCGGGGTCGTTTGCAAAATACCGCGAAAATTTTGAGTTTGCTATTTTATATTTTTTTAGTACTACCCTGTAAAAGTTGAGCAAAACAAGTAATAAGTGATAAATCGTACATAAAACAGCCAAATATGTCATTTATTTAATGAAATTCGGAGTCGTTTGCAAAATACCGCGAAAATTTTGAGTTTGCTATTTTATATTTTTTTAGTACTACCCTGTAAAAGTTAAGCAAAACAAGAAATAAGTGATAAATCGTACATAAAACAGCCAAATATGTCATTTATTTAACGAAATTCGGAGTCGTTTGCAAAATACCGTGAAAATTTTGAGTTTGCTATTTTATATTTTTTTAGTACTACCCTGTAAAAGTTGAGCAAAACAAGTAATAAGTGATAAATCGTACATAAAACAGCCAAATATGTCATTTATTTAATGAAATTCGGAGTCGTTTGCAAAATACCGTGAAAATTTTGAGTTTGCTATTTTATATTTTTTTAGTACTACCCTGTAAAAGTTGAGCAAAACAAGAAATAAGTGATAAATCGTACATAAAACAGCCCAATATGTCATTTCTTTAACGAAATTCGGAGTCGTTTGCAAAATACCGTGAAAATTTTGAGTTTGCTATTTTATATTTTTTTAGTACTACCCTGTAAAAGTTGAGCAAAACAAGTAATAAGTGATAAATCGTACATAAAACAGCCAAATATGTCATTTATTTAACGAAATTCGGAGTCGTTTGCAAAATACCGTGAAAATTTTGAGTTTGCTATTTTATATTTTTTGAGTACTACCCTGTAAAAGTTGAGCAAAACAAGTAATAAGTGATAAATCGTACATAAAACAGCCAAATATGTCATTTATTTAATGAAATTCGGGGTCGTTTGCAAAATACCGCGAAAATTTTGAGTTTGCTATTTTATATTTTTTTAGTACTACCCTGTAAAAGTTGAGCAAAACAAGTAATAAGTGATAAATCGTACATAAAACATCCAAATATGTCATTTATTTAACGAAATTCGGAGTCGTTTGCAAAATACCGTGAAAATTTTGAGTTTGCTATTTTATATTTTTTGAGTACTACCCTGTAAAAGTTGAGCAAAACAAGAAATAAGTGATAAATCGTACATAAAACAGCCAAATATGTCATTTATTTAACGAAATTCGGGGTCGTTTGCAAAATACCGCGAAAATTTTGAGTTTGCTATTTTATATTTTTTTAGTACTACCCTGTAAAAGTTGAGCAAAACAAGTAATAAGTGATAAATCGTACATAAAACAGCCAAATATGTCATTTATTTAATGAAATTCGGAGTCGTTTGCAAAATACCGCGAAAATTTTGAGTTTGCTATTTTATATTTTTTTAGTACTACCCTGTAAAAGTTAAGCAAAACAAGAAATAAGTGATAAATCGTACATAAAACAGCCAAATATGTCATTTATTTAACGAAATTCGGAGTCGTTTGCAAAATACCGTGAAAATTTTGAGTTTGCTATTTTATATTTTTTTAGTACTACCCTGTAAAAGTTGAGCAAAACAAGTAATAAGTGATAAATCGTACATAAAACAGCCAAATATGTCATTTATTTAATGAAATTCGGAGTCGTTTGCAAAATACCGTGAAAATTTTGAGTTTGCTATTTTATATTTTTTTAGTACTACCCTGTAAAAGTTGAGCAAAACAAGAAATAAGTCATAAATCGTACATAAAACAGCCCAATATGTCATTTCTTTAACGAAATTCGGAGTCGTTTGCAAAATACCGTGAAAATTTTGAGTTTGCTATTTTATATTTTTTTAGTACTACCCTGTAAAAGTTGAGCAAAACAAGTAATAAGTGATAAATCGTACATAAAACAGCCAAATATGTCATTTATTTAATGAAATTCGGAGTCGTTTGCAAAATACCGCGAAAATTTTGAGTTTTTATTATTTTTTGAGAACTATTCTGTAAAAGTTGAGCAAAACAAGAAATAAGTGATAAATCGTACATAAAACAGCCAAATATGTCATTTATTTAACGAAATTCGGAGTAGTTTGCAAAATACCGCAAAAATTATGAGTTTGCTATTTTATATTTTTTGAGTACTACCCTGTAAAAGTTGAGCAAAACAAGTAATAAGTGATAAATCAATAATCAATATAGTTCTAAACAAACTTTCACCATTCAACTCAAGTGTCATCATGCTTCTTTGCATAGCAGAGACAGCAATGTTTAACGAGTTTTCACTTGGCAAAATTGAATCCGTATACCGATGTTGTTGCGAAATATCTCCTTAGACTTCTGTTGTGATGCTGATTAAAACAATACCAAATATAATAATCAATATAGTTCTAAACAAATTTTCACCATTCAACTCAAGTGTCATCATGCTTCTTTGCATAGCAGAGACAGCAATGTTTAACGACTTTTCACCTGGCAAAATTGAACCCCTGTACCGATGTTGTTGCGAAATATCTCCTTAGACTTGCGTTGTGATGCTGATTAAAACAATACCAAATATAATAATCAATATAGTTCTAAACAAACATTCACCATTCAACTCAAGTGTCATCATGCTTCTTTGCACAACTGAGACAGCAATGTTTAACGAGTTTCCCTTGGCAAAATTGAACCCGTGTACCGATGTCGTTGCGAAATATCTCCTAAGACTTGCGTTGTGATGCTGATTAAAATAGTACCAAATATAATAATCGATATAGTTCTAAACAAACTTTCACCATTCAACTCAAGTGTCATCATGCTTCTTTGCATAGCAGAGACAGCAATGTTTAACGACTTTTTACTTGGCAAAATTGAACCCGTGTACCGATGTTGTTGCGAAATATCTCCTTAGACTTGCGTTGTGATGCTGATTAAAATAGTACCAAATATAATAATCGATATAGTTCTAAACAAATTTTCACCATTCAACTCAAGTGTCATCATGCTTCTTTGCATAGAGGAAACAGCAATGTTTAACGAGTTTTCACCTGACAAAATTGAACCCGAGTACCGATGTTGTTGCGAAATATCTTCTTAGACTTGTGTTCTGATGCTGATTAAAACAATACTAAATATACTAATCAATATAGTCAAAACAAATTTTCACCATTCAACTCAAGTGTCATCATGCTTCTTTGCATAGCAGAGACAGCAATGTTTAACGACTTTTCACCTGGCAAAATTGAACCCGTGTACCGATGTTGTTGCGAAATATCTCCTTAGACTTGTGTTGTGATGCTGATTAAAACAATACAAAATATAATAATCAATATAGTTCAAAACAAACTTTCACCATTCAACTCAAGTGTCATCATGCTTCTTTGCATAGCAGAGACAGCAATGTTTAACGACTTTTCACCTGGCAAAATTGAACCCGTGTACCGATGTTGTTGCGAAATATCTCCTTAGACTTGTGTTGTGATGCTGATTAAAACAATACCAAATATAATAATCAATACAGTTCTAAACACATTTTCACCATTCAACTCAAGTGTCATCATGCTTCTTTGCATAGAGGAAACAGCAATGTTTAACGAGTTTTCCTTGGCAAAATTGAACCCGTGTACCGATGTTGTTGCGAAATATCTCCTTAGACTTGTGTTGTGATGCTGATTAAAACAATACCAAATATAATTATCAATACAGTTCTAAACAAATTTTCACTATTCAACTCAAGTGTCATCATGCTTCTTTGCATAGAGGAAACAGCAATGTTTAACGACTTTTCACCTGGCAAAATTGAACCCGTGTACCGATGTTGTTGCGAAATATCTCCTTAGACTTGTGTTGTGATGCTGATTAAAACAATACCAAATATAATAATCAATATAGTTCTAAACAAACTTTCACCATTCAACTCAAGTGTCATCATGCTTCTTTGCATAGCAGAGACAGCAATGTTTAACGACTTTTTACTTGGCAAAATTGAACCCGTGTACCGATGTTGTTGCGAAATATCTCCTAAGACTTGCGTTGTGATGCTGATTAAAATAGTACCAAATATAATAATCGATATAGTTCTAAACAAATTTTCACCATTCAACTCAAGTGTCATCATGCTTCTTTGCATAGCAGAGACATCAATGTTTAACGACTTTTCACCTGGCAAAATTGAACCCCTGTACCGATGTTGTTGCGAAATATCTCCTTAGACTTGCGTTGTGATGCTGATTAAAACAGTACCAAATATAATAATCAATATAGTTCTAAACAAACTTTCACCATTCAACTCAAGTGTCATCATGCTTCTTTGCATAGCAGAGACAGCAATGTTTAACGACTTTTTACTTGGCAAAATTGAACCCGTGTACCCATGTTGTTGCGAAATATCTTCTAAGACTTGCGTTGTGATGCTGATTAAAATAGTACCAAATATAATAATCGATATAGTTCTAAACAAATTTTCACCATTCAACTCAAGTGTCATGATGCTTCTTTGCACAACTGAGACAGCAATGTTTAACGAGTTTCCCTTGGCAAAATTGAACCCGTGTACCGATGTTGTTGCGAAATATCTCCTTAGACTTCTGTTGTGATGCTGATAAAAACAATACCAAATATAATAATCAATATAGTTCTAAACAAACTTTCACCATTCAACTCAAGTGTCACCATGCTTCTTTTCATAGCAGAGACAGCAATGTTTAACGACTTTTTACCTGGCAAAATTGAACCCCTGTACCGATGTTGTTGCGAAATATCTCCTTAGACTTGCGTTGTGATGCTGATTAAAATAGTACCAAATATAATAATCGATATAGTTCTAAACAAATTTTCACCATTCAACTCAAGTGTCATCATGCTTCTTTGCATAGCAGAGACAGCAATGTTTAACGACTTTTTACTTGGCAAAATTGAACCCGTGTACCGATGTTGTTGCAAAATATCTCCTAAGACTTGCGTTGTGATGCTGATAAAAATAGTACCAAATATAATAATCGATATAGTTCTAAACAAATTTTCACCATTCAACTCAAGTGTCATCATGCTTCTTTGCATAGCAGAGACATCAATGTTTAACGACTTTTCACCTGGCAAAATTGAACCCCTGTACCGATGTTGTTGCGAAATATCTCCTTAGACTTGCGTTGTGATGCTGATTAAAACAGTACCAAATATAATAATCAATATAGTTCTAAACAAACTTTCACCATTCAACTCAAGTGTCATCATGCTTCTTTGCATAGCAGAGACATCAATGTTTAACGACTTTTCTCTTGGCAAAATTGAACCCGTGTACCGATGTTGTTGCGAAATATCTCCTTAGACTTCTGTTGTGATGCTGATTAAAACAATATCAAATATAATAATCAATATAGTTCTAAACAAACTTTCACCATTCAACTCAAGTGTCATCATGCTTCTTTGCACAACTGAGACAGCAATGTTTAACGAGTGTCCCTCGGCAAAATTGAACCCGTGTACCGATGTTGTTGCGAAATATCTCCTTAGACTTCTGTTGTGATGCTGATTAAAACAATACCAAATATAATAATCAATATAGTTCTAAACAAACTTTCACCATTCAACTCAAGTGTCATCATGCTTCTTTGCATAGCAGAGACAGCAATGTTTAACGACTTTTTACTTGGCAAAATTGAACCCGTGTACCGATGTTGTTGCAAAATATCTCCTAAGACTTGCGTTGTGATGCTGATAAAAATAGTACCAAATATAATAATCGATATAGTTCTTAACAAATTTTCACCATTCAACTCAAGTGTCATCATGCTTCTTTGCATAGCAGAGACAGCAATGTTTAACGACTTTTTACTTGGCAAAATTGAACCCGTGTACCGATGTTGTTGCAAAATATCTCCTAAGACTTGCGTTGTGATGCTGATAAAAATAGTACCAAATATAATAATCGATATAGTTCTAAACAAATTTTCACCATTCAACTCAAGTGTCATCATGCTTCTTTGCATAGCAGAGACATCAATGTTTAACGACTTTTCACCTGGCAAAATTGAACCCCTGTACCGATGTTGTTGCGAAATATCTCCTTAGACTTGCGTTGTGATGCTGATTAAAACAGTACCAAATATAATAATCAATATAGTTCTAAACAAACTTTCACCATTCAACTCAAGTGTCATCATGCTTTTTTGCATAGCAGAGACATCAATGTTTAACGACTTTTCTCTTGGCAAAATTGAACCCGTGTACCGATGTTGTTGCGAAATATCTCCTTAGACTTCTGTTGTGATGCTGATTAAAACAATATCAAATATAATAATCAATATAGTTCTAAACAAACTTTCACCATTCAACTCAAGTGTCATCATGCTTCTTTGCACAACTGAGACAGCAATGTTTAACGAGTGTCCCTTGGCAAAATTGAACCCGTGTACCGATGTTGTTGCGAAATATCTCCTTAGACTTCTGTTGTGATGCTGATTAAAACAATACCAAATATAATAATCAATATAGTTCTAAACAAACTTTCACCATTCAACTCAAGTGTCATCATGCTTCTTTGCATAGCAGAGACATCAATGTTTAACGACTTTTCACCTGGCAAAATTGAACCCCTGTACCGATGTTGTTGCGAAATATCTCCTTAGACTTGCGTTGTGATGCTGATTAAAACAGTACCAAATATAATAATCAATATAGTTCTAAACAAACTTTCACCATTCAACTCAAGTGTCATCATGCGTCTTTGCATAGCAGAGACATCAATGTTTAACGACTTTTCTCTTGGCAAAATTGAACCCGTGTACCGATGTTGTTGCGAAATATCTCCTTAGACTTCTGTTGTGATGCTGATTAAAACAATATCAAATATAATAATCAATATAGTTCTAAACAAACTTTCACCATTCAACTCAAGTGTCATCATGCTTCTTTGCACAACTGAGACAGCAATGTTTAACGAGTGTCCCTTGGCAAAATTGAACCCGTGTACCGATGTTGTTGCGAAATATCTCCTTAGACTTCTGTTGTGATGCTGATTAAAACAGTACCAAATATAATAATCAATATAGTTCTAAACAAACTTTCACCATTCAACTCAAGTGTCATCATGCTTCTTTGCACAACTGAGACAGCAATGTTTAGCGAGTTTCCCTTGGCAAAATTGAACCCGTGTACCGATGTTGTTGCGAAATATCTCCTTAGACTTCTGTTGTGATGCTGATAAAAACAATACCAAATATAATAATCAATATAGTTCTAAACAAACTTTCACCATTCAACTCAAGTGTCATCATGCTTCTTTGCATAGCAGAGACAGCAATGTTTAACGACTTTTTACTTGGCAAAATTGAACCAGTGTACCGATGTTGTTGCAAAATATCTCCTAAGACTTGCGTTGTGATGCTGATAAAAATAGTACCAAATATAATAATCGATATAGTTCTAAACAAATTTTCACCATTCAACTCAAGTGTCATCATGCTTCTTTGCATAGCAGAGACATCAATGTTTAACGACTTTTCACCTGGCAAAATTGAACCCCTGTACCGATGTTGTTGCGAAATATCTCCTTAGACTTGCGTTGTGATGCTGATTAAAACAGTACCAAATATAATAATCAATATAGTTCTAAACAAACTTTCACCATTCAACTCAAGTGTCATCATGCTTCTTTGCATAGCAGAGACATCAATGTTTAACGACTTTTTACCTGGCAAAATTGAACCCGTGTACCGATGTTGTTGCGAAATATCTCCTTAGACATCTGTTGTGATGCTGATTAAAACAATATCAAATATAATAATCAATATAGTTCTAAACAAACTTTCACCATTCAACTCAAGTGTCATCATGCTTCTTTGCACAACTGAGACAGCAATGTTTAACGAGTGTCCGTTGGCAAAATTGAACCCGTGTACCGATGTTGTTGCGAAATATCTCCTTAGACTTCTGTTGTGATGCTGATTAAAACAATACCAAATATAATAATCAATATAGTTCTAAACAAACTTTCACCATTCAACTCAAGTGTCATCATGCTTCTTTGCATAGCAGAGACATCAATGTTTAACGACTTTTTACTTGGCAAAATTGAACCCCTGTACCGATGTTGTTGCGAAATATCTCCTTAGACTTGCGTTGTGATGCTGATTAAAACAGTACCAAATATTATAATCAATATAGTTCTAAACAAACTTTCACCATTCAACTCAAGTGTCATCATGCTTCTTTGCACAACTGAGACAGCAATGTTTAACGAGTTTCCCTTGGCAAAATTGAACCCGTGTACCTATGTTGTTGCGAAATATCTCCTTAGACTTCTGTTGTGATGCTGATTAAAACAATACCAAATATAATAATCAATATAGTTCTAAACAAACTTTCACAATTTAACTCAAGTGTCATCATGCTTCTTTGCATAGCAGAGACAGCAATGTTTAACGACTTTTTACTTGGCAAAATTGAACCCGTGTACCGATGTTGTTGCGAAATATCTCCTTAGACTTGCGTTGTGATGCTGATTAAAATAGTACCAAATATAATAATCAATATAGTTCTAAACAAATTTTCACCATTCAACTCAAGTGTCATCATGCTTCTTTGCACAGAGGAAACAGCAATGTTTAACGAGTTTTCACCTGACAAAATTGAACCCGAGTACCGATGTTGTTGCGAAATATCTCCTTAGACTTCTGTTGTGATGCTGATTAAAACAATACCAAATATAATAATCAATATAGTTCTAAACAAACTTTCACCATTCAACTCAAGTGTCATCATGCTTCTTTGCATAGCAGAGACATCAATGTTTAACGACTTTTCACCTGGCAAAATTGAACCCCTGTACCGATGTTGTTGCGAAATATCTCCTTAGACTTGCGTTGTGATGCTGATTAAAACAGTACCAAATATAATAATCAATATAGTTCTAAACAAACTTTCACCATTCAACTCAAGTGTCATCATGCTTCTTTGCATAGCAGAGACATCAATGTTTAACGACTTTTCCCTTAGCAAAATTGAACCCGTGTACCGATGTTGTTGCGAAATATCTCCTTAGACTTCTGTTGTGATGCTGATTAAAACAATATCAAATATAATAATCAATATAGTTCTAAACAAACTTTCACCATTCAACTCAAGTGTCATCATGCTTCTTTGCACAACTGAGACAGCAATGTTTAACGAGTTTCCCTTGGCAAAATTGAACCCGTGTACCGATGTTGTTGCGAAATATCTCCTTAGACTTCTGTTGTGATGCTGATTAAAACAATACCAAATATAATAATCAATATAGTTCTAAACAAACTTTCACCATTCAACTCAAGTGTCATCATGCTTCTTTGCATAGCAGAGACATCAATGTTTAACGACTTTTTACCTGGCAAAATTGAACCCCTGTACCGATGTTGTTGCGAAATATCTCCTTAGACTTGCGTTGTAATGCTGATTAAAACAGAACCAAATATAATAATCAATATAGTTCTAAACAAACTTTCACCATTCAACTCAAGTGTCATCATGCTTCTTTGCATAGCAGAGACATCAATGTTTAACGACTTTTCACCTGGCAAAATTGAACCCCTGTACCGATGTTGTTGCGAAATATCTCCTTAGACTTGCGTTGTGATGCTGATTAAAACAATACCAAATATAATAATGAATATAGTTCTAAACAAACTTTCACCATTCAACTCAAGTGTCATCATGCTTCTTTGCACAACTGAGACAGCAATGTTTAACGAGTTTCCCTTGGCAAAATTGAACCCGTGTACCGTTGTTGTTGCGAAATATCTCCTTAGACTTCTGTTGTGATGCTGATTAAAACAATACCAAATATAATAATCAATATAGTTTTAAACAAACTTTCACCATTCAACTCAAGTGTCATCATGCTTCTTTGCATAGAGGAAACAGCAATGTTTAACGAGTTTTCACCTGACAAAATTGAACCCGAGTACCGATGTTGTTGCGAAATATCTTCTTAGACTTGTGTTCTGATGCTGATTAAAACAATACCAAATATACTAATCAACATAGTCAAAACAAATTTTCACCATTCAACTCAAGTGTCATCATGCTTCTTTGCATAGCAGAGACAGCAATGTTTAACGAGTTTTCACCTGGCAAAATTGAACCCGTGTACCGATGTTGTTGCGAAATATCTCCTTAGACTTGTGTTGTGATGCTGATTAAAACAATACCAAATATAATTATCAATACAGTTCTAAACAAATTTTCACAATTCAACTCAAGTGTCATCATGCTGCTTTGCATAGAGGAAACAGCAATGTTTAACGACTTTTCACCTGGCAAAATTGAACCCGTGTACCGATGTTGTTGCGAAATATCTCCTTAGACTTGTGTTGTGATGCTGATTAAAACAATACCAAATATAATAATCACTATAGTTCTAAACAAACTTTCACCATTCAACTCAAGTGTCATCATGCTTCTTTGCATAGCAGAGACATCAATGTTTAACGACTTTTTACCTGGCAAAATTGAACCCCTGTACCAATGTTGTTGCGAAATATCTCCTTAGACTTGCGTTGTGATGCTGATTAAAACAATACCAAATATAATAATCAATATAGTTCTAAACAAATTTTCACCATTCAACTAAGTGTCATCATGCTTCTTTGCATAGCAGAGACAGCAATGTTTAACGACTTTTCACCTGGCAAAATTGAACCCCTGTACCGATGTTGTTGCGAAATATCTCCTTAGACTTGCGTTGTGATGCTGATTAAAACAATACCAAATATAATAATCAATATAGTTCTAAACAAACTTTCACCATTCAACTCAAGTGTCATCATGCTTCTTTGCATAGCAGAGACAGCAATGTTTAACGACTTTTTACTTGGCAAAATTGAACCCGTGTACCGATGTTGTTGCGAAATATCTCCTTAGACTTGTGTTGTGATGCTGATTAAAACAATACCAAATATAATAATCAATATAGTCAAAACAAACTTTCACCATTCAACTCAAGTGTCATCATGCTTCTTTGCATAGCAGAGACAGCAATGTTTAACGACTTTTTACTTGGCAAAATTGAACCCGTGTACCGATGTTGTTGCGAAATATCTCCTTAGACTTGCGTTGTAATGCTGATTAAAACAGTACCAAATATAATAATCAATATAGTTCTAAACAAACTTTCACCATTCAACTCAAGTGTCATCATGCTTCTTTGCATAGCAGAGACAGCAATGTTTAACGACTTTTTACTTGGCAAAATTGAACCCGTGTACCGATGTTGTTGCGAAATATCTCCTTAGACTTGTGTTGTGATGCTGATTAAAACAATACCAAATATAATAATCAATATAGTCAAAACAAACTTTCACCATTCAACTCAAGTGTCATCATGCTTCTTTGCATAGCAGAGACAGCAATGTTTAACAACTTTTTACTTGGCAAAATTGAACCCGTGTACCGATGTTGTTGCGAAATATCTCCTTAGACTTCTGTTGTGATGCTGATTAAAACAATACCAAATATAATAATCAATATAGTTCTAAACAAACTTTCACCATTCAACTCAAGTGTCATCATGCTTCTTTGCATAGCAGAGACATCAATGTTTAACGACTTTTTACCTGGCAAAATTGAACCCCTGTACCGATGTTGTTGCGAAATATCTCCTTAGACTTGCGTTGTAATGCTGATTAAAACAGTACCAAATATAATAATCAATATAGTTCTAAACAAACTTTCACCATTCAACTCAAGTGTCATCATGCTTCTTTGCATAGCAGAGACATCAATGTTTAACGACTTTTCACCTGGCAAAATTGAACCCCTGTACCGATGTTGTTGCGAAATATCTCCTTAGACTTGCGTTGTGATGCTGATTAAAACAATACCAAATATAATAATGAATATAGTTCTAAACAAACTTTCACCATTCAACTCAAGTGTCATCATGCTTCTTTGCATAGCAGAGACAGCAATGTTTAACGACTTTTTACTTGGTAAAATTGAATCCGTGTACCGATGTTGTTGCGAAATATCTCCTTAGACTTGCGTTGTGATGCTGATTAAAATAGTACCAAATATAATAATCGATATAGTTCTAAACAAATTTTCACCATTCAACTCAAGTGTCATCATGCTTCTTTGCATAGAGGAAACAGCAATGTTTAACGAGTTTTCACCTGACAAAATTGAACCCGTGTACCGATGTTGTTGCGAAATATCTTCTTAGACTTGTGTTGTGATGCTGATTAAAACAATACCAAATATACTAATCAATATAGTCAAAACAAATTTTCACCATTCAACTCAAGTATCATCATGCTTCTTTGCATAGCAGAGACAGCAATGTTTAACGAGTTTTCACCTGGCAAAATTGAACCCGTGTACCGATGTTGTTGCGAAATATCTCCTTAGACTTGTGTTGTGATGCTGATTAAAACAATACCAAATATAATTATCAATACAGTTCTAAACAAATTTTCACAATTCAACTCAAGTGTCATCATGCTTCTTTGCATAGAGGAAACAGCAATGTTTAACGACTTTTCACCTGGCAAAATTGAACCCGTGTACCGATGTTGTTGTGAAATATCTCCTTAGACTTGTGTTGTGATGCTGATTAAAACAATACCAAATATAATAATCACTATAGTTCTAAACAAACTTTCACCATTCAACTCAAGTGTCATCATGCTTCTTTGCATAGCAGAGACATCAATGTTTAACGACTTTTTACCTGGCAAAATTGAACCCCTGTACCAATGTTGTTGCGAAATATCTCCTTAGACTTGCGTTGTGATGCTGATTAAAACAATACCAAATATAATAATCAATATAGTTCTAAACAAATTTTCACCATTCAACTCAAGTGTCATCATGCTTCTTTGCATAGCAGAGACAGCAATGTTTAACGACTTTTCACCTGGCAAAATTGAACCCCTGTACCGATGTTGTTGCGAAATATCGTCTTAGACTTGTGTTCTGATGCTGATTAAAACAATACCAAATCAATATAGTCAAAACAAATTTTCACCATTCAACTCAAGTGTCATCATGCTTCTTTGCATAGCAGAGACAGCAATGTTTAACGAGTTTTCACCTGGCAAAATTGAACCCGTGTACCGATGTTGTTGCGAAATATCTCCTTAGACTTGTGTTGTGATGCTGATTAAAACAATACCAAATATAATTATCAATACAGTTCTAAACAAATTTTCACAATTCAACTCAAGTGTCATCATGCTTCTTTGCATAGAGGAAACAGCAATGTTTAACGACTTTTCACCTGGCAAAATTGAACCCGTGTACCGATGTTGTTGCGAAATATCTCCTTAGACTTGTGTTGTGATGCTGATTAAAACAATACCAAATATAATAATCACTATAGTTCAAAACAAACTTTCACCATTCAACTCAAGTGTCATCATGCTTCTTTGCATAGCAGAGACAGCAATGTTTAACGAGTTTTCACCTGGCAAAATTGAACCAGTGTACCGATGTTGTTGCGAAATATCTCCTTAGACTTGTGTTGTGATGCTGATTAAAACAATACCAAATATAATTATCAATACAGTTCTAAACAAATTTTCACAATTCAACTCAAGTGTCATCATGCTTCTTTGCATAGAGGAAACAGCAATGTTTAACGACTTTTCACCTGGCAAAATTGAACCCGTGTACCGATGTTGTTGCGAAATATCTCCTTACACTTGCGTTGTGATGCTGATTAAAATAGTACCAAATATAATAATCGATATAGTTCTAAACAAATTTTCACCATTCAACTCAAGTGTCATCATGCTTCTTTGCATAGAGGAAACAGCAATGTTTAACGAGTTTTCACCTGACAAAATTGAACCCGAGTACCGATGTTGTTGCGAAATATCTTCTTAGACTTGTGTTCTGATGCTGATTAAAACAATACCAAATATACTAATCAATATAGTCAAAACAAATTTTCACCATTCAACTCAAGTGTCATCATGCTTCTTTGCATAGCAGAGACAGCAATGTTTAACGAGTTTTCACCTGGCAAAATTGAACCCGTGTACCGATGTTGTTGCGAAATATCTCCTTAGACTTGTGTTGTGATGCTGAATAAAACAATACCAAATATAATTATCAATACAGTTCTAAACAAATTTTCACAATTCAACTCAAGTGTCATCATGCTTCTTTGCATAGAGGAAACAGCAATGTTTAACGACTTTTCACCTGGCAAAATTGAACCCGTGTACCGATGTTGTTGCGAAATATCTCCTTAGACTTGTGTTGTGATGCTTATTAAAACAATACCAAATATAATAATCAATATAGTTCTAAACAAACTTTCACCATTCAACTCAAGTGTCATCATGCTTCTTTGCATAGCAGAGACATCAATGTTTAACGACTTTTTACCTGGCAAAATTGAACCCCTGTACCAATGTTGTTGCGAAATATCTCCTTAGACTTGCGTTGTGATGCTGATTAAAACAGTACCAAATATAATAATCAATATAGTTCTAAACAAATTTTCACCATTCAACTCAAGTGTCATCATGCTTCTTTGCATAGCAGAGACAGCAATGTTTAACGACTTTTCACCTGGCAAAATTGAACCCCTGTACCGATGTTGTTGCGAAATATCTCCTTAGACTTGCGTTGTGATGCTGATTAAAACAATACCAAATATAACAATCAATATAGTTCTAAACAAACTTTCACCATTCAACTCAAGTGTCATCATGCTTCTTTGCATAGCAGAGACAGCAATGTTTAACGACTTTTTACTTGGCAAAATTGAACCCGTGTACCGATGTTGTTGCGAAATATCTCCTTAGACTTCTGTTGTGATGCTGATTAAAACAATACCAAATATAATAATCAATATAGTCAAAACAAACTTTCACCATTCAACTCAAGTGTCATCATGCTTCTTTGCATAGCAGAGACAGCAATGTTTAACGACTTTTCACCTGGCAAAATTGAACCCCTGTACCGATGTTGTTGCGAAATATCTCCTTAGACTTGCGTTGTGATGCTGCTTAAAACAATACCAAATATAATAATCAATATAGTTTTAAACAAACTTTCATCATTCAACTCAAGTGTCATCATGCTTCTTTGCATAGCAGAGTCAGCAATGATTAACGACTTTTTACTTGGCAAAATTGAACCCGTGTACCGATGTTGTTGCGGAATATCTCCTTACACTTGCGTTGTGATGCTGATTAAAACAGTACCAAATATAATAATCAATATAGTTCTAAACAAACTTTCACCATTCAACTCAAGTGTCATCATGCTTCTTTGCATAGCAGAGACAGCAATGTTTAACGACTTTTCACCTGGCAAAATTGAACCCGTGTACCGATGTTGTTGCGAAATATCTCCTTAGACTTGTGTTGTGATGCTGATTAAAACAATACCAAATATAATAATCAATATAGTCAAAACAAACTTTCACCATTCAACTCAAGTGTCATCATGCTTCTTTGCATAGCAGAGACAGCAATGTTTAACGACTTTTCACCTGGCAAAATTGAACCCCTGTACCGATGTTGTTGCGAAATATCTTCTTAGACTTGTGTTCTGATGCTGATTAAAACAATACCAAATATAATAATCAATATAGTCAAAACAAATTTTCACCATTCAACTCAAGTGTCATCATGCTTCTTTGCATAGCAGAGACAGCAATGTTTAACGACTTTTCACCTGGCAAAATTGAACCCGTGTACCGATGTTGTTGCGAAATATCTCCTTAGACTTGTGTTGTGATGCTGATTAAAACAATACCAAATATAATTATCAATACAGTTCTAAACAAATTTTCACAATTCAACTCAAGTGTCATCATGCTTCTTTGCATAGAGGAAACAGCAATGTTTAACGACTTTTCACCTGGCAAAATTGAACCCGTGTACCGATGTTGTTGCGAAATATCTCCTTAGACTTGTGTTGTGATGCTGATTAAAACAATACCAAATATAATAATCACTATAGTTCAAAACAAACTTTCACCATTCAACTCAAGTGTCATCATGCTTCTTTGCATAGCAGAGACAGCAATGTTTAACGAGTTTTAACCTGGCAAAATTGAACCAGTGTACCGATGTTGTTGCGAAATATCTCCTTAGACTTGTGTTGTGATGCTGATTAAAACAATACCAAATATAATTATCAATACAGTTCTAAACAAATTTTCACAATTCAACTCAAGTGTCATCATGCTTCTTTGCATAGAGGAAACAGCAATGTTTAACGACTTTTCACCTGGCAAAATTGAACCCGTGTACCGATGTTGTTGCGAAATATCTCCTTACACTTGCGTTGTGATGCTGATTAAAATAGTACCAAATATAATAATCGATATAGTTCTAAACAAATTTTCACCATTCAACTCAAGTGTCATCATGCTTCTTTGCATAGAGGAAACAGCAATGTTTAACGAGTTTTCACCTGACAAAATTGAACCCGAGTACCGATGTTGTTGCGAAATATCTTCTTAGACTTGCGTTCTGATGCTGATTAAAACAATACCAAATATACTAATCAATATAGTCAAAACAAATTTTCACCATTCAACTCAAGTGTCATCATGCTTCTTTGCATAGCAGAGACAGCAATGTTTAACGAGTTTTCACCTGGCAAAATTGAACCCGTGTACCGATGTTGTTGCGAAATATCTCCTTAGACTTGTGTTGTGATGCTGATTAAAACAATACCAAATATAATTATCAATACAGTTCTAAACAAATTTTCACAATTCAACTCAAGTGTCATCATGCTTCTTTGCATAGAGGAAACAGCAATGTTTAACGACTTTTCACCTGGTAAAATTGAACCCGTGTACTGATGTTGTTGCGAAATATCTCCTTAGACTTGTGTTGTGATGCTTATTAAAACAATACCAAATATAATAATCAATATAGTTCTAAACAAACTTTCACCATTCAACTCAAGTGTCATCATGCTTCTTTGCATAGCAGAGACATCAATGTTTAACGACTTTTTACCTGGCAAAATTGAACCCCTGTACCAATGTTGTTGCGAAATATCTCCTTAGACTTGCGTTGTGATGCTGATTAAAACAGTACCAAATATAATAATCAATATAGTTCTAAACAAATTTTCACCATTCAACTCAAGTGTCATCATGCTTCTTTGCATAGCAGAGACAGCAATGTTTAACGACTTTTCACCTGGCAAAATTGAACCCCTGTACCGATGTTGTTGCGAAATATCTCCTTAGACTTGCGTTGTGATGCTGATTAAAACAATACCAAATATAACAATCAATATAGTTCTAAACAAACTTTCACCATTCAACTCAAGTGTCATCATGCTTCTTTGCATAGCAGAGACAGCAATGTTTAACGACTTTTTACTTGGCAAAATTGAACCCGTGTACCGATGTTGTTGCGAAATATCTCCTTAGACTTCTGTTGTGATGCTGATTAAAACAATACCAAATATAATAATCAATATAGTCAAAACAAACTTTCACCATTCAACTCAAGTGTCATCATGCTTCTTTGCATAGCAGAGACAGCAATGTTTAACGACTTTTCACCTGGCAAAATTGAACCCCTGTACCGATGTTGTTGCGAAATATCTCCTTAGACTTGCGTTGTGATGCTGCTTAAAACAGTACCAAATATAATAATCAATATAGTTTTAAACAAACTTTCACCATTCAACTCAAGTGTCATCATGCTTCTTTGCATAGCAGAGTCAGCAATGATTAACGACTTTTTACTTGGCAAAATTGAACCCGTGTACCGATGTTGTTGCGAAATATCTCCTTACACTTGCGTTGTGATGCTGATTAAAACAATACCAAATATAATAATCAATATAGTTCTAAACAAACTTTCACCATTCAACTCAAGTGTCATCATGCTTCTTTGCATAGCAGAGACAGCAATGTTTAACGACTTTTCTTCTGGCAAAATTGAACCCGTGTACCGATGTTGTTGCGAAATATCTCCTTAGACTTGCGTTGTGATGCTGATTAAAACAATTCCAAATATAATAATCAATATAGTTCTAAACAAACTTTCACCATTCAACTCAAGTGTCATCATGCTTCTTTGCATAGCAGAGACAGCAATGTTTAACGACTTTTTACTTGGCAAAATTGAACCCGTGTACCGATGTTGTTGCGAAATATCTCCTTAGACTTGTGTTGTGATGCTGATTAAAACAATACCAAATATAATAATCGATATAGTTCTAAACAAACTTTCACCATTCAACTCAAGTGTCATCATGCTTCTTTGCATAGCAGAGACAGCAATGTTTAACGACTTTTTACTTGGCAAAATTGAACCCGTGTACCGATGTTGTTGCGAAATATCTCCTTAGACTTGTGTTGTGATGCTGATTAAAACAATACCAAATATAATAATCAATATAGTCAAAACAAATTTTCACCATTCAACTCAAGTGTCATCATGCTTCTTTGCATAGCAGAGACAGCAATGTTTAACGACTTTTCACCTGGCAAAATTGAACCCCTGTACCGATGTTGTTGCGAAATATCTCCTTAGACTTGCATTGTGATGCTGATTAAAACAATACCAAATATAATAATCAATATAGTTTTAAACAAACTTTCACCATTCAACTCAAGTGTCATCATGCTTCTTTGCATAGCAAAGACAGCAATGATTAACGACTTTTTACTTAGCAAAATTGAACCCGTGTACCGATGTTGTTGCGAAATATCTCCTTACACTTGAGTTGTGATGCTGATTAAAACAGTACCAAATATAATAATCAATACAGTTCTAAACAAACTTTCACCATTCAACTCAAGTGTCATCATGCTTCTTTGCATAGCAGAGACAGCAATGTTTAACGAGTTTTCACCTGGCAAAATTGAACCCCTGTACCGATGTTGTTGCGAAATATCTCCTTAGACTTGCGTTGTGATGCTGATTAAAACAATACCAAATATAATAATCAATATAGTTCTAAACAAACTTTCACCATTCAACTCAAGTGTCATCATGCTTCTTTGCATAGCAGAGTCAGCAATGTTTAACGACTTTTTACTTGGCAAAATTGAACCCGTGTACCGATGTTGTTGCGAAATATCTCCTTAGACTTGTGTTGTGATGCTGATTAAAACAATACCAAATATAATAATCAATACAGTTCTAAACACATTTTCACAATTCAACTCAAGTGTCATCATGCTTCTTTGCATAGAGGACCCAGCAATGTTTAACGACTTTTCACCTGGCAGAATTGAACCCGTGTACCGATGTTGTTGCGAAATATCTCCTTAGACTTGTGTTGTGATGCTGATTAAAACAATACCAAATATAATTATCAATACAGTTCTAAACCAATTTTCACCATTCAACTCAAGTGTCATCATGCTTCTTTGCATAGAGGAAACAGCAATGTTTAACGAGTTTTCACCTGGCAAAATTGAACCCGTGTACCGATGTTGTTGTGAAATATCTCCTTAGGCTTGTGTTGTGATGCTGATTGAAACAGTAGCAAATATAATAATCAATATAGTTCTAAACAAACTTTCACCATTCAACTCAAGTGTCATCATGCTTATTTGCATAGCAGAGACAGCAATGTTTAACGACTTTTTACTTGGCAAAATTGAACCCGTATACCGATGTTGTTGCGAAATATCTCCTAAGACTTGTGTTGTGATGCTGATTAAAACAATACCAAATATAATAATCAATATAGTTCTAAACAAATTTTTTACCATTCAACTCAAGTGCCATCATGCTTATTTGCACAGCAGAGACAGCAATGTTTAACGAGTTTTCACCTGGCAAAATTGAACCCGTGTACCGATGTTGTTGCGAAATATCTCCTTAGACTTGTGTTGTGATGCTGATTAAAACAATACCAAATATAATTATCAATACAGTTCTAAACCAATTTTCACCATTCAACTCAAGTGTCATCATGCTTCTTTGCATAGAGGAAACAGCAATGTTTAACGAGTTTTCACCTGGCAAAATTGAACCCGTGTACCGATGTTGTTGTGAAATATCTCCTTAGGCTTGTGTTGTGATGCTGATTGAAACAGTAGCAAATATAATAATCAATATAGTTCTAAACAAACTTTCACCATTCAACTCAAGTGTCATCATGCTTCTTTGCATAGCAGAGACAGCAATGTTTAACGACTTTTTACTTGGCAAAATTGAACCCGTATACCGATGTTGTTGCGAAATATCTCCTTAGACTTCTGTTGTGATGCTGATTAAAACAATACCAAATATTATAATCAATATAGTTCTTAACAAACTTTCACCATTCAACTCAAGTGTCATCATGCTTCTTTGCATAGCAGAGACAGCAATGTTTAACGACTTTTTACTTGGCAAAATTGAACCCGTGTACCGATGTTGTAGCGAAATATCTCCTTAGACTTGCGTTGTGATGCTGATTAAAACAATACCAAATATAATAATCGATATAGTTCTAAACAAACTTTCACCATTCAACTCAATTGTCATCATGCTTCTTTGCATAGCAGAGACAACAATGTTTAACGACTTTTTACTTGGCAAAATTGAACCCCTGTACCGATGTTGTTGCGAAATATCTCCTTAGACTTCTGTTGTGATGCTGATTAAAACAATACCAAATATTATAATCAATATAGTTCTAAACAAACTTTCACCATTCAACTCAAGTGTCATCATGCTTCTTTGCACAACTGAGACAGCAATATTTAACGAGTTTCCCTTGGCAAAATTGAACCCGTGTACCGATGTTGTAGCGAAATATCTCCTTAGACTTGCGTTGTGATGCTGAATAAAACAGTACCAAATATAATAATCAATATAGTTCTAAACAAATTTTCACCATTCAATTCAAGTGTCATTATGCTTTTTGCATAGCAGAGACAGCAATGTTTAACGAGTTTTCACCTGGCAAAATTGAACCCGTGTACCGATGTTGTTGCGAAATATCTCCTTAGACTTCTGTTGTGATGCTGATTAAAACAATACCAAATATTATAATCAATATAGTTCTTAACAAACTTTCACCATTCAACTCAAGTGTCATCATGCTTCTTTGCATAGCAGAGACAGCAATGTTTAACGACTTTTTACTTGGCAAAATTGAACCCGTGTACCGATGTTGTAGCGAAATATCTCCTTAGACTTGCGTTGTGATGCTGATTAAAACAATACCAAATATAATAATCGATATAGTTCTAAACAAACTTTCACCATTCAACTCAATTGTCATCATGCTTCTTTGCATAGCAGAGACAACAATGTTTAACGACTTTTTACTTGGCAAAATTGAACCCCTGTACCGATGTTGTTGCGAAATATCTCCTTAGACTTCTGTTGTGATGCTGATTAAAACAATACCAAATATTATAATCAATATAGTTCTAAACAAACTTTCACCATTCAACTCAAGTGTCATCATGCTTCTTTGCACAACTGAGACAGCAATATTTAACGAGTTTCCCTTGGCAAAATTGAACCCGTGTACCGATGTTGTAGCGAAATATCTCCTTAGACTTGCGTTGTGATGCTGAATAAAACAGTACCAAATATAATAATCAATATAGTTCTAAACAAATTTTCACCATTCAATTCAAGTGTCATTATGCTTTTTGCATAGCAGAGACAGCAATGTTTAACGAGTTTTCACCTGGCAAAATTGAACCCGTGTACCGATGTTGTTGCGAAATATCTCCTTAGACTTCTGTTGTGATGCTGATTAAAACAATACCAAATATTATAATCAATATAGTTCTTAACAAACTTTCACCATTCAACTCAAGTGTCATCATGCTTCTTTGCACAACTGAGACAGCAATGTTTAACGAGTTTCCCTTGGCAAAATTGAACCCGATTACCGATGTTGTTGCGAAATATCTCCTTAGACTTCTGTTGTGATGCTGATTAAAACAATACCAAATATAATAATAAATATAGTTCTAAACAAACTTTCACCATTCAACTCAATTGTCATCATGCTTCTTTGCATAGCAGAGACAACAATGTTTAACGACTTTTTACTTGGCAAAATTGAACCCGTGTACCGATGTTGTTGCGAAATATCTCCTTAGACTTGCGTTGTAATGCTGATTAAAACAATACAAAATATAATAATGAAAGTTCTAAACAAACTTTCACCATTCAACTCAAGTGTCATCATGCTTCTTTGCATAGCAGAGACAGCAATGTTTAACGACTTTTCACCTGGCAAAATAGAAACCCTGTACCGATGTTGTTGCGAAATATCTCCTTAGACTTGCGTTGTGATGCTGATTAAAACAATACCAAATATAATAATCAATATAGTTCTAAACAAACTTTCACCATTCAACTCAAGTGTCATCATGCTTCTTTGCATAGCAGAGACATCAATGTTTAACGAGTTTTCACCTGGCAAAATTGAACCCCTGTACCGATGTTGTTGCGAAATATCTCCTTAGACTTGCGTTGTGATGCTGATTAAAACAATACCAAATATAATAATCAATATAGTTCTAAACAAACTTTCACCATTCAACTCAAGTGTCATCATGCTTCTTTGCATAGCAGAGACAGCAATGTTTAACGACTTTTTACTTGGCAAAATTGAACCCGTGTACCGATGTTGTTGCAAAATATCTCCTAAGACTTGCGTTGTGATGCTGATTAAAATAGTACCAAATATAATAATCGATATAGTTCTAAACAAATTTTCACCATTCAACTCAAGTGTCATCATGCTTCTTTGCATAGCAGAGACATCAATGTTTAACGACTTTTCACCTGGCAAAATTGAACCCCTGTACCGATGTTGTTGCGAAATATCTCCTTAGACTTGCGTTGCGATGCTGATTAAAACAATACCAAATATAATAATCAATATAGTTCTAAACAAACTTTCACCATTCAACTCAAGTGTCATCATGCTTCTTTGCATAGAGGAAACAGCAATGTTTAACGACTTTTTACTTAGCAAAATTGAACCCGTGTACCGATGTTGTTGCGAAATATCTCCTTAGACTTCTGTTGTGATGCTGATAAAAACAATACCAAATATAATAATCAATATAGTTCTAAACAAACTTTCACCATTCAACTCAAGTGTCATCATGCTTCTTTGCATAGCAGAGACAGCAATGTTTAACGACTTTTTACTTGGCAAAATTGAACCCGTGTACCGATGTTGTTGCAAAATATCTCCTAAGACTTCTGTTGTGATGCTGATAAAAACAATACCAAATATAATAATCAATATAGTTCTAAACAAACTTTCACCATTCAACTCAAGTGTCATCATGCTTCTTTGCATAGAGGAAACAGCAATGTTTAACGACTTTTTACTTAGCAAAATTGAACCCGTGTACCGATGTTGTTGCGAAATATCTCCTTAGACTTCTGTTGTGATGCTGATTGAAACAATACCAAATATAATAATCAATATAGTTCTAAACAAACTTTCACCATTCAACTCAAGTGTCATCATGCTTCTTTGCATAGAGGAAACAGCAATGTTTAACGACTTTTTACTTAGCAAAATTGAACCCGTGTACCGATGTTGTTGCGAAATATCTCCTTAGACTTCTGTTGTGATGCTGATAAAAACAATACCAAATATAATAATCAATATAGTTCTAAACAAACTTTCACCATTCAACTCAAGTGTCATCATGCTTCTTTGCATAGCAGAGACAGCAATGTTTAACGACTTTTTACTTGGCAAAATTGAACCCGTGTACCGATGTTGTTGCAAAATATCTCCTAAGACTTGCGTTGTGATGCTGATTAAAATAGTACCAAATATAATAATCGATATAGTTCTAAACAAATTTTCACCATTCAACTCAAGTGTCATCATGCTTCTTTGCATAGCAGAGACATCAATGTTTAACGACTTTTCACCTGGCAAAATTGAACCCCTGTACCGATGTTGTTGCGAAATATCTCCTTAGACTTGCGTTGTGATGCTGATTAAAACCAAATATAATAATCAATATAGTTCTAAACAAACTTTCACCATTCAACTCAAGTGTCATCATGCTTCTTTGCATAGCAGAGACATCAATGTTTAACGACTTTTCTCTTGGCAAAATTGAACCCGTGTACCGATGTTGTTGCGAAATATCTCCTTAGACTTGTGTTGTGATGCTGATTAAAACAATACCAAATATAATTATCAATACAGTTCTAAACCAATTTTCACCATTCAACTCAAGTGTACTCATGCTTCTTTGCATAGAGGAAACAGCAATGTTTAACGAGTTTTCACCTGGCAAAATTGAACCCGTGTACCGATGTTGTTGTGAAATATCTCCTTAGGCTTGCGTTGTGATGCTGATTGAAACAGTAGCAAATATAATAATCAATATAGTTCTAAACAAACTTTCACCATTCAACTCAAGTGTCATCATGCTTCTTTGCATAGCAGAGACAGCAATGTTTAACGACTTTTTACTTGGCAAAATTGAACCCGTATACCGATGTTGTTGCGAAATATCTCCTAAGACTTGTGTTGTGATGCTGATTAAAACAATACCAAATATAATAATCAATATAGTTCTAAACAAATTTTTTACCATTCAACTCAAGTGCCATCATGCTTATTTGCACAGCAGAGACAGCAATGTTTAACGAGTTTTCACCTGCAAAATTGAACCCGTGTACCGATGTTGTTGCGAAATATCTCCTTAGACTTGCGTTGTGATGCTGATTAAAACAGTACCAAATATAAAAATCAATATAGTTCTAAACAAACTTTCACCATTCAACTCAAGTGTTATCATGCTTCTTTGCATAGAGGAAACAGCAATGTTTAACGAGTTTTCACATGGCAAAATTGAACCCGTGTACCAATTTTGTTGCGAAATATCTCCTTAGATTTGTGTTGTGATGCTGAATAAAACAGTACCAAATATAATAATCAATATAGTTCTAAACAAATTTTCACCATTCAATTCAAGTGTCATTATGCTTTTTGCATAGCAGAGACAGCAATGTTTAACGAGTTTTCACCTGGCAAAATTGAACCCGTGTACCGATGTTGTTGCGAAATATCTCCTTAGACTTCTGTTGTGATGCTGATTAAAACAATACCAAATATTATAATCAATATAGTTCTTAACAAACTTTCACCATTCAACTCAAGTGTCATCATGCTTCTTTGCATAGCAGAGACAGCAATGTTTAACGAGTTTCCCTTGGCAAAATTGAACCCGTGTACCGATGTTGTAGCGAAATATCTCCTTAGACTTGCGTTGTGATGCTGATTAAAACAATACCAAATATAATAATCGATATAGTTCTAAACAAACTTTCACCATTCAACTCAATTGTCATCATGCTTCTTTGCATAGCAGAGACAACAATGTTTAACGACTTTTTACTTGGCAAAATTGAACCCCTGTACCGATGTTGTTGCGAAATATCTCCTTAGACTTCTGTTGTGATGCTGATTAAAACAATACCAAATATTATAATCAATATAGTTCTTAACAAACTTTCACCATTCAACTCAAGTGTCATCATGCTTCTTTGCACAACTGAGACAGCAATGTTTAACGAGTTTCCCTTGGCAAAATTGAACCCGTGTACCGATGTTGTAGCGAAATATATCCTTAGACTTGCGTTGTGATGCTGAATAAAACAGTACCAAATATAATAATCAATATAGTTCTAAACAAATTTTCACCATTCAATTCAAGTGTCATTATGCTTTTTGCATAGCAGAGACAGCAATGTTTAACGACTTTTCTCTTGGCAAAATTGAACCCGTGTACCGATGTTGTTGCGAAATATCTCCTTAGACTTGTGTTGTGATGCTGATTAAAACAATACCAAATATAATTATCAATACAGTTCTAAACCAATTTTCACCATTCAACTCAAGTGTCATCATGCTTCTTTGCATAGCAGAGACAGCAATGTTTAACGACTTTTTACTTGGCAAAATTGAACCCGTATACCGATGTTGTTGCGAAATATCTCCTAAGACTTGTGTTGTGATGCTGATTAAAACAATACCAAATATAATAATCAATATAGTTCTAAACAAATTTTTTACCATTCAACTCAAGTGCCATCATGCTTATTTGCACAGCAGAGACAGCAATGTTTAACGAGTTTTCACCTGGCAAAATTGAACCCGTGTACCGATGTTGTTGCGAAATATCTCCTTAGACTTGCGTTGTGATGCTGAATAAAACAGTACCAAATATAATAATCAATATAGTTCTAAACAAATTTTAACCATTCAATTCAAGTGTCATTATGCTTTTTGCATAGCAGAGACAGCAATGTTTAACGAGTTTTCACCTGGCAAAATTGAACCCGTGTACCGATGTTGTTGCGAAATATCTCCTTAGACTTCTGTTGTGATGCTGATTGAAACAGTAGCAAATATAATAATCAATATAGTTCTAAACAAACTTTCACCATTCAATTCAAGTGTCATTATGCTTTTTGCATAGCAGAGACAGCAATGTTTAACGAGTTTTCACCTGGCAAAATTGAACCCGTGTACCGATGTTGTTGCGAAATATCTCCTTAGACTTCTGTTGTGATGCTGATTGAAACAGTAGCAAATATAATAATCAATATAGTTCTAAACAAACTTTCACCATTCAACTCAAGTGTCATCATGCTTCTTTGCATATCAGAGACAGCAATGTTTAACGACTTTTTACTTGGCAAAATTGAACCCGTATACCGATGTTGTTGCGAAATATCTCCTAAGACTTGTGTTGTGATGCTGATTAAAACAATACCAAATATAATAATCAATATAGTTCTAAACAAATTTTTTACCATTCAACTCAAGTGCCATCATGCTTATTTGCACAGCAGAGACAGCAATGTTTAACGAGTTTTCACCTGGCAAAATTGAACCCGTGTACCGATGTTGTTGCGAAATATCTCCTTAGACTTGCGTTATGATGCTGATTAAAACAGTACCAAATATAATAATCAATATAGTTCTAAACAAATTTTTTACCATTCAACTCAAGTGCCATCATGCTTATTTGCACAGCAGAGACAGCAATGTTTAACGAGTTTTCACCTGGCAAAATTGAACCCGTGTACCGATGTTGTTGCGAAATATCTCCTTAGACTTGTGTTGTGATGCTGATTAAAACAATACCAAATATAATAATCAATATAGTTCTAAACAAATTTTTTACCATTCAACTCAAGTGCCATCATGCTTATTTGCACAGCAGAGACAGCAATGTTTAACGAGTTTTCACCTGCAAAATTGAACCCGTGTACCGATGTTGTTGCGAAATATCTCCTTAGACTTGCGTTGTGATGCTGATTAAAACAGTACCAAATATAAAAATCAATATAGTTCTAAACAAACTTTCACCATTCAACTCAAGTGTTATCATGCTTCTTTGCATAGAGGAAACAGCAATGTTTAACGAGTTTTCACATGGCAAAATTGAACCCGTGTACCAATTTTGTTGCGAAATATCTCCTTAGATTTGTGTTGTGATGCTGAATAAAACAGTACCAAATATAATAATCAATATAGTTCTAAACAAATTTTCACCATTCAATTCAAGTGTCATTATGCTTTTTGCATAGCAGAGACAGCAATGTTTAACGAGTTTTCACCTGGCAAAATTGAACCCGTGTACCGATGTTGTTGCGAAATATCTCCTTAGACTTCTGTTGTGATGCTGATTAAAACAATACCAAATATTATAATCAATATAGTTCTTAACAAACTTTCACCATTCAACTCAAGTGTCATCATGCTTCTTTGCATAGCAGAGACAGCAATGTTTAACGAGTTTCCCTTGGCAAAATTGAACCCGTGTACCGATGTTGTAGCGAAATATCTCCTTAGACTTGCGTTGTGATGCTGATTAAAACAATACCAAATATAATAATCGATATAGTTCTAAACAAACTTTCACCATTCAACTCAATTGTCATCATGCTTCTTTGCATAGCAGAGACAACAATGTTTAACGACTTTTTACTTGGCAAAATTGAACCCCTGTACCGATGTTGTTGCAAAATATCTCCTTAGACTTCTGTTGTGATGCTGATTAAAACAATACCAAATATTATAATCAATATAGTTCTTAACAAACTTTCACCATTCAACTCAAGTGTCATCATGCTTCTTTGCACAACTGAGACAGCAATGTTTAACTAGTTTCCCTTGGCAAAATTGAACCCGTGTACCGATGTTGTAGCGAAATATCTCCTTAGACTTGCGTTGTGATGCTGAATAAAACAGTACCAAATATAATAATCAATATAGTTCTAAACAAATTTTCACCATTCAATTCAAGTGTCATTATGCTTTTTGCATAGCAGAGACAGCAATGTTTAACGAGTTTTCACCTGGCAAAATTGAACCCGTGTACCGATGTTGTTGCGAAATATCTCCCTAGACTTCTGTTGTGATGCTGATTAAAACAATACCAAATATTATAATCAATATAGTTCTTAACAAACTTTCACCATTCAACTCAAGTGTCATCATGCTTCTTTGCATAGCAGAGACAGCAATGTTTAACGACTTTTTACTTGGCAAAATTGAACCCGTGTACCGATGTTGTTGCGAAATATCTCCTTAGACTTCTGTTGTGATGCTGATTAAAACAATACCAAATATAATAATAAATATAGTTCTAAACAAACTTTCACCATTCAACTCAATTGTCATCATGCTTCTTTGCATAGCAGATACAACAATGTTTAACGACTTTTTACTTGGCAAAATTGAACCCGTGTACCGATGCTGTTGCGAAATATCTCCTTAGACTTGCGTTGTAATGCTGATTAAAACAATACCAAATATAATAATCAATATAGTTCTAAACAAACTTTCACCATTCAACTCAAGTGTCATCATGCTTCTTTGCATAGCAGAGACAGCAATGTTTAACGACTTTTCACCTGGCAAAATAGAAACCCTGTACCGATGTTGTTGCGAAATATCTCCTTAGACTTGCGTTGTGATGCTGATTAAAACAATACCAAATATAATAATCAATATAGTTCTAAACAAACTTTCACCATTCAACTCAAGTGTCATCATGCTTCTTTGCATAGCAGAGACATCAATGTTTAACGAGTTTTCACCTGGCAAAATTGAACCCCTGTACCGATGTTGTTGCGAAATATCTCCTTAGACTTGCGTTGTGATGCTGATTAAAACAATACCAAATATAATAATCAATATAGTTCTAAACAAACTTTCACCATTCAACTCAAGTGTCATCATGCTTCTTTGCACAACTGAGACAACAATGTTTAACGAGTTTCCCTTGGCAAAATTGAACCCGTGTACCGATGTTGTTGCGAAATATCTCCTTAGACTTCTGTTGTGATGCTGATAAAAACAATACCAAATATAATAATCAATATAGTTCTAAACAAACTTTCACCATTCAACTCAAGTGTCATCATGCTTCTTTGCATAGCAGAGACAGCAATGTTTAACGACTTTTTACTTGGCAAAATTGAACCCGTGTACCGATGTTGTTGCGAAATATCGCCTAAGACTTGCGTTGTGATGCTGATTAAAATAGTACCAAATATAATAATCGATATAGTTCTAAACAAATTTTCACCATTCAACTCAAGTGTCATCATGCTTCTTTGCATAGCAGAGACATCAATGTTTAACGACTTTTCACCTGGCAAAATTGAACCCCTGTACCGATGTTGTTGCGAAATATCTCCTTAGACTTGCGTTGTGATGCTGATTAAAACAGTACCAAATATAATAATCAATATAGTTCTAAACAAACTTTCACCATTCAACTCAAGTGTCATCATGCTTCTTTGCATAGCAGAGACATCAATGTTTAACGACTTTTCTCTTGGCAAAATTGAACCCGTGTACCGATGTTGTTGCGAAATATCTCCTTAGACTTCTGTTGTGATGCTGATTAAAACAATATCAAATATAATTATCAATATAGTTCTAAACAAACTTTCACCATTCAACTCAAGTGTCATCATGCTTCTTTGCACAACTGAGACAGCAATGTTTAACGAGTTTCCCTTGGCAAAATTGAACCCGTGTACCGATGTTGTTGCGAAATATCTCCTTAGACTTCTGTTGTGATGCTGATTAAAACAATACCAAATATAATAATCAATATAGTTCTAAACAAACTTTCACCATTCAACTCAAGTGTCATCATGCTTCTTTGCATAGCAGAGACATCAATGTTTAACGACTTTTTACTTGGCAAAATTGAACCCGAGTACCGATGTTGTTGCGAAATATCTCCTTAGACTTGCGTTGTGATGCTGATTAAAACAGTACCAAATATAATAATCAATATAGTTCTAAACAAACTTTCACCATTCAACTCAAGTGTCATCATGCTTCTTTGCACAACTGAGACAGCAATGTTTAACGAGTTTCCCTTGGCAAAATTGAACCCGTGTACCTATGTTGTTGCGAAATATCTCCTTAGACTTCTGTTGTGATGCTGATTAAAACAATACCAAATATAATAATCAATATAGTTCTAAACAAACTTTCACAATTTAACTCAAGTGTCATCATGCTTCTTTGCATAGCAGAGACAGCAATGTTTAACGACTTTTTACTTGGCAAAATTGAACCCGTGTACCGATGTTGTTGCGAAATATCTCCTTAGACTTGCGTTGTGATGCTGATTAAAATAGTACCAAATATAATAATCGATATAGTTCTAAACAAATTTTCACCATTCAACTCAAGTGTCATCATGCTTCTTTGCACAGAGGAAACAGCAATGTTTAACGAGTTTTCACCTGACAAAATTGAACCCGAGTACCGATGTTGTTGCGAAATATCTCCTTAGACTTCTGTTGTGATGCTGATTAAAACAATACCAAATATAATAATCAATATAGTTCTAAACAAACTTTCACCATTCAACTCAAGTGTCATCATGCTTCTTTGCATAGCAGAGACATCAATGTTTAACGACTTTTCACCTGGCAAAATTGAACCCCTGTACCGATGTTGTTGCGAAATATCTCCTTAGACTTGCGTTGTGATGCTGATTAAAACAGTACCAAATATAATAATCAATATAGTTCTAAACAAACTTTCACCATTCAACTCAAGTGTCATCATGCTTCTTTGCATAGCAGAGACATCAATGTTTAACGACTTTTTACCTGGCAAAATTGAACCCCTGTACCGATGTTGTTGCGAAATATCTCCTTAGACTTGCGTTGTAATGCTGATTAAAACAGTACCAAATATAATAATCAATATAGTTCTAAACAAACTTTCACCATTCAACTCAAGTGTCATCATGCTTCTTTGCATAGCAGAGACATCAATGTTTAACGACTTTTCACCTGGCAAAATTGAACCCCTGTACCGATGTTGTTGCGAAATATCTCCTTAGACTTGCGTTGTGATGCTGATTAAAACAATACCAAATATAATAATGAATATAGTTTTAAACAAACTTTCACCATTCAACTCAAGTGTCATCATGCTTCTTTGCACAACTGAGACAGCAATGTTTAACGAGTTTCCCTTGGCAAAATTGAACCCGTGTACCGATGTTGTTGCGAAATATCTCCTTAGACTTCTGTTGTGATGCTGATTAAAACAATACCAAATATAATAATCAATATAGTTTTAAACAAACTTTCACCATTCAACTCAAGTGTCATCATGCTTCTTTGCATAGCAGAGACAGCAATGTTTAACGACTTTTTACTTGGCAAAATTGAACCCGTGTACCGATGTTGTTGCGAAATATCTCCTTAGACTTGCGTTGTGATGCTGATTAAAATAGTACCAAATATAATAATCGATATAGTCAAAACAAATTTTCACCATTCAACTCAAGTGTCATCATGCTTCTTTGCATAGCAGAGACAGCAATTTTTAACGAGTTTTCACCTGGCAAAATTGAACCCGTGTACCGATGTTGTTGCGAAATATCTCCTTAGACTTGTGTTGTGATGCTGATTAAAACAATACCAAATATAATTATCAATACAGTTCTAAACAAATTTTCACAATTCAACTCAAGTGTCATCATGCTTCTTTGCATAGAGGAAACAGCAATGTTTAACGACTTTTCACCTGGCAAAATTGAACCCGTGTACCGATGTTGTTGCGAAATATCTCCTTAGACTTGTGTTGTGATGCTGATTAAAACAATACCAAATATAATAATCACTATAGTTCTAAACAAACTTTCACCATTCAACTCAAGTGTCATCATGCTTCTTTGCATAGCAGAGACATCAATGTTTAACGACTTTTTACCTGGCAAAATTGAACCCCTGTACCAATGTTGTTGCGAAATATCTCCTTAGACTTGCGTTGTGATGCTGATTAAAACAGTACCAAATATAATAATCAATATAGTTCTAAACAAATTTTCACCATTCAACTCAAGTGTCATCATGCTTCTTTGCATAGCAGAGACAGCAATGTTTAACGACTTTTCACCTGGCAAAATTGAACCCCTGTACCGATGTTGTTGCGAAATATCTCCTTAGACTTGCGTTGTGATGCTGATTAAAACAATACCAAATATAATAATCAATATAGTTCTAAACAAACTTTCACCATTCAACTCAAGTGTCATCATGCTTCTTTGCATAGCAGAGACAGCAATGTTTAACGACTTTTTACTTGGCAAAATTGAACCCGTGTACCGATGTTGTTGCGAAATATCTCCTTAGACTTGTGTTGTGATGCTGATTAAAACAATACCAAATATAATAATCAATATAGTCAAAACAAACTTTCACCATTCAACTCAAGTGTCATCATGCTTCTTTGCATAGCAGAGACAGCAATGTTTAACGACTTTTCACCTGGCAAAATTGAACCCCTGTGCCGATGTTGTTGCGAAATATCTTCTTAGACTTGTGTTCTGATGCTGATTAAAACAATACCAAATATAATAATCAATATAGTCAAAACAAATTTTCACCATTCAACTCAAGTGTCATCATGCTTCTTTGCATAGCAGAGACAGCAATGTTTAACGACTTTTCACCTGGCAAAATTGAACCCGTGTACCGATGTTGTTGCGAAATATCTCCTTAGACTTGTGTTGTGATGCTGATTAAAACAATACCAAATATAATTATCAATACAGTTCTAAACAAATTTTCACAATTCAACTCAAGTGTCATCATGCTTCTTTGCATAGAGGAAACAGCAATGTTTAACGACTTTTCACCTGGCAAAATTGAACCCGTGTACCGATGTTGTTGCGAAATATCTCCTTAGACTTGTGTTGTGATGCTGATTAAAACAATACCAAATATAATAATCACTATAGTTCAAAACAAACTTTCACCATTCAACTCAAGTGTCATCATGCTTCTTTGCATAGCAGAGACAGCAATGTTTAACGAGTTTTCACCTGGCAAAATTGAACCAGTGTACCGATGTTGTTGCGAAATATCTCCTTAGACTTGTGTTGTGATGCTGATTAAAACAATACCAAATATAATTATCAATACAGTTCTAAACAAATTTTCACAATTCAACTCAAGTGTCATCATGCTTCTTTGCATAGAGGAAACAGCAATGTTTAACGACTTTTCACCTGGCAAAATTGAACCCGTGTACCGATGTTGTTGCGAAATATCTCCTTACACTTGCGTTGTGATGCTGATTAAAATAGTACCAAATATAATAATCGATATAGTTCTACACAAATTTTCACCATTCAACTCAAGTGTCATCATGCTTCTTTGCATAGAGAAAACAGCAATGTTTAACGAGTTTTCACCTGACAAAATTGAACCCGAGTACCGATGTTGTTGCGAAATATCTTCTTAGACTTGTGTTCTGATGCTGATTAAAACAATACCAAATATACTAATCAATATAGTCAAAACAAATTTTCACCATTCAACTCAAGTGTCATCATGCTTCTTTGCATAGCAGAGACAGCAATGTTTAACGAGTTTTCACCTGGCAAAATTGAACCCGTGTACCGATGTTGTTGCGAAATATCTCCTTAGACTTGTGTTGTGATGCTGATTAAAACAATACCAAATATAATTATCAATACAGTTCTAAACAAATTTTCACAATTCAACTCAAGTGTCATCATGCTTCTTTGCATAGAGGAAACAGCAATGTTTAACGACTTTTCACCTGGCAAAATTGAAGCCGTGTACCGATGTTGTTGCGAAATATCTCCTTAGACTTGTGTTGTGATGCTGATTAAAACAATACCAAATATAATAATCACTATAGTTCTAAACAAACTTTCACCATTCAACTCAAGTGTCATCATGCTTCTTTGCATAGCAGAGACATCAATGTTTAACGACTTTTTACCTGGCAAAATTGAACCCCTGTACCAATGTTGTTGCGAAATATCTCCTTAGACTTGCGTTGTGATGCTGATTAAAACAGTACCAAATATAATAATCAATATAGCTCTAAACAAATTTTCACCATTCAACTCAAGTGTCATCATGCTTCTTTGCATAGCAGAGACAGCAATGTTTAACGACTTTTCACCTGGCAAAATTGAACCCGTGTACCGATTTTGTTGCGAAATATCTCCTTAGACTTGCGTTGTGATGCTGATTAAAACAATACCAAATATAACAATCAATATAGTTCTAAACAAACTTTCACCATTCAACTCAAGTGTCATCATGCTTCTTTGCATAGCAGAGACAGCAATGTTTAACGACTTTTTACTTGGCAAAATTGAACCCGTGTACCGATGTTGTTGCGAAATATCTCCTTAGACTTGTGTTGTGATGCTGATTAAAACAATACCAAATATAATAATCAATATAGTCAAAACAAACTTTCACCATTCAACTCAAGTGTCATCATGCTTCTTTGCATAGCAGAGACAGCAATGTTTAACGACTTTTCACCTGGCAAAATTGAACCCGTGTACCGATGTTGTTGCGAAATATCTCCTTAGACTTGCATTGTGATGCTGCTTAAAACAATACCAAATATAATAATCAATATAGTTTTAAACAAACTTTCACCATTCAACTCAAGCGTCATCATGCTTCTTTGCATAGCAGAGTCAGCAATGATTAACGACTTTTTACTTGGCAAAATTGAACCCGTGTACCGATGTTGTTGCGAAATATCTCCTTACACTTGCGTTGTGATGCTGATTAAAACAGTACCAAATATAATAATCAATATAGTTCTAAACAAACTTTCACCATTCAACTCAAGTGTCATCATGCTTCTTTGCATAGCAGAGACAGCAATGTTTAACGACTTTTCACCTGGAAAAATTGAACCCGTGTACCGATGTTGTTGCGAAATATCTCCTTAGACTTGCGTTGTGATGCTGATTAAAACAATTCCAAATATAATAATCAATATAGTTCTAAACAAACTTTCACCATTCAACTCAAGTGTCATCATGCTTCTTTGCATAGCAGAGACAGCAATGTTTAACGACTTTTTACTTGGCAAAATTGAACCCGTGTACCGATGTTGTTGCGAAATATCTCCTTAGACTTGTGTTGTGATGCTGATTAAAACAATATCAAATATAATAATCAATACAGTTCTAAACAAATTTTCACCATTCAACTCAAGTGTCATCATGCTTTTTTGCATAGAGGACCCAGCAATGTTTAACGAGTTTTCACCTGGCAGAATTGAACCCGTGTACCGATGTTGTTGCGAAATATCTCCTTAGACTTGCGTTGTGATGCTGATTAAAACAATACAAAATATAATAATGAATATAGTTCTAAACAAACTTTCACCATTCAACTCAAGTGTCATCATGCTTCTTTGCATAGCAGAGACAGCAATGTTTAACGACTTTTTACTTGGCAAAATTGAACCCGTGTACCGATGTTGTTGCGAAATATCTCCTTAGACTTGTGTTGTGATGCTGATTAAAACAATACCAAATATAATAATCAATATAGTCAAAACAAATTTTCACCATTCAACTCAAGTGTCATCATGCTTCTTTGCATAGCAGAGACATCAATGTTTAACGACTTTTCACCTGGCAAAATTGAACCCCTGTACCGATGTTGTTGCAAAATATCTCCTTAGACTTGCATTGTGATGCTGATTAAAACAATACCAAATATAATAATCAATATAGTTTTAAACAAACTTTCACCATTCAACTCAAGTGTCATCATGCTTCTTTGCATAGCAAAGACAGCAATGATTAACGACTTTTTACTTAGCAAAATTGAACCCGTGTACCGATGTTGTTGCGAAATATCTCCTTACACTTGAGTTGTGATGCTGATTAAAACAGTACCTAATATAATAATCAATATAGTTCTAAACAAACTTTCACCATTCAACTCAAGTGTCATCATGCTTCTTTGCATAGCAGAGACAGCAATGTTTAACGACTTTTCACCTGGCAAAATTGAACCCCTGTACCGATGTTGTTGCAAAATATCTCCTTAGACTTGCGTTGTGATGCTGATTAAAACAATACCAAATATAATAATCAATATAGTTCTAAACAAACTTTCACCATTCAACTCAAGTGTCATCATGCTTTTTTGCATAGCAGAGTCAGCAATGTTTAACGACTTTTTACTTGGCAAAATTGAACCCGTGTACCGATGTTGTTGCGAAATATCTCCTTAGACTTGTGTTGTGATGCTGATTAAAACAATACCAAATATAATAATCAATACAGTTCTAAACACATTTTCACCATTCAACTCAAGTGTCATCATGCTTCTTTGCATAGAGGACCCAGCAATGTTTAACGAGTTTTCACCTGGCAGAATTGAACCCGTGTACCGATGTTGTTGCGAAATATCTCCTTAGACTTGTGTTGTGATGGTGATTAAAACAATACCAAATATAATTATCAATACAGTTCTAAACCAATTTTCACCATTCAACTCAAGTGTCATCATGCTTCTTTGCATAGAGGAAACAGCAATGTTTAACGAGTTTTCACCTGGCAAAATTGAACCCGTGTACCGATGTTGTTGTGAAATATCTCCTTAGGCTTGTGTTGTGATGCTGATTGAAACAGTAGCAAATATAATAATCAATATAGTTCTAAACAAATTTTCACCATTTAACTGAAGTGTCATCATGCTTCTTTGCATAGCAGAGACAGCAATGTTTAACGACTTTTTACTTGGCAAAATTGAACCCGTATACCGATGTTGTTGCGAAATATCTCCTAAGACTTGTGTTGTGATGCTGATTAAAACAATACCAAATATAATAATCAATATAGTTCTAAACAAATTTTTTACCATTCAACTCAAGTGCCATCATGCTTATTTGCACAGCAGAGACAGCAATGTTTAACGAGTTTTCACCTGGCAAAATTGAACCCGTGTACCGATGTTGTTGCGAAATATCTCCTTAGACTTGTGTTGTGATGCTGATTAAAACAATACCAAATATAATAATCAATATAGTTCTAAACAAAATTTTTACCATTCAACTCAAGTGCCATCATGCTTATTTGCACAGCAGAGACAGCAATGTTTAACGAGTTTTCACCTGCAAAATTGAACCCGTGTAACGATGTTGTTGCGAAATATCTCCTTAGACTTGCGTTGTGATGCTGATTAAAACAGTACCAAATATAAAAATCAATATAGTTCTAAACAAACTTTCACCATTCAACTCAAGTGTTATTATGCTTCTTTGCATAGAGGAAACAGCAATGTTTAACGAGTTTTCACATGGCAAAATTGAACCCGTGTACCAATTTTGTTGCGAAATATCTCCTTAGATTTGTGTTGTGATGCTGAATAAAACAGTACCAAATATAATAATCAATATAGTTCTAAACAAATTTTCACCATTCAATTCAAGTGTCATTATGCTTTTTGCATAGCAGAGACAGCAATGTTTAACGAGTTTTCACCTGGCAAAATTGAACCCGTGTACCGATGTTGTTGCGAAATATCTCCTTAGACTTCTGTTGTGATGCTGATTAAAACAATACCAAATATTATAATCAATATAGTTCTTAACAAACTTTCACCATTCAACTCAAGTGTCATCATGCTTCTTTGCATAGCAGAGACAGCAATGTTTAACGAGTTTCCCTTGGCAAAATTGAACCCGTGTACCGATGTTGTAGCGAAATATCTCCTTAGACTTGCGTTGTGATGCGTTGTGATTAAAACAATACCAAATATAATAATCGATATAGTTCTAAACAAACTTTCACCATTCAACTCAATTGTCATCATGCTTCTTTGCATAGCAGAGACAACAATGTTTAACGACTTTTTACTTGGCAAAATTGAACCCCTGTACCGATGTTGTTGCGAAATATCTCCTTAGACTTCTGTTGTGATGCTGATTAAAACAATACCAAATATTATAATCAATATAGTTCTGAACAAACTTTCACCATTCAACTCAAGTGTCATCATGCTTCTTTGCACAACTGAGACAGCAATGTTTAACGAGTTTCCCTTGGCAAAATTGAACCCGTGTACCGATGTTGTAGCGAAATATCTCCTTAGACTTGCGTTGTGATGCTGAATAAAACAGTACCAAATATAATAATCAATATAGTTCTAAACAAATTTTCACCATTCAATTCAAGTGTCATTATGCTTTTTGCATAGCAGAGACAGCAATGTTTAACGAGTTTTCACCTGGCAAAATTGAACCCGTGTACCGATGTTGTAGCGAAATATCTCCTTAGACTTGCGTTGTGATGCTGATTAAAACAATACCAAATATTATAATCAATATAGTTCTAAACAAACTTTCACCATTCAACTCAATTGTCATCATGCTTCTTTGCATAGCAGAGACAACAATGTTTAACGACTTTTTACTTGGCAAAATTGAACCCGTGTACCGATGTTGTTGCGAAATATCTCCTTAGACTTGCGTTGTAATGCTGATTAAAACAATACCAAATATAATAATCAATATAGTTCTAAACAAACTTTCACCATTCAACTCAAGTGTCATCATGCTTCTTTGCATAGCAGAGACAGCAATGTTTAACGACTTTTCACCTGGCAAAATAGAAACCCTGTACCGATGTTGTTGCGAAATATCTCCTTAGACTTGCGTTGTGATGCTGATTAAAACAATACCAAATATAATAATCAATATAGTTCTAAACAAACTTTCACCATTCAACTCAAGTGTCATCATGCTTCTTTGCATAGCAGAGACAGCAATGTTTAACGAGTTTTCACTTGGCAAAATTGAATCCGTATACCGATGTTGTTACGAAATATCTCCTTAGACTTCTGTTGTGATGCTGATTAAAACAATACCAAATATAATAATCAATATAGTTCTAAACAAATTTTCACCATTCAACTCAAGTGTCATCATGCTTCTTTGCATAGCAGAGACAGCAATGTTTAACGACTTTTCACCTGGCAAAATTGAACCCCTGTACCGATGTTGTTGCGAAATATCTCCTTAGACTTGCGTTGTGATGCTGATTAAAACAATACCAAATATAATAATCAATATAGTTCTAAACAAACTTTCACCATTCAACTCAAGTGTCATCATGCTTCTTTGCACAACTGAGACAGCAATGTTTAACGAGTTTCCCTTGGCAAAATTGAACCCGTGTACCGATGTCGTTGCGAAATATCTTCTTAGACTTGTGTTCTGATGCTGATTAAAACAATACTAAATATACTAATCAATATAGTTCTAAACAAACTTTCACCATTCAACTCAAGTGTCATCATGCTTCTTTGCATAGCAGAGACAGCAATGTTTAACGACTTTTCACCTGGCAAAATTGAACCCGTGTACCGATGTTGTTGCGAAATATCTCCTTAGACTTGTGTTGTGATGCTGATTAAAACAATACCAAATATAATAATCAATATAGTTCTAAACAAACTTTCACCATTCAACTCAAGTGTCATCATGCTTCTTTGCATAGAGGAAACAGCAATGTTTAACGAGTTTTCACCTGGCAAAATTGAACCCGTGTACCGATGTTGTTGCGAAATATCTCCTTAGACTTGTGTTGTGATGCTGATTAAAACAATACCAAATATAATTATCAATACAGTTCTAAACAAATTTTCACTATTCAACTCAAGTGTCATCATGCTTCTTTGCATAGAGGAAACGGCAATGTTTAACGACTTTTCACCTGGCAAAATTGAACCCGTGTACCGATGTTGTTGCGAAATATCTCCTTAGACTTGTGTTGTGATGCTGATTAAAACAATACCAAATATAATAATCACTATAGTTCTAAACAAACTTTCACCATTCAACTCAAGTGTCATCATGCTTATTTGCATAGCAGAGACATCAATGTTTAACGACTTTTTACCTGGCAAAATTGAACTTCTGTACCGATGTTGTTGCGAAATATCTCCTTAGACTTGCGTTGTGATGCTGATTAAAACAGTACCAAATATAATAATCAATATAGTTCTAAACAAATTTTCACCATTCAACTCAAGTGTCATCATGCTTCTTTGCATAGCAGAGACAGCAATGTTTAACGACTTTTCACCTGGCAAAATTGAACCCGTGTACCGATGTTGTTGTGAAATATCTCCTTAGACTTGCGTTGTGATGCTGATTAAAACAATACCAAATATAATAATCAATATAGTTCTAAACAAACTTTCACCATTCAACTCAAGTGTCATCATGCTTCTTTGCATAGCAGAGACAGCAATGTTTAACGACTTTTTACCTGGCAAAATTGAACCCGTGTACCGATGTTGTTGCGAAATATCTCCTTAGACTTGCGTTGTGATGCTGATTAAAACAATACCAAATATAATAATCAATATAGTCAAAACAAATTTTCACCATTCAACTCAAGTGTCATCATGCTTCTTTGCATAGCAGAGACAGCAATGTTTAACGACTTTTCACTTGGCAAAATTGAACCCCTGTACCGATGTTGTTGCGAAATATCTCCTTAGACTTGCATTGTGATGCTGATTAAAACAATACCAAATATAATAATCAATATAGTTTTAAACAAACTTTCACCATTCAACTCAAGTGTCATCATGCTTCTTTGCATAGCAGAGACAGCAATGATTAACGACTTTTTACTTGGCAAAATTGAACCCGTGTACCGATGTTGTTGCGAAATATCTCCTTACACTTGCGTTGTGATGCTGATTAAAACAGTACCAAATATAATAATCAATATAGTTCTAAACAAACTTTCACCATTCAACTCAAGTGTCATCATGCTTCTTTGCATAGCAGAGACAGCAATGTTTAACGACTTTTCACCTGGCAAAATTGAACCCCTGTACCGATGTTGTTGCGAAATATCTCCTTAGACTTGCGTTGTGATGCTGATTAAAACAATACCAAATATAATAATCAATATAGTTCTAAACAAACTTTCACCATTTAACTCAAGTGTCATCATGCTTCTTTGCATAGCAGAGACAGCAATGTTTAACGACTTTTTACTTGGCTAAATTGAACCCATGTACCGATGTTGTTGCGAAATATCACCTTATACTTGTGTTGTGATGCTGATTAAAACAATACCAAATATAATAATCAATACAGTTCTAAACACATTTTCACCATTCAACTCAAGTGTCATCATGCTTCTTTGCATAGAGGACCCAGCAATGTTTAACGAGTTTTCACCTGGCAGAATTGAACCCGTGTACCGATGTTGTTGCGAAATATCTCCTTAGACTTGTGTTGTGATGCTGATTAAAACAATACCAAATATAATTATCAATATAGTTCTAAACCAATTTTCACCATTCAACTCAAGTTTCATCATGCTTCTTTGCATAGAGGAAACAGCAATGTTTAACGAGTTTTCACCTGGCAAAATTGAACCCGTGTACCGATGTTGTTGCGAAATATCTCCTTAGACTTGTGTTGTGATGATGATTAAAACAATACCAAATATAATAATCACTATAGTTCTAAACAAACTTTCACCATTCAACTCAAGTGTCATCATGCTTCTTTGCATAGCAGAGACATCAATGTTTAACGACTTTTTACCTGGCAAAATTGAACCCGTGTACCGATGTTGTAGCGAAATATCTCCTTAGACTTGCGTTGTGATGCTGAATAAAACAGTACCAAATATAATAATCAATATAGTTCTAAACAAATTTTCACCATTCAATTCAAGTGTCATTATGCTTTTTGCATAGCAGAGACAGCAATGTTTAACGAGTTTTCACCTGGCAAAATTGAACCCGTGTACCGATGTTGTTGCGAAATATCTCCTTAGACTTGCGTTGTGATGCTGATTAAAACAATACCAAATATAATAATCAATATAGTTCTAAACAAACTTTCACCATTCAACTCAAGTGTCATCATGCTTCTTTGCATAGCAGAGACAGCAATGTTTAACGACTTTTTACTTGGCTAAATTGAACCCATGTACCGATGTTGTTGCGAAATATCTCCTTAGACTTGTGTTGTGATGCTGATTAAAACAATACCAAATATAATAATCAATACAGTTCTAAACACATTTTCACCATTCAACTCAAGTGTCATCATGCTTCTTTGCATAGAGGACCCAGCAATGTTTAACGAGTTTTCACCTGGCAGAATTGAACCCGTGTACCGATGTTGTTGCGAAATATCTCCTTAGACTTGTGTTGTGATGCTGATTAAAACAATACCAAATATAATTATCAATATAGTTCTAAACCAATTTTCACCATTCAACTCAAGTTTCATCATGCTTCTTTGCATAGAGGAAACAGCAATGTTTAACGAGTTTTCACCTGGCAAAATTGAACCCGTGTACCGATGTTGTTGCGAAATATCTCCTTAGACTTGTGTTGTGATGATGATTAAAACAATACCAAATATAATAATCACTATAGTTCTAAACAAACTTTCACCATTCAACTCAAGTGTCATCATGCTTCTTTGCATAGCAGAGACATCAATGTTTAACGACTTTTTACCTGGCAAAATTGAACCCGTGTACCGATGTTGTAGCGAAATATTTCCTTAGACTTGCGTTGTGATGCTGAATAAAACAGTACCAAATATAATAATCAATATAGTTCTAAACAAATTTTCACCATTCAATTCAAGTGTCATTATGCTTTCTGCATAGCAGAGACAGCAATGTTTAACGAGTTTTCACCTGGCAAAATTGAACCCGTGTACCGATGTTGTTGCGAAATATCTCCTTAGACTTGCGTTGTGATGCTGATTAAAACAATACCAAATATAATAATTAATATAGTTCTAAACAAACTTTCACCATTCAACTCCAGTGTCATCATGCTTCTTTGCATAGCAGAGACAGCAATGTTTAACGACTTTTTACTTGGCAAAATTGAACCCATGTACCGATGTTGTTGCGAAATATCTCCTTAGACTTCTGTTGTGATGCTGATTAAAACAATAACAAATATAATAATCAATATAGTTGTAAACAAACTTTCACCATTCAACTCAATTGTCATCATGCTTCTTTGCATAGCAGAGACAACAATGTTTAACGACTTTTTACTTGGCAAAATTGAACCCGTGTACCGATGTTGTTGCGAAATATCTCCTTAGACTTGCGTTGTAATGCTGATTAAAATAATACCAAATATAATAATCAATATAGTTCTAAACAAACTTTCACCATTCAACTCAAGTGTCATCATGCTTCTTTGCATAGCAGAGACAGCAATGTTTAACGACTTTTCACCTGGCAAAATAGAAACCCTGTACCGATGTTGTTGCGAAATATCTCCTTAGACTTGCGTTGTGATGCTGATTAAAACAGTACCAAATATAATAATCAATATAGTTCTAAACAAATTTTCACCATTCAACTCAAGTGTCATCATGCTTCTTTGCATAGCAGAGACAGCAATGTTTAACGACTTTTCACCTGGCAAAATTGAACCCCTGTACCGATGTTGTTGCGAAATATCTCCTTAGACTTGCGTTGTGATGCTGATTAAAACAATACCAAATATAATAATCAATATAGTTCTAAACAAACTTTCACCATTCAACTCAAGTGTCATCATGCTTCTTTGCATAGAGGAAACAGCAATGTTTAACGAGTTTTCACCTGGCAAAATTGAACCCGTGTACCGATGTTGTTGCGAAATATCTCCTTAGACTTGCGTTGTGATGCTGATTAAAACAATACCAAATATAATTATCAATACAGTTCTAAACAAATTTTCACTATTCAACTCAAGTGTCATCATGCTTCTTTGCATAGAGGAAACGGCAATGTTTAACGACTTTTCACCTGGCAAAATTGAACCCGTGTACCGATGTTGTTGCGAAATATCTCCTTAGACTTGTGTTGTGATGCTGATTAAAACAATACCAAATATAATAATCACTATAGTTCTAAACAAACTTTCACCATTCAACTCAAGTGTCATCATGCTTCTTTGCATAGCAGAGACATCAATGTTTAACGACTTTTTACCTGGCAAAATTGAACTTCTGTACCGATGTTGTTGCGAAATATCTCCTTAGACTTGCGTTGTGATGCTGATTAAAACAGTACCAAATATAATAATCAATATAGTTCTAAACAAATTTTCACCATTCAACTCAAGTGTCATCATGCTTCTTTGCATAGCAGAGACAGCAATGTTTAACGACTTTTCACCTGGCAAAATTGAACCCCTGTACCGATGTTGTTGCGAAATATCTCCTTAGACTTGCGTTGTGATGCTGATTAAAACAATACCAAATATAATAATCAATATAGTTCTAAACAAACTTTCACCATTCAACTCAAGTGTCATCATGCTTCTTTGCATAGCAGAGACAGCAATGTTTAACGACTTTTTACCTGGCAAAATTGAACCCGTGTACCGATGTTGTTGCGAAATATCTCCTTAGACTTGCGTTGTGATGCTGATTAAAACAATACCAAATATAATAATCAATATAGTCAAAACAAATTTTCACCATTCAACTCAAGTGTCATCATGCTTCTTTGCATAGCAGAGACAGCAATGTTTAACGACTTTTCACTTGGCAAAATTGAACCCCTGTACCGATGTTGTTGCGAAATATCTCCTTAGACTTGCATTGTGATGCTGATTAAAACAATACCAAATATAATAATCAATATAGTTTTAAACAAACTTTCACCATTCAACTCAAGTGTCATCATGCTTCTTTGCATAGCAGAGACAGCAATGATTAACGACTTTTTACTTGGCAAAATTGAACCCGTGTACCGATGTTGTTGCGAAATATCTCCTTACACTTGCGTTGTGATGCTGATTAAAACAGTACCAAATATAATAATCAATATAGTTCTAAACAAACTTTCACCATTCAACTCAAGTGTCATCATGCTTCTTTGCATAGCAGAGACAGCAATGTTTAACGACTTTTCACCTGGCAAAATTGAACCCCTGTACCGATGTTGTTGCGAAATATCTCCTTAGACTTGCGTTGTGATGCTGATTAAAACAATACCAAATATAATAATCAATATAGTTCTAAACAAACTTTCACCATTTAACTCAAGTGTCATCATGCTTCTTTGCATAGCAGAGACAGCAATGTTTAACGACTTTTTACTTGGCTAAATTGAACCCATGTACCGATGTTGTTGCGAAATATCTCCTTAGACTTGTGTTGTGATGCTGATTAAAACAATACCAAATATAATAATCAATACAGTTCTAAACACATTTTCACCATTCAACTCAAGTGTCATCATGCTTCTTTGCATAGAGGACCCAGCAATGTTTAACGAGTTTTCACCTGGCAGAATTGAACCCGTGTACCGATGTTGTTGCGAAATATCTCCTTAGACTTGTGTTGTGATGCTGATTAAAACAATACCAAATATAATTATCAATATAGTTCTAAACCAATTTTCACCATTCAACTCAAGTTTCATCATGCTTCTTTGCATAGAGGAAACAGCAATGTTTAACGAGTTTTCACCTGGCAAAATTGAACCCGTGTACCGATGTTGTTGCGAAATATCTCCTTAGACTTGTGTTGTGATGATGATTAAAACAATACCAAATATAATAATCACTATAGTTCTAAACAAACTTTCACCATTCAACTCAATTGTCATCATGCTTCTTTGCATAGCAGAGACATCAATGTTTAACGACTTTTTACCTGGCAAAATTGAACCCGTGTACCGATGTTGTAGCGAAATATCTCCTTAGACTTGCGTTGTGATGCTGAATAAAACAGTACCAAATATAATAATCAATATAGTTCTAAACAAATTTTCACCATTCAATTCAAGTGTCATTATGCTTTTTGCATAGCAGAGACAGCAATGTTTAACGAGTTTTCACCTGGCAAAATTGAACCCGTGTACCGATGTTGTTGCGAAATATCTCCTTAGACTTGCGTTGTGATGGTGATTAAAACAATACCAAATATAATAATCAATATAGTTCTAAACAAACTTTCACCATTCAACTCAAGTGTCATCATGCTTCTTTGCATAGCAGAGACAGCAATGTTTAACGACTTTTTACTTGGCTAAATTGAACCCATGTACCGATGTTGTTGCGAAATATCTCCTTAGACTTGTGTTGTGATGCTGATTAAAACAATACCAAATATAATAATCAATACAGTTCTAAACACATTTTCACCATTCAACTCAAGTGTCATCATGCTTCTTTGCATAGAGGACCCAGCAATGTTTAACGAGTTTTCACCTGGCAGAATTGAACCCGTGTACCGATGTTGTTGCGAAATATCTCCTTAGACTTGTGTTGTGATGCTGATTAAAACAATACCAAATATAATTATCAATATAGTTCTAAACCAATTTTCACCATTCAACTCAAGTTTCATCATGCTTCTTTGCATAGAGGAAACAGCAATGTTTAACGAGTTTTCACCTGGCAAAATTGAACCCGTGTACCGATGTTGTTGCGAAATATCTCCTTAGACTTGTGTTGTGATGATGATTAAAACAATACCAAATATAATAATCACTATAGTTCTAAACAAACTTTCACCATTCAACTCAAGTGTCATCATGCTTCTTTGCATAGCAGAGACATCAATGTTTAACGACTTTTTACCTGGCAAAATTGAACCCGTGTACCGATGTTGTAGCGAAATATCTCCTTAGACTTGCGTTGTGATGCTGAATAAAACAGTACCAAATATAATAATCAATATAGTTCTAAACAAATTTTCACCATTCAATTCAAGTGTCATTATGCTTTTTGCATAGCAGAGACAGCAATGTTTAACGAGTTTTCACCTGGCAAAATTGAACCCGTGTACCGATGTTGTTGCGAAATATCTCCTTAGACTTGCGTTGTGATGCTGATTAAAACAATACCAAATATAATAATCAATATAGTTCTAAACAAACTTTCACCATTCAACTCAAGTGTCATCATGCTTCTTTGCATAGCAGAGACAGCAATGTTTAACGACTTTTTACTTGGCAAAATTGAACCCATGTACCGATGTTGTTGCGAAATATCTCCTTAGACTTCTGTTGTGATGCTGATTAAAACAATAACAAATATAATAATCAATATAGTTGTAAACAAACTTTCACCATTCAACTCAATTGTCATCATGCTTCTTTGCATAGCAGAGACAACAATGTTTAACGACTTTTTACTTGGCAAAATTGAACCCGTGTACCGATGTTGTTGCGAAATATCTCCTTAGACTTGCGTTGTAATGCTGATTAAAACAATACCAAATATAATAATCAATATAGTTCTAAACAAACTTTCACCATTCAACTGAAGTGTCATCATGCTTCTTTGCATAGCAGAGACAGCAATGTTTAACGACTTTTCACCTGGCAAAATAGAAACCCTGTACCGATGTTGTTGCGAAATATCTCCTTAGACTTGCGTTGTGATGCTGATTAAAACAGTACCAAATATAATAATCAATATAGTTCTAAACAAATTTTCACCATTCAACTCAAGTGTCATCATGCTTCTTTGCATAGCAGAGACAGCAATGTTTAACGACTTTTTACCTGGCAAAATTGAACCCGTGTACCGATGTTGTTGCGAAGTATCTCCTTAGACTTGCGTTGTGATGCTGATTAAAACAATACCAAATATAATAATCAATATAGTCAAAACAAATTTTCACCATTCAACTCAAGTGTCATCATGCTTCTTTGCATAGCAGAGACAGCAATGTTTAACGACTTTTCACTTGGCAAAATTGAACCCCTGTACCGATGTTGTTGCGAAATATCTCCTTAGACTTGCATTGTGATGCTGATTAAAACAATACCAAATATAATAATCAATATAGTTTTAAACAAACTTTCACCATTCAACTCAAGTGTCATCATGCTTCTTTGCATAGCAGAGACAGCAATGTTTAACGAGTTTCCTTTGGCAAAATTGAACCCGTGTACCGATGTTGTTGCGAAATATCTCCTTAGACTTGCGTTGTGATGCTGATTAAAACAGTACCAAATATAATAATCAATATAGTTCTAAACAAATTTTCACCATTCAACTCAAGTGTCATCATGCTTCTTTGCATAGCAGAGACAGCAATGTTTAACGACTTTTTACCTGGCAAAATTGAACCCGTGTACCGATGTTGTTGCGAAGTATCTCCTTAGACTTGCGTTGTGATGCTGATTAAAACAATACCAAATATAATAATCAATATAGTCAAAACAAATTTTCACCATTCAACTCAAGTGTCATCATGCTTCTTTGCATAGCAGAGACAGCAATGTTTAACGACTTTTCACTTGGCAAAATTGAACCCCTGTACCGATGTTGTTGCGAAATATCTCCTTAGACTTGCATTGTGATGCTGATTAAAACAATACCAAATATAATAATCAATATAGTTTTAAACAAACTTTCACCATTCAACTCAAGTGTCATCATGCTTCTTTGCATAGCAGAGACAGCAATGTTTAACGAGTTTCCTTTGGCAAAATTGAACCCGTGTACCGATGTTGTTGCGAAATATCTCCTTACACTTGCGTTGTGATGCTGATTAAAACAGTACCAAATATAATAATCAATATAGTTCTAAACAAACTTTCACCATTCAACTCAAGTGTCATCATGCTTCTTTGCATAGCAGAGACAGCAATGTTTAACGACTTTTCACCTAGCAAAATTGAACCCCTGTACCGATGTTGTTGCGAAATATCTCCTTAGACTTGCGTTGTGATGCTGATTAAAACAATACCAAATATAATAATCAATATAGTTCTAAACAAACTTTCACCATTTAACTCAAGTGTCATCATGCTTCTTTGCATAGCAGAGACAGCAATGTTTAACGACTTTTTACTTGGCTAAATTGAACCCATGTACCGATGTTGTTGCGAAATATCTCCTTAGACTTGTGTTGTGATGCTGATTAAAACAATACCAAATATAATAATCAATACAGTTCTAAACACATTTTCACCATTCAACTCAAGTGTCATCATGCTTCTTTGCATAGAGGACCCAGCAATGTTTAACGAGTTTTCACCTGGCAGAATTGAACCCGTGTACCGATGTTGTTGCGAAATATCTCCTTAGACTTGTGTTGTGATGCTGATTAAAACAATACCAAATATAATTATCAATATAGTTCTAAACCAATTTTCACCATTCAACTCAAGTTTCATCATGCTTCTTTGCATAGAGGAAACAGCAATGTTTAGCGAGTTTTCACCTGGCAAAATTGAACCCGTGTACCGATGTTGTTGCGAAATATCTCCTTAGACTTGTGTTGTGATGATGATTAAAACAATACCAAATATAATAATCACTATAGTTCTAAACAAACTTTCACCATTCAACTCAAGTGTCATCATGCTTCTTTGCATAGCAGAGACATCAATGTTTAACGACTTTTTACCTGGCAAAATTGAACCCGTGTACCGATGTTGTAGCGAAATATCTCCTTAGACTTGCGTTGTGATGCTGAATAAAACAGTACCAAATATAATAATCAATATAGTTCTAAACAAATTTTCACCATTCAATTCAAGTGTCATTATGCTTTTTGCATAGCAGAGACAGCAATGTTTAACGAGTTTTCACCTGGCAAAATTGAACCCGTATACCGATGTTGTTGCGAAATATCTCCTTAGACTTGCGTTGTGATGCTGATTAAAACAATACCAAATATAATAATCAATATAGTTCTAAACAAACTTTCACCATTCAACTCAAGTGTCATCATGCTTCTTTGCATAGCAGAGACAGCAATGTTTAACGACTTTTTACTTGGCTAAATTGAACCCATGTACCGATGTTGTTGCGAAATATCTCCTTAGACTTGTGTTGTGATGCTGATTAAAACAATACCAAATATAATTATCAATATAGTTCTAAACCAATTTTCACCATTCAACTCAAGTTTCATCATGCTTCTTTGCATAGAGGAAACAGCAATGTTTAACGACTTTTTACCTGGCAAAATTGAACCCGTGTACCGATGTTGTAGCGAAATATCTCCTTAGACTTGCGTTGTGATGCTGAATAAAACAGTACCAAATATAATAATCAATATAGTTCTAAACAAATTTTCACCATTCAATTCAAGTGTCATTATGCTTTTTGCATAGCAGAGACAGCAATGTTTAACGAGTTTTCACCTGGCAAAATTGAACCCGTGTACCGATGTTGTTGCGAAATATCTCCTTAGACTTGCGTTGTGATGCTGATTAAAACAATACCAAATATAATAATCAATATAGTTCTAAACAAACTTTCACCATTCAACTCAAGTGTCATCATGCTTCTTTGCATAGCAGAGACAGCAATGTTTAACGACTTTTTACTTGGCAAAATTGAACCCATGTACCGATGTTGTTGCGAAATATCTCCTTAGACTTCTGTTGTGATGCTGATTAAAACAATAACAAATATAATAATCAATATAGTTGTAAACAAACTTTCACCATTCAACTCAATTGTCATCATGCTTCTTTGCATAGCAGAGACAACAATGTTTAACGACTTTTTACTTGGCAAAATTGAACCCGTGTACCGATGTTGTTGCGAAATATCTCCTTAGACTTGCGTTGTAATGCTGATTAAAACAATACCAAATATAATAATCAATATAGTTCTAAACAAACTTTCACCATTCAACTGAAGTGTCACCATGCTTCTTTGCATAGCAGAGACAGCAATGTTTAACGACTTTTCACCTGGCAAAATAGAAACCCTGTACCGATGTTGTTGCGAAATATCTCCTTAGACTTGCGTTGTGATGCTGATTAAAACAATACCAAATATAATAATCAATATAGTTCTAAACAAACTTTCACCATTCAACTCAAGTGTCATCATGCTTCTTTGCATAGAGGAAACAGCAATGTTTAACGAGTTTTCACCTGGCAAAATTGAACCCGTGTACCGATGTTGTTGCGAAATATCTCCTTAGACTTGTGTTGTGATGCTGATTAAAACAATACCAAATATAATTATCAATACAGTTCTAAACAAATTTTCACTATTCAACTCAAGTGTCATCATGCTTCTTTGCATAGAGGAAACAGCAATGTTTAACGAGTTTTCACCTGGCAAAATTGAACCCGTGTACCGATGTTGTTGCGAAATATCTCCTTAGACTTGTGTTGTGATGCTGATTAAAACAATACCAAATATAATAATCACTATAGTTCTAAACAAACTTTCACCATTCAACTCAAGTGTCATCATGCTTCTTTGCATAGCAGAGACATCAATGTTTAACGACTTTTTACCTGGCAAAATTGAACCCCTGTACCGATGTTGTTGCGAAATATCTCCTTAGACTTGCGTTGTGATGCTGATTAAAACAGTACCAAATATAATAATCAATATAGTTCTAAACAAATTTTCACCATTCAACTCAAGTGTCATCATGCTTCTTTGCATAGCAGAGACAGCAATGTTTAACGAGTAGCTTTAAACTCTATGCAAAGAAGCATGATGACACTTGAGTTGAATGGTGAAAATTTGTTTAGAACTGTATTGATTATTATATTTGGTATTGTTTCAATTAGCATCACAACACAAGTCTTAGGAGATAATTCGCAACAACATCGGTACACGGGTTCAATTCTGCCAGGTGAAAACTCGTTAAACATTGCTGGGTCCTCTATGCAAAGAAGCATGATGACACTTGAGTTGAATGGTGAAAATTTGTTTAGAACTGTATTGATTATTATATTTGGTATTGTTTTAATCAGCATCACAACACAAGTCTAAGGAGATATTTCGCAACAACATCGGTACACGGGTTCAATTTTGCCAAGTAAAAAGTCGTTAAACATTGCTGTCTCTGCTATGCAAAGAAGCATGATGACACTTGAGTTGAATGGTGAAAGTTTGTTTAGAACTATATTGATTATTATATTTGGAATTGTTTTAATCAGCATCACAACGCAAGTCTAAGGAGATATTTCGCAACAACATCGGTACACGGGTTCAATTTTGCCAGGTGAAAACTCGTTAAACATTGGTGTTTCCTCTATGCAAAGAAGCATGATGACACTTGAGTTGAATGGTGAAAATTTGTTTAGAACTATATTGATTATTATATTTGGTACTGTTTTAATCAGCATCACAACGCAAGTCTAAGGAGATATTTCGCAACAAGATCGGTACATTTTTTTAGTACTACCCTGTAAAAGTTGAGCAAAACAAGTAATAAGTGATAAATCGTACATAAAACAGCCAAATATGTCATTTATTTAACGAAATTCGGAGTCGTTTGCAAAATACCGTGAAAATTTTGAGTTTGCTATTTTATATTTTTTAGTACTACCCTGTAAAAGTTGAGCAAAACAAGAAATAAGTGATAAATCGTACATAAAACAGCCAAATATGTCATTTATTTAATGAAATTCGGAGTCGTTTGCAAAATAACGCGAAAATTTTGAGTTTGCTATTTTATATTTTTTTAGTACTACCCTGTAAAAGTTGAGAAAAACAAGTAATAAGTGATAAATCGTACATTAAACAGCCAAATATGTCATTTATTTAACGAAATTCGGAGTCGTTTGCAAAATACCGTGAAAATTTTGAGTTTGCTATTTTTCTTATTTTTTTAGTACTACCCTGTAAAAGTTGAGCAAAACAAGTAATAAGTGATAAATCGTACATAAAACAGCCAAATATGTCATTTATTTAACGAAATTCGGAGTCGTTTGCAAAATACCGTGAAAATTTTGAGTTTGCTATTTTATATTTTTTGAGTACTACCCTGTAAAAGTTGAGCAAAACAAGTAATAAGTGATAAATCGTACATAAAACAGCCAAATATGTCATTTATTTAATGAAATTCGGAGTCGTTTGCAAAATACCGCGAAAATTTTGAGTTTGCTATTTTATATTTTTTTAGTACTACCCTGTAAAAGTTGAGCAAAACAAGAAATAAGTGATAAATCGTACATAAAACAGCCAAATATTTTTTTTTTTTTTTTAAAACACCTTTATTGGTATGGTTACTACAATCTTAATTACAATAATTAATTTATAAGTATTGTTGCCAAAAGTACTTATGTATGTATATAAGCATAAACTTGTGTGGGTTTGCTGCACCAATATCCAGCTCCCTAAATGTAGATGTAGTTTTCATCAACTTGTTGTTACATGGTTAGATCATGCGGCATTAAGCGTTTAAGTCGTCTTATTTCGTTGGTAGTATCCAACAATTTTGTGGCTTCGACGTTGGGATGGGCAACGAGTCTCATTTCGTGTTTTATAGCAAATTCACGTATGATCTCCTCTACCTTTTTTATTTTTAAGTCTTTGTGTATCTCTTCGTTAGTCACAAACCGGTAAGCGTTAGTGATCATGCGAAGAACTTTATTTTGGGTACGTTGGATTATGTCTCTGTTGGATCTATGAGTACAACCCCATAGTTGCACACCGTACATCCAGATCGGCATAAGAATAGACTGGTAGACTAGTCTTTTGCAATATAGATTCATTTTGGAATGATGTCCTATAAGCCAGTACAATTGACGTTGTTTTAACCGAATCTGTTCGGCTTTTTGTCTAACGTGGTGTTTCCAGTTTAGTCTTGAGTCTAGGTGAAGGCCTAGGTATTTTGTTGATTCAGCCTGTGGTACTTGCCTTCCATTAAGGTATGTGTGAATATTGTTATTTTTACGACGCAGCGTAAAAGTCACTTGGACTGATTTTAATTCGTTCAGTTTGATTTTCCAATCTGCTGTCCACTTGCTAACATCGTTCAAGGCTCGTTGCAGTTTTTCAACTGCTTTGGGTTGAGCTTCGTCTGTTGCCATAATTACAGTGTCATCAGCGAATGTGCCAATGAATGTGTCTTCTGTTGTTGGTATATCTGCAGTGAATAGCAGATAAAGGAAAGGTCCCAGCACACTTCCCTGTGGAACTCCTGCTAGGGTCGGATAAACTTCAGAACATGCTTCCCCATGTATAACTCTGAACTTGCGATCAGAGAGATAAGACTCCATGAGTTTGCAATAATTTCTCGGTAATATTTTGCTCATCTTATGAATTAACCCTTCGTGCCACACCCTGTCAAAGGCCTGTGATACATCAAGGAACACAGCTGGGCAATATTTCTTTTGTTCCAGTGCTTGCTCTATGACATTTGTTATTCTATGGATTTGGTCTATAGTAGAATGATTATTCCTGAATCCAAATTGGAAATCTGGTATGTTTAGTAACGGTTTGAGTCGTTTAAGTATCACTTTTTCGAATAGCGTTGCTATGGTAGGAAGCAGTGAAATTGGTCTATATGATGATACATCTTCATCAGGTTTGTTGGGTTTTAACAGCATAATTATTTGGGCCGTTTTAAAGCTGCTTGGTACGTGTTTTAAGCGTATGCAGGCATTAAATAAGTATACTATCATGATGATTGCTTTGCGTGGCAGTTCCTTGAATAATCTTGGTGATATACCATCTATTCCCGGTGCTTTTTTTGGATTGAGATTATTGTCGATCGCTTTGGCGATTTCCATTGGTGTAACCTTTTTGAAATCTTGGTCTAGTTGATATGTTGGTGATATATCAACATTGGAATTTATATCATGTGGTTTGAAAACATTTGCTAGATGCTGTGCAAACAGTTGAGCTTTTTCATTGTCCTGGCGTACCCATATACCTTGAGAATTCCTTAGCGGAGGTACTCGTGTTACAGGCCGTTTGAGTAGTCGTGTCGCTTTCCACAACGAATAGTCTTTATCCATATCTGGACTCAGCCCACTCAGGTAGCGGTCAAAGCTTTCTTGTTTGTAATTCTTAATAAGTTTGTTGACCTTATTACTTGCTCGATTGAAGAGTGTCTTGTCAGAAGGATTTCTGGTACAGTGCCAAATTCTCCTTGCCTTTCTTCTTTCTTTGATTAGCTCTCTTATTTCAGCTGGGTATTTTATTCCACATGCCGCCTGGTATTTTGATGCCGGAGTAGCATGGCGAGCTGCTATTCGAATGTTGTCAATAAGGATTATTGTTTGTTGTTCTAATTCTTCGTGATTTTTAAGGCACACTTTTAGGTTGACTGTTTCCTCTAATTTTTCTCGGAACAAATCCCAGTCAGTATACTTATTAGTGAGATTCTGCTTTTGTTTTACCGTTATGACTTTTGCATTCAATGATAACAGTACAGGTGTGTGGTCAGAAGTTAAATCGTGTATCCCCTCTGCTTGAGAACAGCTTAGAGAAATACCTTTTAAGATAAAAAAATCAAGTAGATCGGGAATCTTCCTTGGATCTGTTGGCCAATAAGTTGGTCCACCTGAGGACAAGTAGTTCGTGTGTTTGACTTTTAAGTTTTTTTTGATATACTGGACATCCTTTGTAATTGGCAAACAGCCAAATATGTCATTTATTTAATGAAATTCGGAGTCGTTTGCAAAATACCGCGAAAATTTTGAGTTTGCTATTTTATATTTTTTTAGTACTACCCTGTAAAAGTTGAGCAAAACAAGAAATAAGTGATAAATCGTACATAAAACAGCCAAATATGTCATTTATTTAACGAAATTCGGAGTCGTTTGCAAAATACCGTGAAAATTTTGAGTTTGCTATTTTATATTTTTTGAGTACTACCCTGTAAAAGTTGAGCAAAACAAGAAATAAGTGATAAATTGTACATAAAACAGCCAAATATGTCATTTATTTAATGAAATTTGGAGTCGTTTGCAAAATACCGCGAAAATTTTGAGTTTGCTATTTTATATTTTTTTAGTACTACCCTGTAAAAGTTGAGCAGAACAAGTAATAAGTGATAGATCGTACATAAAACAGCCAAATATGTCATTTATTTAACGAAATTCAGAGTAGTTTGCAAAATACCGCGAAAATTATGAGTTTGCTATTTTATATTTTTTTAGTACTACCCTGTAAAAGTTGAGCAAAACAAGAAATAAGTGATAAATCGTACATAAAACAGCCAAATATGTCATTTATTTAATGAAATTCGGAGTCGTTTGCAAAATACCGTGAAAATTTTGAGTTTGCTATTTTATATTTTTTTAGTACTACCCTGTAAAAGTTGAGCAAAACAAGTAATAAGTGATAAATCGTACATAAAACAGCCAAATATGTCATTTATTTAACGAAATTCGGAGTCGTTTGCAAAATACCGTGAAAATTTTGAGTTTGCTATTTTATATTTTTTGAGTACTACCCTGTAAAAGTTGAGCAAAACAAGAAATAAGTGATAAATTGTACATAAAACAGCCAAATATGTCATTTATTTAATGAAATTCGGAGTCGTTTGCAAAATACCGCGAAAATTTTGAGTTTGCTATTTTATATTTTTTTAGTACTACCCTGTAAAAGTTGAGCAAAACAAGAAATAAGTGATAAATCGTACATAAAACAGCCAAATATGTCATTTATTTAATGAAATTCGGAGTCGTTTGCAAAATACCGTGAAAATTTTGAGTTTGCTATTTTATATTTTTTTAGTACTACCCTGTAAAAGTTGAGCAAAACAAGTAATAAGTGATAAATCGTACATAAAACAGCCAAATATGTCATTTATTTAACGAAATTCGGAGTCGTTTGCAAAATACCGTGAAAATTTTGAGTTTGCTATTTTATATTTTTTTAGTACTACCCTGTAAAAGTTGAGCAAAACAAGAAATAAGTGATAAATCGTACATAAAACAGCCAAATATGTCATTTATTTAATGAAATTAGGAGTCGTTTGCAAAATACCGCGAAAATTTTGAGTTTGCTATTTTATATTTTTTTAGTACTACCCTGTAAAAGTTGAGCAAAACAAGTAATAAGTGATAAATCGTACATAAAACAGCCAAATATGTCATTTATTTAATGAAATTCGGAGTCGTTTGCAAAATACCGCGAAAATTTTGAGTTTGCTATTTTTCTTATTTTTTTAGTACTACCCTGTAAAAGTTAAGCAAAACAAGTAATAAGTGATAAATCGTACATAAAACAGCCAAATATATCATTTATTTAAAGAAATTCGGAGTCGTTTGCAAAATACCGCGAAAATTTTGAGTTTGCTATTTTATATTTTTTTAGTACTACCCTGTAAAAGTTGAGCAAAACAAGTAATAAGTGATAAATCGTACATAAAACAGCCAAATATGTCATTTATTTAATGAAATTCGGAGTCGTTTGCAAAATACCGCGAAAATTTTGAGTTTGCTATTTTATATTTTTTTAGTACTACCCTGTAAAAGTTGAGCAAAACAAGAAATAAGTGATAAATCGTACATAAACCAGCCAAATATGTCATTTATTTAATGAAATTCGGAGTCGTTTGCAAAATACCGTGAAAATTTTGAGTTTGCTATTTTATATTTTTTGAGTACTACCTTGTAAAAGTTGAGCAAAGCAAGTAATAAGTGATAAATCGTACATAAAACAGCCAAATATGTCATTTATTTAATGAAATTCGGAGTCGTTTGCAAAATACCGCGAAAATTTTGAGTTTGCTATTTTATATTTTTTTAGTACTACCCTGTAAAAGTTGAGCAAAACAAGAAATAAGTGATAAATCGTACATAAAACAGCCAAATATGTCATTTATTTAACGGAATTCAGAGTAGTTTGCAAAATACCGCGAAAATTATGAGTTTTTATTATTTTTTGAGAACTATTCTTTAAAAGTTGAGCAAAACAAGTAATAAGTGATAAATCGTACATAAAACAGCCAAATATGTCATTTATTTAATGAAATTCGGAGTCGTTTGCAAAATACCGCGAAAATTTTGAGTTTGCTATTTTATATTTTTTGAGTACTACCCTGTAAAAGTTGAGCAAAACAAGAAATAAGTGATAAATCGTACATAAAACAGCCAAATATGTCATTTATTTAACGAAATTCGGAGTCGTTTGCAAAATACCGTGAAAATTTTGAGTTTGCTATTTTATATTTTTTGAGTACTACCCTGTAAAAGTTGAGCAAAACAAGTAATAAGTGATAAATCGTACATGAAACAGCCAAATATGTCATTTATTTAATGAAATTCGGAGTTGTTTGCAAAATACCGCGAAAATTTTGAGTTTGCTATTTTATATTTTTTTAGTACTACCTTGTAAAAGTTGAGCAAAACAAGTAATAAGTGATAAATCGTACATAAAACAGCCAAATATGTCATTTATTTAACGAAATTCGGAGTCGTTTGCAAAATACCGTGAAAATTTTGAGTTTGCTATTTTATATTTTTTTAGTACTACCCTGTAAAAGTTGAGCAAAACAAGTAATAAGTGATAAATCGTACATAAAACAGCCAAATATGTCATTTATTTAACGAAATTCGGAGTCGTTTGCAAAATACCGTGAAAATTTTGAGCTTGCTATTTTTATATTTTTTTAGTACTACCCTGTAAAAGTTGAGCAAAACAAGAAATAAGTGATAAATCGTACATAAAACAGCCAAATATGTCATTTATTTAACGGAATTCGGAGTCGTTTGCAAAATACCGTGAAAATTTTAAGTTTGCTATTTTATATTTTTTGAGTACTACCCTGTAAAAGTTGAGCAAAACAAGAAATAAGTGATAAATCGTACATAAAACAGCCAAATATGTCATTTATTTAACGAAATTCGGAGTCGTTTGCAAAATACCGTGAAAATTTTGAGTTTGCTATTTTATATTTTTTGAGTACTACCCTGTAAAAGTTGAGCAAAACAAGTAATAAGTGATAAATCGTACATAAAACAGCCAAATATGTCATTTATTTAACGAAATTCGGAGTCGTTTGCAAAATACCGTGAAAATTTTGAGTTTCCTATTTTATATTTTTTGAGTACTACCCTGTAAAAGTTGAGCAAAACAAGAAATAAGTGATAAATCGTACATAAAACAGCCAAATATGTCATTTATTTAACGGAATTCAGAGTAGTTTGCAAAATACCGCGAAAATTATGAGTTTTTATTATTTTTTTTAGTACTACCCTGTAAAAGTTGAGCAAAACAAGTAATAAGTGCTAAATCGTACATAAAACAGCCAAATATGTCATTTATTTAACGGAATTCAGAGTAGTTTGCAAAATACCGCGAAAATTATGAGTTTTTATTATTTTTTGAGAACTATTCTGTAAAAGTTAAACAAAACAAGTAATAAGTGATAAATCGTACATAAAACAGCCAAATATGTCATTTATTTAACGAAATTCGGAGTCGTTTGCAAAATACCGTGAAAATTTTGAGTTTGCTATTTTATATTTTTTTAGTACTACCCTGTAAAAGTTGAGCAAAACAAGAAATAAGTGATAAATCGTACATAAAACAGCCAAATATGTCATTTATTTAATGAAATTCGGAGTCGTTTGCAAAATACCGCGAAAATTTTGAGTTTGCTATTTTATATTTTTTTAGTACTACCCTGTAAAAGTTGAGCTAAACAAGTAATAAGTGATAAATCGTACATAAAACAGCCAAATATGTCATTTATTTAATGAAATTCGGAGTCGTTTGCAAAATACCGCGAAAATTTTGAGTTTGCTATTTTTCTTATTTTTTTAGTACTACCCTGTAAAAGTTGAGCAAAACAAGTAATAAGTGATAAATCGTACATAAAACAGCCAAATATGTTATTTATTTAACGAAATTCGGAGTCGTTTGCAAAATACCGCGAAAATTTTAAGTTTGCTATTTTATATTTTTTTAGTACTACCCTGTAAAAGTTGAGCAAAACAAGTAATAAGTGATAAATCGTACATGAAACAGCCAAATATGTCATTTATTTAATGAAATTCGGAGTCGTTTGCAAAATACCGCGAAAATTATGAGTTTGCTATTTTATATTTTTTTAGTACTACCCTGTAAAAGTTGAGCAAAACAAGAAATAAGTGATAAATCGTACATAAACCAGCCAAATATGTCATTTATTTAACGAAATTCGGAGTCGTTTGCAAAATACCGCGAAAATTTTGAGTTTGCTATTTTATATTTTTTTAGTACTACCCTGTAAAAGTTGAGCAAAACAAGAAATAAGTGATAAATCGTACATAAAACAGCCAAATATGTCATTTATTTAATGAAATTCGGAGTCGTTTGCAAAATACCGCGAAAATTTTGAGTTTGCTATTTTACATTTTTTTAGTACTACCCTGTAAAAGTTGAGCAAAACAAGAAATAAGTGATAAATCGTACATAAAACAGCCAAATATGTCATTTATTTAACGAAATTCGGAGTCGTTTGCAAAATACCGCGAAAATTTTGAGTTTGCTATTTTATATTTTTTTAGTACTACCCTGTAAAGTTGAGCAAAACAAGTAATAAGTGATAAATCGTACATAAAACAGCCAAATATGTCATTTATTTAACGAAATTCAGAGTAGTTTGCAAAATACCGCGAAAATTATGAGTTTTTATTATTTTTTGAGAACTATTCTGTAAAAGTTGAGCATATAAAACAGCCAAATATGTCATTTATTTAACGAAATTCGGAGTCGTTTGCAAAATACCGCGAAAATTTTGAGTTTGCTATTTTTCTTATTTTTTGAGTACTACCCTGTAAAAGTTGAGCAAAACAAGTAATAAGTGATAAATCGTACATAAAACAGCCAAATATGTCATTTATTTAATGAAATTCGGAGTCGTTTGCAAAATACCGCGAAAATTTTGAGTTTGCTATTTTATATTTTTTTAGTACTACCCTGTAAAAGTTGAGCAAAACAAGAAATAAGTGATAAATCGTACATAAAACAGCCAAATATGTCATTTATTTAACGAAATTCGGAGTCGTTTGCAAAATACCGTGAAAATTTTGAGTTTGCTATTTTATATTTTTTTAGTACTACCCTGTAAAAGTTGAGCAAAACAAGTAATAAGTAATAAATCGTACATAAAACAGCAAATATGTCATTTATTTAACGAAATTCGGAGTCGTTTGCAAAATACCGCGAAAATTATGAGTTTGCTATTTTATATTTTTTTAGTACTACCCTGTAAAAGTTGAGCAAAACAAGAAATAAGTGATAAATCGTACATAAAACAGCCAAATATGTCATTTATTTAACGAAATTCAGAGTAGTTTGCAAAATACCGCTAAAATTATGAGTTTTTATTATTTTTTGAGAACTATTCTGTAAAAGTTGAGCATATAAAACAGCCAAATATGTCATTTATTTAACGAAATTCGGAGTCGTTTGCAAAATACCGCGAAAATTTTGAGTTTGCTATTTTTCTTATTTTTTGAGTACTACCCTGTAAAAGTTGAGCAAAACAAGTAATAAGTGATAAATCGTACATAAAACAGCCAAATATGTCATTTATTTAATGAAATTCGGAGTCGTTTGCAAAATACCGCGAAAATTTTGAATTTGCTATTTTATATTTTTTTAGTACTACCTTGTAAAAGTTGAGCAAAACAAGAAATAAGTGATAAATCGTACATAAAACAGCCAAATATGTCATTTATTTAACGAAATTCGGAGTCGTTTGCAAAATACCGCGAAAATTTTGAGTTTGCTATTTTATATTTTTTTAGTACTACCCTGTAAAAGTTGAGCAAAACAAGAAATAAGTGATAAATCGTACATAAAACAGCCAAATATGTCATTTATTTAACGAAATTCGGAGTCGTTTGCAAAATACCGCGAAAATTTTGAGTTTGCTATTTTATATTTTTTTAGTACTACCCTGTAAATGTTGAGCAAAACAAGAAATAAGTGATAAATCGTACATAAAACAGCCAAATATATCATTTATTTAATGAAATTCGGAGTCGTTTGCAAAATACCGCGAAAATTTTGAGTTTGCTATTTTATATTTTTTTAGTACTACCCTGTAAAAGTTGAGCAAAACAAGAAATAAGTGATAAATCGTACATAAAACAGCCAAATATGTCATTTATTTAACGAAATTCGGAGTCGTTTGCAAAATACCGCGAAAATTTTGAGTTTGCTATTTTATATTTTTTTAGTACTA
>CAWWDJ010000011.1:0-49702 GCA_963942525.1 Ptychoptera contaminata | reverse complement strand
GTACGATTTATCACTTATTACTTGTTTTGCTCAACTTTTACAGGGTAGTACTCAAAAAATAAGAAAAATAGCAAACTCAAAATTTTCGCGGTATTTTGCAAACGACTCCGAATTTCGTTAAATAAATGACATATTTGGCTGTTTTATGTACGAATTATCACTTATTACTTGTTTTGATCAACTTTTACAGAGTAGTACTCAAAAAATATAAAATAGCAAACTCAAAATTTTCGCGGTATTTTGCAAACGACTCCGAATTTCGTTAAATAAATGACATATTTGGCTGTTTTATGTACGAATTATCACTTATTACTTGTTTTGCTTAACTTTTACAGAGTAGTACTCAAAAAATATAAAATAGCAAATTCAAAATTTTCGCGGTATTTTGCAAACGACTCCGAATTTCGTTAAATAAATGACATATTTGGCTGTTTTATGTACGAATTATCACTTATTACTTGTGTTGATCAACTTTTACAGGGTAGTTCTCAAAAAATAAGAAAAATAGCAAACTCAAAATTTTCGCGGTATTTTGCAAACGACTCCGAATTTCGTTAAATAAATGACATATTTGGCTGTTTTATGTACGATTTATCACTTATTACTTGTGTTGATCAACTTTTACAGGGTAGTTCTCAAAAAATAAGAAAAATAGCAAACTCAAAATTTTCGCGGTATTTTGCAAACGACTCCGAATTTCGTTAAATAAATGACATATTTGGCTGTTTTATGTACGATTTATCACTTATTACTTGTTTTGCTCAACTTTTACAGGGTAGTACTCAAAAAATATAAAATAGCAAATTCAAAATTTTTGCGGTATTTTGCAAACGACTCCGAATTTCGTTAAATAAATGACATATTTGGCTGTTTTATGTACTTTATTTATCACTTATTTCTTGTTTTAATCAACTTTTACAGGGTAATACTAAAAAAATATAAAATAGCAAACTCAAAATTTTCGCGGTATTTTGCAAACGACTCCGAATTTCGTTAAATAAATGACATATTTGGCTGTTTTATGTACGATTTATCACTTATTTCTTGTTTTAATCAACTTTTACAGGGTAGTACTAAAAAAATATAAAATAGCAAACTCAAAATTTTCGCGGTATTTTGCAAACGACTTCGAATTTCGTTAAATAAATGACATATTTGGCTGTTTTATGTACGATTTATCACTTATTACTTGTTTTGCTTAACTTTTACAGAGTAGTACTCAAAAAATATAAAATAGCAAATTCAAAATTTTCGCGGTATTTTGCAAACGACTCCGAATTTCGTTAAATAAATGACATATTTTGCTGTTTTATGTACGATTTATCACTTATTACTTGTTTTGCTTAACTTTTACAGAGTAGTACTCAAAAAATATAAAATAGCAAATTCAAAATTTTCGCGGTATTTTGCAAACGACTCCGAATTTCGTTAAATAAATGACATATTTGGCTGTTTTATGTACGAATTATCACTTATTTCTTGTGTTGATCAACTTTTACAGGGTAGTTCTCAAACAATAAGAAAAATAGCAAACTCAAAATTTTCGCGGTATTTTGCAAACGACTCCGAATTTCGTTAAATAAATGACATATTTGGCTGTTTTATGTACGATTTATCACTTATTATTTGTTTTGCTCAACTTTTACAGGGTAGCACTCAAAAAATAAGAAAAATAGCAAACTCAAAATTTTCGCGGTATTTTGCAAACGACTCCGAATTTCGTTAAATAAATGACATATTTGGCTGTTTTATGTACGATTTATCACTTATTACTTGTTTTGCTCAACTTTTACACGGTAGTACTAAAAAAATATAAAATTGCAAACTCAAAATTTTTCACGGTATTTTGCAAACGACTCCGAATTTCGTTAAATAAATGACATATTTGGCTGTTTTATGTACGATTTATCACTTATTACTTGTTTTGCTCAACTTTTACACGGTAGTACTAAAAAAATATAAAATAGCAAACTCAAAATTTTCACGGTATTTTGCAAACGACTCCGAATTTCGGTAGTACTAAAAAAATATAAAATAGCAAACTCAAAATTATCGCGTTATTTTGCAAACGACTCCGAATTTCGTTAAATAAATGACATATTTGGCTGTTTTATGTACGATTTATCACTTATTACTTATTTTGCTCAACTTTTACACGGTAGTACTAAAAAAATATAAAATAGCAAACTCAAAATTTTCACGGTATTTTGCAAACGACTCCGAATTTCGTTAAATAAATGACATATTTGGCTGTTTTATGTACGATTTATCACTTATTACTTGTTTTGCTCAACTTTTACAGGGTAGTACTAAAAAAATATAAAATAGCAAACTCAAAATTATCGCGTTATTTTGCAAACGACTCCGAATTTCGTTAAATAAATGACATATTTGGCTGTTTTATGTACGATTTATCACTTATTACTTGTTTTGCTCAACTTTTACAGGGTAGTACTCAAAAAATATGAAATAGCAAACTCAAAATTTTCACGGTATTTTGCAAACGACTCCGAATTTCGTTAAATAAATGACATATTTGGCTGTTTTATGTACGATTTATCACTTATTACTTGTTTTGCTCAACTTTTACAGGGTAGCACTCAAAAAATAAGAAAAATAGCAAACTCAAAATTTTCGCGGTATTTTGCAAACGACTCCGAATTTCGTTAAATAAATGACATATTTGGCTGTTTTATGTACGATTTATCACTTATTACTTGTTTTGCTCAACTTTTACAGGGTAGTACTAAAAAAATATAAAATAGCAAACTCAATATTTTCACGGTATTTTGCAAACGACTCCGAATTTCGTTAAATAAATGACATATTTGGCTGTTTTATGTACGATTTATAACTTATTACTTGTTTTGCTCAACTTTTACAGGGTAGTACTAAAAAAATATAAAATAGCAAACTCAAAATTTTCACGGTATTTTGCAAACGACTCCGAATTTCGTTAAATAAATGACATATTTGGCTGTTTTATGTACGATTTATCACTTATTACTTGTTTTGCTCAACTTTTACAGGGTAGTACTAAAAAAATATAAAATAGCAAACTCAAAATTTTCACGGTATTTTGCAAACGACTCCGAATTTCGTTAAATAAATGACATATTTGGCTGTTTTATGTACGATTTATCACTTATTACTTGTTTTGCTCAACTTTTACAGGGTAGTACTAAAAAAATATAAAATAGCAAACTCAAAATTTTCACGGTATTTTGCAAACGACTCCGAATTTCGTTAAATAAATGACATATTTGGCTGTTTTATGTACGATTTATCACTTATTACTTGTTTTGCTCAACTTTTACAGGGTAGCACTCAAAAAATAAGAAAAATAGCAAACTCAAAATTTTCGCGGTATTTTGCAAACGACTCCGAATTTCGGTAGTACTAAAAAAATATAAAATAGCAAACTCAAAATTATCGCGTTATTTTGCAAACGACTCCGAATTTCGTTAAATAAATGACATATTTGGCTGTTTTATGTACGATTTATCACTTATTACTTGTTTTGCTCAACTTTTACAGGGTAGTACTAAAAAAATATAAAATAGCAAACTCAAAATTATCGCGTTATTTTGCAAACGACTCCGAATTTCGTTAAATAAATGACATATTTGGCTGTTTTATGTACGATTTATCACTTATTACTTGTTTTGCTCAACTTTTACAGGGTAGTACTAAAAAAATATAAAATAGCAAACTCAAAATTTTCACGGTATTTTGCAAACGACTCCGAATTTCGTTAAATAAATGACATATTTGGCTGTTTTATGTACGATTTATCACTTATTACTTGTTTTGCTCAACTTTTACAGGGTAGTACTAAAAAAATATAAAATAGCAAACTCAAAATTTTCACGGTATTTTGCAAACGACTCCGAATTTCGTTAAATAAATGACATATTTGGCTGTTTTATGTACGATTTATCACTTATTACTTGTTTTGCTCAACTTTTACAGGGTAGTACTCAAAAAATATGAAATAGCAAACTCAAAATTTTCACGGTATTTTGCAAACGACTCCGAATTTCGTTAAATAAATGACATATTTGGCTGTTTTATGTACGATTTATCACTTATTACTTGTTTTGCTCAACTTTTACAGGGTAGCACTCAAAAAAATAAGAAAAATAGCAAACTCAAAATTTTCGCGGTATTTTGCAAACGACTCCGAATTTCGTTAAATAAATGACATATTTGGCTGTTTTATGTACGATTTATCACTTATTACTTGTTTTGCTCAACTTTTACAGGGTAGCACTCAAAAAATAAGAAAAATAGCAAACTCAAAATTTTCGCGGTATTTTGCAAACGACTCCGAATTTCGTTAAATAAATGACATATTTGGCTGTTTTATGTACGATTTATCACTTATTACTTGTTTTGCTCAACTTTTACAGGGTAGTACTAAAAAAATATAAAATAGCAAACTCAAAATTTTCACGGTATTTTGCAAACGACTCCGAATTTCGTTAAATAAATGACATATTTGGCTGTTTTATGTACGATTTATCACTTATTACTTGTTTTGCTCAACTTTTACAGGGTAGCACTCAAAAAATAAGAAAAATAGCAAACTCAAAATTTTCGCGGTATTTTGCAAACGACTCCGAATTTCGTTAAATAAATGACATATTTGGCTGTTTTATGTACGATTTATCACTTATTACTTGTTTTGATCAACTTTTACAGGGTAGTACTAAAAAAATATAAAATAGCAAACTCAAAATTATCGCGTTATTTTGCAAACGACTCCGAATTTCGTTAAATAAATGACATATTTGGCTGTTTTATGTACGATTTATCACTTATTACTTGTTTTGCTCAACTTTTACAGGGTAGTACTAAAAAAATATAAAATAGCAAACTCAAAATTTTCACGGTATTTTGCAAACGACTCCGAATTTCGTTAAATAAATGACATATTTGGCTGTTTTATGTACGATTTATCACTTATTACTTGTTTTGCTCAACTTTTACAGGGTAGTACTCAAAAAATATGAAATAGCAAACTCAAAATTTTCACGGTATTTTGCAAACGACTCCGAATTTCGTTAAATAAATGACATATTTGGCTGTTTTATGTACGATGTATCACTTATTACTTGTTTTGCTCAACTTTTACAGGGTAGTACTAAAAAAATATAAAATAGCAAACTCAAAATTTTCGCGGTATTTTGCAAACGACTCCGAATTTCGTTAAATAAATGACATATTTGGCTGTTTTCTGTACGATTTATCACTTATTTCTTGTTTTTCTCAACTTTTACAGGGTAGTACTCAAAAAATATAAAAAAGCAAACTCAAAATTTTCACGGTATTTTGCGAACGACTCCGAATTTCGTTAAATAAATGACATATTTGGCTGTTTTATGTACGATTTATCACTTATTTCTTATTTTGCTCAACTTTTACAGAATAGTTCTCAAAAAATAATAAAAACTCAAAATTTTCGCGGTATTTTGCAAACGACTCCGAATTTCATTAAATAAATGACATATTTGGCTGTTTTATGTACGATTTATCACTTATTACTTGTTTTGCTCAACTTTTACAGGGTAGTACTAAAAAAATATAAAATAGCAAACTCAAAATTTTCGCGGTATTTTGCAAACGACTCCGAATTTCGTTAAATAAATGACATATTTGGCTGTTTTATGTACGATTTATCACTTATTACTTGTTTTGCTCAACTTTTACAGGGTAGTACTCAAAAAATATAAAAAAGCAAACTCAAAATTTTCACGGTATTTTGCAAACGACTCCGAATTTCGTTAAATAAATGACATATTTGGCTTTTTTATGTACGATTTATCACTTATTACTTGTTTTGCTCAACTTTTACAGAATAGTTCTCAAAAAATATTAAAAACTCAAAATTTTCGCGGTATTTTGCAAACGACTCCGAATTTCGTTAAATAAATGACATATTTGGCTGTTTTATGTACGATGTATCACTTATTACTTGTTTTGCTCAACTTTTACAGGGTAGTACTAAAAAAATATAAAATAGCAAACTCAAAATTTTCACGGTATTTTGCAAACGACTCCGAATTTCGTTAAATAAATGACATATTTGGCTGTTTTCTGTACGATTTATCACTTATTTCTTGTTTTTCTCAACTTTTACAGGGTAGTTCTCAAAAAATAATAAAAACTCAAAATTTTCGCGGTATTTTGCAAACGACTCCGAATTTCATTAAATAAATGACATATTTGGCTGTTTTATGTACGATTTATCACTTATTACTTGTTTTGCTCAACTTTTACAGGGTAGTACTAAAAAAATATAAAATAGCAAACTCAAAATTTTCACGGTATTTTGCAAACGACTCCGAATTTCATTAAATAAATGACATATTTGGCTGTTTTATGTACGATTTATCACTTATTTCTTGTTTTGCTCAATTTTTACAGGGTAGTACTAAAAAAATATAAAATAGCAAACTCAAAATTTTCACGGTATTTTGCAAACGACTCCGAATTTCATTAAATAAATGACATATTTGGCTGTTTTATGTACGATTTATCACTTATTACTTGTTTTGCTCAACTTTTACAGGGTAGTACTAAAAAAATATAAAAAAGCAAACTCAAAATTTTCACGGTATTTTGCAAACGACTCCGAATTTCGTTAAATAAATGACATATTTGGCTGTTTTATGTACGATTTATCACTTATTACTTGTTTTGCTCAACTTTTACAGAATAGTTCTCAAAAAATATTAAAAACTCAAAATTTTCGCGGTATTTTGCAAACGACTCCGAATTTCGTTAAATAAATGACATATTTGGCTGTTTTATGTACGATTTATCACTTATTACTTGTTTTGCTCAACTTTTACAGGGTAGTACTAAAAAAATATAAAATAGCAAACTCAAAATTTTCACGGTATTTTGCAAACGACTCCGAATTTCGTTAAATAAATGACATATTTGGCTGTTTTATGTACGATTTATCACTTATTTCTTGTTTTTCTCAACTTTTACAGGGTAGTTCTCAAAAAATAATAAAAACTCAAAATTTTCGCGGTATTTTGCAAACGACTCCGAATTTCATTAAATAAATGACATATTTGGCTGTTTTATGTACGATTTATCACTTATTTCTTGTTTTGCTTAACTTTTACAGGGTAGTACTCAAAAAATATAAAATAGCAAACTCAAAATTTTCACGGTATTTTGCAAACGACTCCGAATTTCGTTAAATAAATGACATATTTGGCTGTTTTATGTACGATTTATCACTTATTACTTGTTTTGCTCAACTTTTACAGGGTAGTACTCAAAAAATATAAAAAAGCAAACTCAAAATTTTCACGGTATTTTGCAAACGACTCCGAATTTCGTTAAATAAATGACATATTTGGCTTTTTTATGTACGATTTATCACTTATTACTTGTTTTGCTCAACTTTTACAGAATAGTTCTCAAAAAATATTAAAAACTCAAAATTTTCGCGGTATTTTGCAAACGACTCCGAATTTCGTTAAATAAATGACATATTTGGCTGTTTTATGTACGATTTATCACTTTTTACTTGTTTTGCTCAACTTTTACAGGGTAGTACTAAAAAAATATAAAATGGCAAACTCAAAATTTTCGCGGTATTTTGCAAACGACTCCGAATTTCGTTAAATAAATGACATATTTGGCTGTTTTATGTACGATTTATCACTTATTACTTGTTTTGCTCAACTTTTACAGGGTAGTACTAAAAAAATATAAAATAGCAAACTCAAAATTTTCGCGGTATTTTGCAAACGACTCCGAATTTCGTTAAATAAATGACATATTTGGCTGTTTTATGTACGATTTATCACTTATTTCTTGTTTTGCTCAACGTTTACAGGGTAGTACTAAAAAATATAAAATAGCAAACTTAAAATTTTCGCGGTATTTTGCAAACGACTCCGAATTTCGTTAAATAAATGACATATTTGGCTGTTTTATGTACGATTTATCACTTATTACTTGTTTTGCTCAACTTTTACAGGGTAGTACTAAAAAAATATAAAATAGCAAACTCAAAATTTTCGCGGTATTTTGCAAACGACTCCGAATTTCGTTAAATAAATGACATATTTGGCTGTTCTATGTACGATTTATCACTTATTACTTGTTTTGCTCAACTTTTACAGGGTAGTACTAAAAAAATATAAAATAGCAAACTCAAAATTTTCGCGGTATTTTGCAAACGACTCCGAATTTCGTTAAATAAATGACATATTTGGCTGTTTTATGTACGATTTATCACTTATTTCTTGTTTTGCTCAACTTTTACAGGGTAGTACTAAAAAAATATAAAATAGCAAACTTAAAATTTTCGCGGTATTTTGCAAACGACTCCGAATTTCGTTAAATAAATGACATATTTGGCTGTTTTATGTACGATTTATCACTTATTACTTGTTTTGCTCAACTTTTACAGGGTAGTACTAAAAAAATATAAAATAGCAAACTCAAAATTTTCGCGGTATTTTGCAAACGACTCCGAATTTCGTTAAATAAATGACATATTTGGCTGTTTTATGTTCGATTTATCACTTATTACTTGTTTTGCTCAACTTTTACAGGGTAGTACTAAAGAAATATAAAATAGCAAACTCAAAATTTTCACGGTATTTTGCAAACTACTCCGAATTTCGTTAAATAAATGACATATTTGGCTGTTTTATGTACGATTTATCACTTATTACTTGTTTTGCTCAACTTTTACAGGGTAGTACTCAAAAAATATAAAATACCAAACTCATAATTTTCGCGGTATTTTGCAAACTACTCCGAATTTCGTTAAATAAATGACATATTTGGCTGTTTTATGTACGATTTATCACTTATTTCTTGTTTTGCTCAACTTTTACAGAATAGTTCTCAAAAAATAATAAAAACTCAAAATTTTCACGGTATTTTGCAAACTACTCCGAATTTCGTTAAATAAATGACATATTTGGCTGTTTTATGTACGATTTATCACTTATTACTTGTTTTGCTCAACTTTTACAGGGTAGTACTCAAAAAATATAAAATAGCAAACTCATAATTTTCGCGGTATTTTGCAAACGACTCCGAATTTCATTAAATAAATGACATATTTGGCTGTTTTATGTACGATTTATCACTTATTACTTGTTTTGCTCAACTTTTACAGGGTAGTACTAAAAAAATATAAAATAGCAAACTCAAAATTTTGCAAACGACTCCGAATTTCGTTAAATAAATGACATATTTGGCTGTTTTATGTACGATTTATCACTTATTTCTTGTTTTGCTTAACTTTTACAGGGTAGTACTCAAAAAATATAAAATAGCAAACTCAAAATTTTCACGGTATTTTGCAAACGACTCCGAATTTCGTTAAATAAATGACATATTTGGCTGTTTTATGTACGATTTATCACTTATTTCTTGTTTTGCTCAACTTTTACAGGGTAGTACTAAAAAAATATAAAATAGCAAACTCAAAATTTTCGCGGTATTTTGCAAACGACTCCGAATTTCGTTAAATAAATGACATATTTGGCTGTTTTATGTACGATTTATCACTTATTACTTGTTTTGCTCAACTTTTACAGGGTAGTACTAAAAAAATATAAAATAGCAAACTCAAAATTTTCACGGTATTTTGCAAACGACTCCGAATTTCGTTAAATAAATGACATATTTGGCTGTTTTATGTACGATTTATCACTTATTACTTGTTTTGCTCAACTTTTACAGAATAGTTCTCAAAAAATATTAAAAACTCAAAATTTTCGCGGTATTTTGCAAACGACTCCGAATTTCGTTAAATAAATGACATATTTGGCTGTTTTATGTACGATTTATCACTTATTTCTTGTTTTGCTCAACTTTTACAGGGTAGTACTAAAAAAATATAAAATAGCAAACTTAAAATTTTCGCGGTATTTTGCAAACGACTCCGAATTTCGTTAAATAAATGACATATTTGGCTGTTTTATGTACGATTTATCACTTATTACTTGTTTTGCTCAACTTTTACAGGGTAGTACTAAAAAAATATAAAATAGCAAACTCAAAATTTTCGCGGTATTTTGCAAACGACTCCGAATTTCGTTAAATAAATGACATATTTGGCTGTTTTATGTACGATTTATCACTTATTTCTTGTTTTGCTTAACTTTTACAGAATAGTTCTCAAAAAATAATAAAAACTCAAAATTTTCGCGGTATTTTGCAAACGACTCCGAATTTCATTAAATAAATGACATATTTGGCTGTTTTATGTACGATTTATCACTTATTACTTGTTTTGCTCAACTTTTACAGGGTAGTACTAAAAAAATATAAAATAGCAAACTCAAAATTTTCACGGTATTTTGCAAACGACTCCGAATTTCGTTAAATAAATGACATATTTGGCTGTTTTATGTACGATTTATCACTTATTTCTTGTTTTGCTTAACTTTTACAGGGTAGTACTCAAAAAATATAAAATAGCAAACTCAAAATTTTCACGGTATTTTGCAAACGACTCCGAATTTCGTTAAATAAATGACATATTTGGCTGTTTTATGTACGATTTATCACTTATTTCTTGTTTTGCTCAACTTTTACAGGGTAGTACTAAAAAAATATAAAAAAGCAAACTCAAAATTTTCACGGTATTTTGCAAACGACTCCGAATTTCGTTAAATAAATGACATATTTGGCTGTTTTATGTACGATTTATCACTTATTTCTTGTTTTTCTCAACTTTTACAGGGTAGTTCTCAAAAAATAATAAAAACTCAAAATTTTCGCGGTATTTTGCAAACGACTCCGAATTTCATTAAATAAATGACATATTTGGCTGTTTTATGTACGATTTATCACTTATTTCTTGTTTTGCTTAACTTTTACAGGGTAGTACTCAAAAAATATAAAATAGCAAACTCAAAATTTTCACGGTATTTTGCAAACGACTCCGAATTTCGTTAAATAAATGACATATTTGGCTGTTTTATGTACGATTTATCACTTATTTCTTGTTTTGCTCAACTTTTACAGGGTAGTACTAAAAAAATATAAAAAAGCAAACTCAAAATTTTCACGGTATTTTGCAAACGACTCCGAATTTCGTTAAATAAATGACATATTTGGCTGTTTTATGTACGATTTATCACTTATTTCTTGTTTTTCTCAACTTTTACAGGGTAGTTTTCAAAAAATAATAAAAACTCAAAATTTTCGCGGTATTTTGCAAACGACTCCGAATTTCATTAAATAAATGACATATTTGGCTGTTTTATGTACGATTTATCACTTATTTCTTGTTTTGCTTAACTTTTACAGGGTAGTACTCAAAAAATATAAAATAGCAAACTCAAAATTTTGCAAACGACTCCGAATTTCGTTAAATAAATGACATATTTGGCTGTTTTATGTACGATTTATCACTTATTACTTGTTTTGCTCAACTTTTACAGAATAGTTCTCAAAAAATATTAAAAACTCAAAATTTTCGCGGTATTTTGCAAACGACTCCGAATTTCGTTAAATAAATGACATATTTGGCTGTTTTATGTACGATTTATCACTTATTACTTGTTTTGCTCAACTTTTACAGGGTAGTACTAAAAAAATATAAAATAGCAAACTCAAAATTTTCACGGTATTTTGCAAACGACTCCGAATTTCGTTAAATAAATGACATATTTGGCTGTTTTATGTACGATTTATCACTTATTTCTTGTTTTTCTCAACTTTTACAGGGTAGTTCTCAAAAAATAATAAAAACTCAAAATTTTCGCGGTATTTTGCAAACGACTCCGAATTTCATTAAATAAATGACATATTTGGCTGTTTTATGTACGATTTATCACTTATTTCTTGTTTTGCTTAACTTTTACAGGGTAGTACTCAAAAAATATAAAATAGCAAACTCAAAATTTTCACGGTATTTTGCAAACGACTCCGAATTTCGTTAAATAAATGACATATTTGGCTGTTTTATGTACGATTTATCACTTATTACTTGTTTTGCTCAACTTTTACAGGGTAGTACTAAAAAAATATAAAATAGCAAACTCAAAATTTTCGCGGTATTTTGCAAACGACCCCGAATTTCATTAAATAAATGACATATTTGGCTGTTTTATGTACGATTTATCACTTATTACTTGTTTTGCTCAACTTTTACAGGGTAGTTCTCAAAAAATAATAAAAACTCAAAATTTTCGCGGTATTTTGCAAACGACTCCGAATTTCATTAAATAAATGACATATTTGGCTGTTTTATGTACGATTTATCACTTATTTCTTGTTTTGCTTAACTTTTACAGGGTAGTACTCAAAAAATATAAAATAGCAAACTCAAAATTTTGCAAACGACTCCGAATTTCGTTAAATAAATGACATATTTGGCTGTTTTATGTACGATTTATCACTTATTACTTGTTTTGCTCAACTTTTACAGAATAGTTCTCAAAAAATATTAAAAACTCAAAATTTTCGCGGTATTTTGCAAACGACTCCGAATTTCGTTAAATAAATGACATATTTGGCTGTTTTATGTACGATTTATCACTTATTACTTGTTTTGCTCAACTTTTACAGGGTAGTACTAAAAAAATATAAAATAGCAAACTCAAAATTTTCACGGTATTTTGCAAACGACTCCGAATTTCGTTAAATAAATGACATATTTGGCTGTTTTATGTACGATTTATCACTTATTACTTGTTTTGCTCAACTTTTACAGGGTAGTACTCAAAAAATATAAAAAAGCAAACTCAAAATTTTCACGGTATTTTGCAAACGACTCCGAATTTCGTTAAATAAATGACATATTTGGCTTTTTTATGTACGATTTATCACTTATTACTTGTTTTGCTCAACTTTTACAGAATAGTTCTCAAAAAGTATTAAAAACTCAAAATTTTCGCGGTATTTTGCAAACGACTCCGAATTTCGTTAAATAAATGACATATTTGGCTGTTTTATGTACGATTTATCACTTATTTCTTGTTTTTCTCAACTTTTACAGGGTAGTTCTCAAAAAATAATAAAAACTCAAAATTTTCGCGGTATTTTGCAAACGACTCCGAATTTCATTAAATAAATGACATATTTGGCTGTTTTATGTACGATTTATCACTTATTACTTGTTTTGCTCAACTTTTACAGGGTAGTACTAAAAAAATATAAAATAGCAAACTCAAAATTTTCACGGTATTTTGCAAACGACTCCGAATTTCGTTAAATAAATGACATATTTGGCTGTTTTATGTACGATTTATCACTTATTTCTTGTTTTGCTCAATTTTTACAGGGTAGTACTAAAAAAATATAAAATAGCAAACTCAAAATTTTCACGGTATTTTGCAAACGACTCCGAATTTCATTAAATAAATGACATATTTGGCTGTTTTATGTACGATTTATCACTTATTACTTGTTTTGCTCAACTTTTACAGGGTAGTACTAAAAAAATATAAAATAGCAAACTCAAAATTTTCACGGTATTTTGCAAACGACTCCGAATTTCGTTAAATAAATGACATATTTGGCTGTTTTATGTACGATTTATCACTTATTACTTGTTTTGCTCAACTTTTACAGGGTAGTACTAAAAAAATATAAAAAAGCAAACTCAAAATTTTCACGGTATTTTGCAAACGACTCCGAATTTCGTTAAATAAATGACATATTTGGCTGTTTTATGTACGATTTATCACTTATTTCTTATTTTGCTCAACTTTTACAGAATAGTTCTCAAAAAATAATAAAAACTCAAAATTTTCGCGGTATTTTGCAAACGACTCCGAATTTCATTAAATAAATGACATATTTGGTTGTTTAATGTACGATTTATCACTTATTTCTTATTTTGCTCAACTTTTACAGGGTAGTACTAAAAAAATATAAAAAAGCAAACTCAAAATTTTCGCGGTATTTTGCAAACGACTCCGAATTTCGTTAAATAAATGACATATTTGGCTGTTTTATGTACGATTTATCACTTATTACTTGTTTTGCTCAACTTTTACAGGGTAGTACTAAAAAAATATAAAATAGCAAACTCAAAATTTTCGTGGTATTTTGCAAACGACCCCGAATTTCATTAAATAAATGACATATTTGGCTGTTTTATGTACGATTTATCACTTATTACTTGTTTTGCTCAACTTTTACAGGGTAGTACTCAAAAAATATAAAATAGCAAACTCAAAATTTTCACGGTATTTTGCAAACGACTCCGAATTTCGTTAAATAAATGACATATTTGGCTGTTTTATGTATGATTTATCACTTATTACTTGTTTTGCTCAACTTTTACAGAATAGTTCTCAAAAAATAATAAAAACTCAAAATTTTCGCGATATTTTGCAAACGACTCCGAATTTCATTAAATAAATGACATATTTGGTTGTTTTATGTACGATTTATCACTTATTTCTTGTTTTGCTCAACTTTTACAGGGTAGTACTAAAAAAATAAGAAAAATAGCAAACTCAAAATTTTCGCGGTATTTTGCAAACGACTCCGAATTTCGTTAAATAAATGACATATTTGGCTGTTTTATGTACGATTTATCACTTATTACTTATTTTGCTCAACTTTTACAGGGTAGTACTAAAAAAATATAAAATAGCAAACTCAAAATTTTCGCGGTATTTTGCAAACGACTCCGAATTTCGTTAAATAAATGACATATTTGGCTGTTTTATGTACGATTTATCACTTATTTCTTGTTTTGCTCAACTTTTACAGGGTAGTACTAAAAAAATATAAAATAGCAAACTCAAAATTTTCACGGTATTTTGCAAACGACTCCGAATTTCATTAAATAAATGACATATTTGGCTGTTTTATGTACGATTTATCACTTATTACTTGTTTTGCTCAACTTTTACAGGGTAGTACTAAAAAAATAAGAAAAATAGCAAACTCAAAATTTTCGCGGTATTTTGCAAACGACTCCGAATTTCGTTAAATAAATGACATATTTGGCTGTTTTATGTACGATTTATCACTTATTTCTTGTTTTGCTCAACTTTTACAGGGTAGAACTAAAAAAATATAAAATAGCAAACTCAAAATTTTCACGGTATTTTGCAAACGACTCCGAATTTCGTTAAATAAATGACATATTTGGCTGTTTTATGTACGATTTATCACTTATTTCTTGTTTTGCTCAACTTTTACAGGGTAGTACTAAAAAAATATAAAATAGCAAACTCAAAATTTTTGCAAACGACTCCGAATTTCGTTAAATAAATGACATATTTGGCTGTTTTATGTACGATTTATCACTTATTTCTTGTTTTGCTCAACTTTTACAGGGTAGTACTAAAAAAATATAAAATAGCAAACTCAAAATTTTCGCGGTATTTTGCAAACGACTCCGAATTTCGTTAAATAAATGACATATTTGGCTGTTTTATGTACGATTTATCACTTATTACTTGTTTTGCTCAACTTTTACAGGGTAGTACTAAAAAAATAAGAAAAATAGCAAACTCAAAATTTTCGCGGTATTTTGCAAACGACTCCGAATTTCGTTAAATAAATGACATATTTGGCTGTTTTATGTACGATTTATCACTTATTACTTATTTTGCTCAACTTTTACAGGGTAGTACTAAAAAAATATAAAATAGCAAACTCAAAATTTTCGCGGTATTTTGCAAACGACTCCGAATTTCGTTAAATAAATGACATATTTGGCTGTTTTATGTACGATTTATCACTTATTACTTGTTTTGCTCAACTTTTACAGGGTAGTACTAAAAAAATATAAAATAGCAAACTCAAAATTTTCGCGGTATTTTGCAAACGACTCCGAATTTCGTTAAATAAATGACATATTTGGCTGTTTTATGTACGATTTATCACTTATTTCTTGTTTTGCTTAACTTTTACAGGGTAGTACTAAAAAAATATAAAATAGCAAACTCAAAATTTTCACGGTATTTTGCAAACGACTCCGAATTTCGTTAAATAAATGACATATTTGGCTGTTTTATGTACGATTTATCACTTATTACTTGTTTTGCTCAACTTTTACAGGGTAGTACTAAAAAAATATAAAATAGCAAACTCAAAATTTTCACGGTATTTTGCAAACGACTCCGAATTTCATTAAATAAATGACATATTTGGCTGTTTTATGTACGATTTATCACTTATTACTTGTTTTGCTCAACTTTTACAGGGTAGTACTAAAAAAATAAGAAAAATAGCAAACTCAAAATTTTCGCGGTATTTTGCAAACGACTCCGAATTTCGTTAAATAAATGACATATTTGGCTGTTTTATGTACGATTTATCACTTATTACTTGTTTTGCTCAACTTTTACAGGGTAGTACTAAAAAAATATAAAATAGCAAACTCAAAATTTTGCAAACGACTCCGAATTTCGTTAAATAAATGACATATTTGGCTGTTTTATGTACGATTTATCACTTATTTCTTGTTTTGCTTAACTTTTACAGGGTAGTACTCAAAAAATATATAAAATAGCAAACTCAAAATTTTCACGGTATTTTGCAAACGACTCAGAATTTCGTTAAATAAATGACATATTTGGCTGTTTTATGTACGATTTATCACTTATTACTTGTTTTGCTCAACTTTTACAGGGTAGTACTAAAAAAATATAAAATAGCAAACTCAAAATTTTCGCGGTATTTTGCAAACGACTCCGAATTTCGTTAAATAAATGACATATTTGGCTGTTTTATGTACGATTTATCACTTATTACTTGTTTTGCTCAACTTTTACAGGGTAGTACTAAAAAAATATAAAAAAGCAAACTCAAAATTTTCACGGTATTTTGCAAACGACTCCGAATTTCGTTAAATAAATGACATATTTGGCTGTTTTATGTACGATTTATCACTTATTACTTGTTTTGCTCAACTTTTACAGAATAGTTCTCAAAAAATATTAAAAACTCAAAATTTTCGCGGTATTTTGCAAACGACTCCGAATTTCGTTAAATAAATGACATATTTGGCTGTTTTATGTACGATTTATCACTTATTACTTGTTTTGCTCAACTTTTACAGGGTAGTACTAAAAAAATATAAAATAGCAAACTCAAAATTTTCACGGTATTTTGCAAACGACTCCGAATTTCGTTAAATAAATGACATATTTGGCTGTTTTATGTACGATTTATCACTTATTTCTTGTTTTGCTTAACTTTTACAGGGTAGTACTCAAAAAATATAAAAAAAAACTCAAAATTTTCACGGTATTTTGCAAACGACTCCGAATTTCGTTAAATAAATGACATATTTGGCTGTTTTATGTACGATTTATCACTTATTACTTGTTTTGCTCAACTTTTACAGGGTAGTACTCAAAAAATATAAAAAAGCAAACTCAAAATTTTCACGGTATTTTGCAAACGACTCCGAATTTCGTTAAATAAATGACATATTTGGCTTTTTTATGTACGATTTATCACTTATTACTTGTTTTGCTCAACTTTTACAGAATAGTTCTCAAAAAATATTAAAAACTCAAAATTTTCGCGGTATTTTGCAAACGACTCCGAATTTCGTTAAATAAATGACATATTTGGCTGTTTTATGTACGATTTATCACTTATTACTTGTTTTGCTCAACTTTTACAGGGTAGTACTAAAAAAATATAAAATAGCAAACTCAAAATTTTCGCGGTATTTTGCAAACGACTCCGAATTTCGTTAAATAAATGACATATTTGGCTGTTTTATGTACGATTTATCACTTATTACTTGTTTTGCTCAACTTTTACAGGGTAGTACTCAAAAAATATAAAAAAGCAAACTCAAAATTTTCACGGTATTTTGCAAACGACTCCGAATTTCGTTAAATAAATGACATATTTGGCTTTTTTATGTACGATTTATCACTTATTACTTGTTTTGCTCAACTTTTACAGAATAGTTCTCAAAAAATATTAAAAACTCAAAATTTTCGCGGTATTTTGCAAACGACTCCGAATTTCGTTAAATAAATGACATATTTGGCTGTTTTATGTACGATGTATCACTTATTACTTGTTTTGCTCAACTTTTACAGGGTAGTACTAAAAAAATATAAAATAGCAAACTCAAAATTTTCACGGTATTTTGCAAACGACTCCGAATTTCGTTAAATAAATGACATATTTGGCTGTTTTCTGTACGATTTATCACTTATTTCTTGTTTTTCTCAACTTTTACAGGGTAGTTCTCAAAAAATAATAAAAACTCAAAATTTTCGCGGTATTTTGCAAACGACTCCGAATTTCATTAAATAAATGACATATTTGGCTGTTTTATGTACGATTTATCACTTATTACTTGTTTTGCTCAACTTTTACAGGGTAGTACTAAAAAAATATAAAATAGCAAACTCAAAATTTTCACGGTATTTTGCAAACGACTCCGAATTTCATTAAATAAATGACATATTTGGCTGTTTTATGTACGATTTATCACTTATTTCTTGTTTTGCTCAATTTTTACAGGGTAGTACTAAAAAAATATAAAATAGCAAACTCAAAATTTTCACGGTATTTTGCAAACGACTCCGAATTTCATTAAATAAATGACATATTTGGCTGTTTTATGTACGATTTATCACTTATTACTTGTTTTGCTCAACTTTTACAGGGTAGTACTAAAAAAATATAAAATAGCAAACTCAAAATTTTCACGGTATTTTGCAAACGACTCCGAATTTCGTTAAATAAATGACATATTTGGCTGTTTTATGTACGATTTATCACTTATTACTTGTTTTGCTCAACTTTTACAGGGTAGTACTAAAAAAATATAAAATAGCAAACTCAAAATTTTCACGGTATTTTGCAAACGACTCCGAATTTCGTTAAATAAATGACATATTTGGCTGTTTTATGTACGATTTATCACTTATTTCTTATTTTGCTCAACTTTTACAGAATAGTTCTCAAAAAATAATAAAAACTCAAAATTTTCGCGGTATTTTGCAAACGACTCCGAATTTCATTAAATAAATGACATATTTGGTTGTTTTATGTACGATTTATCACTTATTTCTTATTTTGCTTAACTTTTACAGGGTAGTACTCAAAAAATATAAAAAAGCAAACTCAAAATTTTCGCGGTATTTTGCAAACGACCCCGAATTTCATTAAATAAATGACATATTTGGCTGTTTTATGTACGATTTATCACTTATTACTTGTTTTGCTCAACTTTTACAGGGTAGTACTCAAAAAATATAAAATAGCAAACTCAAAATTTTCACGGTATTTTGCAAACGACTCCGAATTTCGTTAAATAAATGACATATTTGGCTGTTTTATGTATGATTTATCACTTATTACTTGTTTTGCTCAACTTTTACAGAATAGTTCTCAAAAAATAATAAAAACTCAAAATTTTCGCGATATTTTTAAAACGACTCCGAATTTCATTAAATAAATGACATATTTGGTTGTTTTATGTACGATTTATCACTTATTTCTTGTTTTGCTCAACTTTTACAGGGTAGTACTAAAAAAATAAGAAAAATAGCAAACTCAAAATTTTCGCGGTATTTTGCAAACGACTCCGAATTTCGTTAAATAAATGACATATTTGGCTGTTTTATGTACGATTTATCACTTATTACTTATTTTGCTCAACTTTTACAGGGTAGTACTAAAAAAATATAAAATAGCAAACTCAAAATTTTCGCGGTATTTTGCAAACGACTCCGAATTTCGTTAAATAAATGACATATTTGGCTGTTTTATGTACGATTTATCACTTATTTCTTGTTTTGCTCAACTTTTACAGGGTAGTACTAAAAAAATATAAAATAGCAAACTCAAAATTTTCACGGTATTTTGCAAACGACTCCGAATTTCATTAAATAAATGACATATTTGGCTGTTTTATGTACGATTTATCACTTATTACTTGTTTTGCTCAACTTTTACAGGGTAGTACTAAAAAAATAAGAAAAATAGCAAACTCAAAATTTTCGCGGTATTTTGCAAACGACTCCGAATTTCGTTAAATAAATGACATATTTGGCTGTTTTATGTACGATTTATCACTTATTTCTTGTTTTGCTCAACTTTTACAGGGTAGTACTAAAAAAATATAAAATAGCAAACTCAAAATTTTCACGGTATTTTGCAAACGACTCCGAATTTCGTTAAATAAATGACATATTTGGCTGTTTTATGTACGATTTATCACTTATTTCTTGTTTTGCTCAACTTTTACAGGGTAGTACTAAAAAAATATAAAATAGCAAACTCAAAATTTTCGCGGTATTTTGCAAACGACTCCGAATTTCGTTAAATAAATGACATATTTGGCTGTTTTATGTACGATTTATCACTTATTTCTTGTTTTGCTCAACTTTTACAGGGTAGTACTAAAAAAATATAAAATAGCAAACTCAAAATTTTCGCGGTATTTTGCAAACGACTCCGAATTTCGTTAAATAAATGACATATTTGGCTGTTTTATGTACGATTTATCACTTATTACTTGTTTTGCTCAACTTTTACAGGGTAGTACTAAAAAAATAAGAAAAATAGCAAACTCAAAATTTTCGCGGTATTTTGCAAACGACTCCGAATTTCGTTAAATAAATGACATATTTGGCTGTTTTATGTACGATTTATCACTTATTACTTATTTTGCTCAACTTTTACAGGGTAGTACTAAAAAAATATAAAATAGCAAACTCAAAATTTTCGCGGTATTTTGCAAACGACTCCGAATTTCGTTAAATAAATGACATATTTGGCTGTTTTATGTACGATTTATCACTTATTACTTGTTTTGCTCAACTTTTACAGGGTAGTACTACAAAAATATAAAATAGCAAACTCAAAATTTTCGCGGTATTTTGCAAACGACTCCGAATTTCGTTAAATAAATGACATATTTGGCTGTTTTATGTACGATTTATCACTTATTTCTTGTTTTGCTTAACTTTTACAGGGTAGTACTAAAAAAATATAAAATAGCAAACTCAAAATTTTCACGGTATTTTGCAAACGACTCCGAATTTCGTTAAATAAATGACATATTTGGCTGTTTTATGTACGATTTATCACTTATTACTTGTTTTGCTCAACTTTTACAGGGTAGTACTAAAAAAATATAAAATAGCAAACTCAAAATTTTCACGGTATTTTGCAAACGACTCCGAATTTCATTAAATAAATGACATATTTGGCTGTTTTATGTACGATTTATCACTTATTACTTGTTTTGCTCAACTTTTACAGGGTAGTACTAAAAAAATAAGAAAAATAGCAAACTCAAAATTTTCGCGGTATTTTGCAAACGACTCCGAATTTCGTTAAATAAATGACATATTTGGCTGTTTTATGTACGATTTATCACTTATTACTTGTTTTGCTCAACTTTTACAGGGTTGTACTAAAAAAATATAAAATAGCAAACTCAAAATTTTCGCGGTATTTTGCAAACGACTCCGAATTTCGTTAAATAAATGACATATTTGGCTGTTTTATGTACGATTTATCACTTATTTCTTGTTTTGCTCAACTTTTACAGGGTAGTACTAAAAAAATATAAAATAATAAAAACTCAAAATTTTCACGGTATTTTGCAAACGACTCCGAATTTCGTTAAATAAATGACATATTTGGCTGTTTTATGTACGATTTATCACTTATTTCTTGTTTTGCTCAACTTTTACAGAATAGTTCTCAAAAAATAATAAAAACTCAAAATTTTCGCGGTATTTTGCAAACGACTCCGAATTTCATTAAATAAATGACATATTTGGCTATTTTATGTACGATTTATCACTTATTACTTGTTTTGCTTAACTTTTACAGGGTAGTACTCAAAACATATAAAATAGCAAACTCATAATTTTCGCGGTATTTTGCAAACTACTCCAAATTTCGTTAAATAAATGACATATTTGGCTGTTTTATGTACGATTTATCACTTATTACTTGTTTTGCTTAACTTTTACAGGGTAGTACTCAAAACATATAAAATAGCAAACTCATAATTTTCGCGGTATTTTGCAAACTACTCCGAATTTCGTTAAATAAATGACATATTTGGCTGTTTTATGTACGATTTACCACTTATTTCTTGTTTTGCTCAACTTTTACAGAATAGTTCTCAAAAAATAATAAAAACTCAAAATTTTCGCGGTATTTTGCAAACGACTCCGAATTTCATTAAATAAATGACATATTTGGCTATTTTATGTACGATTTATCACTTATTACTTGTTTTGCTCAACTTTTACAGGGTAGTACTCAAAAAATATAAAATAGCAAACTCAAAATTTTCACGGTATTTTGCAAACGACTCCGAATTTCGTTAAATAAATGACATATTTGGCTGTTTTATGTACGATTTATCACTTATTTCTTGTTTTGCTCAACTTTTACAGGGTAGTACTAAAAATATTTAAAATAGCAAACTCAAAATTTTCACGGTATTTTGCAAACGACTCCAAATTTCGTTAAATAAATGACATATTTGGCTGTTTTATGTACGATTTATCACTTATTACTTGTTTTGCTCAACTTTTACAGGGTAGTACTCAAAAAATATAAAATTGCAAACTCAAAATTTTCACGGTATTTTGCAAACGACTCCGAATTTCGTTAAATAAATGACATATTTGGCTGTTTTATGTACGATTTATCACTTATTACTTGTTTTGCTCAACTTTTACAGGGTAGTACTAAAAAAATAAGAAAAATAGCAAACTCAAAATTTTCGCGGTATTTTGCAAACGACTCCGAATTTCGTTAAATAAATGACATATTTGGCTGTTTTATGTACGATTTATCACTTATTTCTTGTTTTGCTCAACTTTTACAGGGTAGAACTAAAAAAATATAAAATAGCAAACTCAAAATTTTCGCGGTATTTTGCAAACGACTCCGAATTTCGTTAAATAAATGACATATTTGGCTGTTTTATGTACGATTTATCACTTATTTCTTGTTTTGCTCAACTTTTACAGGGTAGTACTAAAAAAATATAAAATAGCAAACTCAAAATTTTTGCAAACTACTCCGAATTTCGTTAAATAAATGACATATTTGGCTGTTTTATGTACGATTTATCACTTATTTCTTGTTTTGCTCAACTTTTACAGGGTAGTACTAAAAAAATATAAAATAGCAAACTCAAAATTTTCGCGGTATTTTGCAAACGACTCCGAATTTCGTTAAATAAATGACATATTTGGCTGTTTTATGTACGATTTATCACTTATTACTTGTTTTGCTCAACTTTTACAGGGTAGTACTAAAAAAATAAGAAAAATAGCAAACTCAAAATTTTCGCGGTATTTTGCAAACGACTCCGAATTTCGTTAAATAAATGACATATTTGGCTGTTTTATGTACGATTTATCACTTATTACTTATTTTGCTCAACTTTTACAGGGTAGTACTAAAAAAATATAAAATAGCAAACTCAAAATTTTCGCGGTATTTTGCAAACGACTCCGAATTTCGTTAAATAAATGACATATTTGGCTGTTTTATGTACGATTTATCACTTATTACTTGTTTTGCTCAACTTTTACAGGGTAGTACTAAAAAAATATAAAATAGCAAACTCAAAATTTTCGCGGTATTTTGCAAACGACTCCGAATTTCGTTAAATAAATGACATATTTGGCTGTTTTATGTACGATTTATCACTTATTTCTTGTTTTGCTTAACTTTTACAGGGTAGTACTAAAAAAATATAAAATAGCAAACTCAAAATTTTCACGGTATTTTGCAAACGACTCCGAATTTCGTTAAATAAATGACATATTTGGCTGTTTTATGTACGATTTATCACTTATTACTTGTTTTGCTCAACTTTTACAGGGTAGTACTAAAAAAATATAAAATAGCAAACTCAAAATTTTCACGGTATTTTGCAAACGACTCCGAATTTCATTAAATAAATGACATATTTGGCTGTTTTATGTACGATTTATCACTTATTACTTGTTTTGCTCAACTTTTACAGGGTAGTACTAAAAAAATAAGAAAAATAGCAAACTCAAAATTTTCGCGGTATTTTGCAAACGACTCCGAATTTCGTTAAATAAATGACATATTTGGCTGTTTTATGTACGATTTATCACTTATTACTTGTTTTGCTCAACTTTTACAGGGTAGTACTAAAAAAATATAAAATAGCAAACTCAAAATTTTGCAAACGACTCCGAATTTCGTTAAATAAATGACATATTTGGCTGTTTTATGTACGATTTATCACTTATTTCTTGTTTTGCTTAACTTTTACAGGGTAGTACTCAAAAAATATAAAATAGCAAACTCAAAATTTTCACGGTATTTTGCAAACGACTCAGAATTTCGTTAAATAAATGACATATTTGGCTGTTTTATGTACGATTTATCACTTATTTCTTGTTTTGCTCAACTTTTACAGGGTAGTACTAAAAAAATATAAAATAGCAAACTCAAAATTTTCGCGGTATTTTGCAAACGACTCCGAATTTCGTTAAATAAATGACATATTTGGCTGTTTTATGTACGATTTATCACTTATTACTTGTTTTGCTCAACTTTTACAGGGTAGTACTAAAAAAATATAAAAAAGCAAACTCAAAATTTTCACGGTATTTTGCAAACGACTCCGAATTTCGTTAAATAAATGACATATTTGGCTGTTTTATGTACGATTTATCACTTATTACTTGTTTTGCTCAACTTTTACAGAATAGTTCTTCAAAAAATATTAAAAACTCAAAATTTTCGCGGTATTTTGCAAACGACTCCGAATTTCGTTAAATAAATGACATATTTGGCTGTTTTATGTACGATTTATCACTTATTACTTATTTTGCTCAACTTTTACAGGGTAGTACTAAAAAAATATAAAATAGCAAACTCAAAATTTTCACGGTATTTTGCAAACGACTCCGAATTTCGTTAAATAAATGACATATTTGGCTGTTTTATGTACGATTTATCACTTATTTCTTGTTTTTCTCAACTTTTACAGGGTAGTTCTCAAAAATAATAAAAACTCAAAATTTTCGCGGTATTTTGCAAACGACTCCGAATTTCATTAAATAAATGACATATTTGGCTGTTTTATGTACGATTTATCACTTATTTCTTGTTTTGCTTAACTTTTACAGGGTAGTACTCAAAAAATATAAAATAGCAAACTCAAAATTTTCACGGTATTTTGCAAACGACTCCGAATTTCGTTAAATAAATGACATATTTGGCTGTTTTATGTACGATTTATCACTTATTACTTGTTTTGCTCAACTTTTACAGGGTAGTACTCAAAAAATATAAAAAAGCAAACTCAAAATTTTCACGGTATTTTGCAAACGACTCCGAATTTCGTTAAATAAATGACATATTTGGCTTTTTTATGTACGATTTATCACTTATTACTTGTTTTGCTCAACTTTTACAGGGTAGTACTAAAAATATTTAAAATAGCAAACTCAAAATTTTCACGGTATTTTGCAAACGACTCCAAATTTCGTTAAATAAATGACATATTTGGCTGTTTTATGTACGATTTATCACTTATTACTTGTTTTGCTCAACTTTTACAGGGTAGTACTCAAAAAATATAAAATTGCAAACTCAAAATTTTCACGGTATTTTGCAAACGACTCCGAATTTCGTTAAATAAATGACATATTTGGCTGTTTTATGTACGATTTATCACTTATTTCTTGTTTTGCTCAACTTTTACAGGGTAGTACTAAAAAAATAAGAAAAATAGCAAACTCAAAATTTTCGCGGTATTTTGCAAACGACTCCGAATTTCGTTAAATAAATGACATATTTGGCTGTTTTATGTACGATTTATCACTTATTTCTTGTTTTGCTCAACTTTTACAGGGTAGAACTAAAAAAATATAAAATAGCAAACTCAAAATTTTCACGGTATTTTGCAAACGACTCCGAATTTCGTTAAATAAATGACATATTTGGCTGTTTTATGTACGATTTATCACTTATTTCTTGTTTTGCTCAACTTTTACAGGGTAGTACTAAAAAAATATAAAATAGCAAACTCAAAATTTTTGCAAACTACTCCGAATTTCGTTAAATAAATGACATATTTGGCTGTTTTATGTACGATTTATCACTTATTTCTTGTTTTGCTCAACTTTTACAGGGTAGTACTAAAAAAATATAAAATAGCAAACTCAAAATTTTCGCGGTATTTTGCAAACGACTCCGAATTTCGTTAAATAAATGACATATTTGGCTGTTTTATGTACGATTTATCACTTATTACTTGTTTTGCTCAACTTTTACAGGGTAGTACTAAAAAAATAAGAAAAATAGCAAACTCAAAATTTTCGCGGTATTTTGCAAACGACTCCGAATTTCGTTAAATAAATGACATATTTGGCTGTTTTATGTACGATTTATCACTTATTACTTATTTTGCTCAACTTTTACAGGGTAGTACTAAAAAAATATAAAATAGCAAACTCAAAATTTTCGCGGTATTTTGCAAACGACTCCGAATTTCGTTAAATAAATGACATATTTGGCTGTTTTATGTACGATTTATCACTTATTACTTGTTTTGCTCAACTTTTACAGGGTAGTACTAAAAAAATATAAAATAGCAAACTCAAAATTTTCGCGGTATTTTGCAAACGACTCCGAATTTCGTTAAATAAATGACATATTTGGCTGTTTTATGTACGATTTATCACTTATTACTTGTTTTGCTCAACTTTTACAGGGTAGTACTAAAAAAATAAGAAAAATAGCAAACTCAAAATTTTCGCGGTATTTTGCAAACGACTCCGAATTTCGTTAAATAAATGACATATTTGGCTGTTTTATGTACGATTTATCACTTATTACTTGTTTTGCTCAACTTTTACAGGGTAGTACTAAAAAAATATAAAATAGCAAACTCAAAATTTTGCAAACGACTCCGAATTTCGTTAAATAAATGACATATTTGGCTGTTTTATGTACGATTTATCACTTATTTCTTGTTTTGCTTAACTTTTACAGGGTAGTACTCAAAAAATATAAAATAGCAAACTCAAAATTTTCACGGTATTTTGCAAACGACTGAGAATTTCGTTAAATAAATGACATATTTGGCTGTTTTATGTACGATTTATCACTTATTTCTTGTTTTGCTCAACTTTTACAGGGTAGTACTAAAAAAATATAAAATAGCAAACTCAAAATTTTCGCGGTATTTTGCAAACGACTCCGAATTTCGTTAAATAAATGACATATTTGGCTGTTTTATGTACGATTTATCACTTATTACTTGTTTTGCTCAACTTTTACAGGGTAGTACTAAAAAAATATAAAAAAGCAAACTCAAAATTTTCACGGTATTTTGCAAACGACTCCGAATTTCGTTAAATAAATGACATATTTGGCTGTTTTATGTACGATTTATCACTTATTACTTGTTTTGCTCAACTTTTACAGAATAGTTCTCAAAAAATATTAAAAACTCAAAATTTTCGCGGTATTTTGCAAACGACTCCGAATTTCGTTAAATAAATGACATATTTGGCTGTTTTATGTACGATTTATCACTTATTTCTTGTTTTTCTCAACTTTTACAGGGTAGTTCTCAAAAAATAATAAAAACTCAAAATTTTCGCGGTATTTTGCAAACGACTCCGAATTTCATTAAATAAATGACATATTTGGCTGTTTTATGTACGATTTATCACTTATTTCTTGTTTTGCTTAACTTTTACAGGGTAGTATTCAAAAAATATAAAATAGCAAACTCAAAATTTTCACGGTATTTTGCAAACGACTCCGAATTTCGTTAAATAAATGACATATTTGGCTGTTTTATGTACGATTTATCACTTATTACTTGTTTTGCTCAACTTTTACAGGGTAGTACTCAAAAAATATAAAAAAGCAAACTCAAAATTTTCACGGTATTTTGCAAACGACTCCGAATTTCGTTAAATAAATGACATATTTGGCTTTTTTATGTACGATTTATCACTTATTACTTGTTTTGCTCAACTTTTACAGAATAGTTCTCAAAAAATATTAAAAACTCAAAATTTTCGCGGTATTTTGCAAACGACTCCGAATTTCGTTAAATAAATGACATATTTGGCTGTTTTATGTACGATTTATCACTTATTACTTGTTTTGCTCAACTTTTACAGGGTAGTACTAAAAAAATATAAAATAGCAAACTCAAAATTTTCGCGGTATTTTGCAAACGACTCCGAATTTCGTTAAATAAATGACATATTTGGCTGTTTTATGTACGATTTATCACTTATTACTTGTTTTGCTCAACTTTTACAGGGTAGTACTCAAAAAATATAAAAAAGCAAACTCAAAATTTTCACGGTATTTTGCAAACGACTCCGAATTTCGTTAAATAAATGACATATTTGGCTTTTTTATGTACGATTTATCACTTATTACTTGTTTTGCTCAACTTTTACAGAATAGTTCTCAAAAAATATTAAAAACTCAAAATTTTCGCGGTATTTTGCAAACGACTCCGAATTTCGTTAAATAAATGACATATTTGGCTGTTTTATGTACGATGTATCACTTATTACTTGTTTTGCTCAACTTTTACAGGGTAGTACTAAAAAAATATAAAATAGCAAACTCAAAATTTTCACGGTATTTTGCAAACGACTCCGAATTTCGTTAAATAAATGACATATTTGGCTGTTTTATGTACGATTTATCACTTATTTCTTGTTTTTCCCAACTTTTACAGGGTAGTTCTCAAAAAATAATAAAAACTCAAAATTTTCGCGGTATTTTGCAAACGACTCCGAATTTCATTAAATAAATGACATATTTGGCTGTTTTATGTACGATTTATCACTTATTACTTGTTTTGCTCAACTTTTACAGGGTAGTACTAAAAAAATATAAAATAGCAAACTCAAAATTTTCACGGTATTTTGCAAACGACTCCGAATTTCGTTAAATAAATGACATATTTGGCTGTTTTATGTACGATTTATCACTTATTTCTTGTTTTGCTCAATTTTTACAGGGTAGTACTAAAAAAATATAAAATAGCAAACTCAAAATTTTCACGGTATTTTGCAAACGACTCCGAATTTCATTAAATAAATGACATATTTGGCTGTTTTATGTACGATTTATCACTTATTACTTGTTTTGCTCAACTTTTACAGGGTAGTACTAAAAAAATATAAAATAGCAAACTCAAAATTTTCACGGTATTTTGCAAACGACTCCGAATTTCGTTAAATAAATGACATATTTGGCTGTTTTATGTACGATTTATCACTTATTACTTGTTTTGCTCAACTTTTACAGGGTAGTACTAAAAAAATATAAAATAGCAAACTCAAAATTTTCACGGTATTTTGCAAACGACTCCGAATTTCGTTAAATAAATGACATATTTGGCTGTTTTATGTACGATTTATCACTTATTTCTTATTTTGCTCAACTTTTACAGAATAGTTCTCAAAAAATAATAAAAACTCAAAATTTTCACGGTATTTTGCAAACGACTCCGAATTTCATTAAATAAATGACATATTTGGTTGTTTTATGTACGATTTATCACTTATTTCTTATTTTGCTCAACTTTTACAGGGTAGTACTAAAAAAATATAAAAAAGCAAACTCAAAATTTTCGCGGTATTTTGCAAACGACTCCGAATTTCGTTAAATAAATGACATATTTGGCTGTTTTATGTACGATTTATCACTTATTACTTGTTTTGCTCAACTTTTACAGGGTAGTACTAAAAAAATATAAAATAGCAAACTCAAAATTTTCGCGGTATTTTGCAAACGACCCCGAATTTCATTAAATAAATGACATATTTGGCTGTTTTATGTACGATTTATCACTTATTACTTGTTTTGATCAACTTTTACAGGGTAGTACTCAAAAAATATAAAATAGCAAACTCAAAATTTTCACGGTATTTTGCAAACGACTCCGAATTTCGTTAAATAAATGACATATTTGGCTGTTTTATGTATGATTTATCACTTATTACTTGTTTTGCTCAACTTTTACAGAATAGTTCTCAAAAAATAATAAAAACTCAAAATTTTCGCGATATTTTGCAAACGACTCCGAATTTCATTAAATAAATGACATATTTGGTTGTTTTATGTACGATTTATCACTTATTTCTTGTTTTGCTCAACTTTTACAGGGTTGTACTAAAAAAATAAGAAAAATAGCAAACTCAAAATTTTCGCGGTATTTTGCAAACGACTCCGAATTTCGTTAAATAAATGACATATTTGGCTGTTTTATGTACGATTTATCACTTATTACTTATTTTGCTCAACTTTTACAGGGTAGTACTAAAAAAATATAAAATAGCAAACTCAAAATTTTCGCGGTATTTTGCAAACGACTACGAATTTCATTAAATAAATGACATATTTGGCTTTTTTATGTACGATTTATCACTTATTTCTTGTTTTGCTCAACTTTTACAGGGTAGTACTAAAAAATATAAAATAGCAAACTCAAAATTTTCGCGGTATTTTGCAAACGACTCCGAATTTCGTTAAATAAATGACATATTTGGCTGTTTTATGTACGATTTATCACTTATTACTTGTTTTGCTCAACTTTTACAGGGTAGTACTAAAAAAATATAAAATAGCAAACTCAAAATTTTCACGGTATTTTGCAAACGACTCCGAATTTCATTAAATAAATGACATATTTGGCTGTTTTATGTACGATTTATCACTTATTACTTGTTTTGCTCAACTTTTACAGGGTAGTACTAAAAAAATATAAAATAGCAAACTCAAAATTTTCGCGGTATTTTGCAAACGACTCCGAATTTCGTTAAATAAATGACATATTTGGCTGTTTTATGTACGATTTATCACTTATTACTTGTTTTGCTCAACTTTTACAGGGTAGTACTAAAAAAATATAAAATAGCAAACTCAAAATTTTCGCGGTATTTTGCAAACGACTCCGAATTTCGTTAAATAAATGACATATTTGGCTGTTTTATGTACGATTTATCACTTATTTCTTGTTTTGCTTAACTTTTACAGGGTAGTACTAAAAAAATATAAAATAGCAAACTCAAAATTTTCACGGTATTTTGCAAACGACTCCGAATTTCGTTAAATAAATGACATATTTGGCTGTTTTATGTACGATTTATCACTTATTACTTGTTTTGCTCAACTTTTACAGGGTAGTACTAAAAAAATATAAAATAGCAAACTCAAAATTTTCACGGTATTTTGCAAACGACTCCGAATTTCATTAAATAAATGACATATTTGGCTGTTTTATGTACGATTTATCACTTATTACTTGTTTTGCTCAACTTTTACAGGGTAGTACTAAAAAAATAAGAAAAATAGAAAACTCAAAATTTTCGCGGTATTTTGCAAACGACTCCGAATTTCGTTAAATAAATGACATATTTGGCTGTTTTATGTACGATTTATCACTTATTACTTGTTTTGCTCAACTTTTACAGGGTTGTACTAAAAAAATATAAAATAGCAAACTCAAAATTTTCGCGGTATTTTGCAAACGACTCCGAATTTCGTTAAATAAATGACATATTTGGCTGTTTTATGTACGATTTATCACTTATTTCTTGTTTTGCTCAACTTTTACAGGGTAGTACTAAAAAAATATAAAATAGAAAACTCAAAATTTTCGCGGTATTTTGCAAACGACTCCGAATTTCGTTAAATAAATGACATATTTGGCTGTTTTATGTACGATTTATCACTTATTACTTGTTTTGCTCAACTTTTACAGGGTTGTACTAAAAAAATATAAAATAGCAAACTCAAAATTTTCGCGGTATTTTGCAAACGACTCCGAATTTCGTTAAATAAATGACATATTTGGCTGTTTTATGTACGATTTATCACTTATTTCTTGTTTTGCTCAACTTTTACAGAATAGTTCTCAAAAAATAATAAAAACTCAAAATTTTCGCGGTATTTTGCAAACGACTCCGAATTTCATTAAATAAATGACATATTTGGCTATTTTATGTACGATTTATCACTTATTACTTGTTTTGCTTAACTTTTACAGGGTAGTACTCAAAACATATAAAATAGCAAACTCATAATTTTCGCGGTATTTTGCAAACTACTCCAAATTTCGTTAAATAAATGACATATTTGGCTGTTTTATGTACGATTTATCACTTATTACTTGTTTTGCTTAACTTTTACAGGGTAGTACTAAAAAAATATAAAATAGCAAACTCAAAATTTTCGCGGTATTTTGCAAACGACTCCGAATTTCGTTAAATAAATGACATATTTGGCTGTTTTATGTACGATTTATCACTTATTACTTGTTTTGCTCAACTTTTACAGGGTAGTACTCAAAACATATAAAATAGCAAACTCATAATTTTCGCGGCATTTTGCAAACTACTCCGAATTTCGTTAAATAAATGACATATTTGGCTGTTTTATGTACGATTTACCACTTATTTCTTGTTTTGCTCAACTTTTACAGAATAGTTCTCAAAAAATAATAAAAACTCAAAATTTTCGCGGTATTTTGCAAACGACTCCGAATTTCATTAAATAAATGACATATTTGGGTGTTTTATGTACGATTTATCACTTATTACTTGTTTTGCTCAACTTTTACAGGGTAGTACTCAAAAAATATAAAATAGCAAACTCAAAATTTTCACGGTATTTTGCAAACGACTCCGAATTTCGTTAAATAAATGACATATTTGGCTGTTTTATGTACGATTTATCACTTATTTCTTGTTTTGCTCAACTTTTACAGGGTAGTACTAAAAATATTTAAAATAGCAAACTCAAAATTTTCACGGTATTTTGCAAACGACTCCAAATTTCGTTAAATAAATGACATATTTGGCTGTTTTATGTACGATTTATCACTTATTACTTGTTTTGCTCAACTTTTACAGGGTAGTACTCAAAAAATATAAAATTGCAAACTCAAAATTTTCACGGTATTTTGCAAACGACTCCGAATTTCGTTAAATAAATGACATATTTGGCTGTTTTATGTACGATTTATCACTTATTACTTGTTTTGCTCAACTTTTACAGGGTAGTACTAAAAATATTTAAAATAGCAAACTCAAAATTTTCACGGTATTTTGCAAACGACTCCAAATTTCGTTAAATAAATGACATATTTGGCTGTATTATGTATATGTTTTATGTATCACTTATTACTTGTTTTGCTCAACTTTTACAGGGTAGTACTCAAAAAATATAAAATTGCAAACTCAAAATTTTCACGGTATTTTGCAAACGACTCCGAATTTCGTTAAATAAATGACATATTTGGCTGTTTTATGTACGATTTATCACTTATTACTTGTTTTGCTCAACTTTTACAGGGTAGTACTCAAAAAATATAAAATAGCAAACTCAAAATTTTCACTGTATTTTGCAAACGACTCCGAATTTCGTTAAATAAATGACATATTTGGCTGTTTTATGTACGATTTATCACTTATTACTTGTTTTGCTCAACTTTTACAGGGTAGTACTAAAAAAATATAAAATAGCAAACTCAAAATTTTCACGGTATTTTGCAAACGACTCTGAATTTCGTTAAATAAATGACATATTTGGCTGTTTTATGTACGATTTATCACTTATTACTTGTTTTGCTCAACTTTTACAGGGTAGTACTAAAAAAATAAGAAAAATAGCAAACTCAAATTTTCGCGGTATTTTGCAAACGACTCCGAATTTCATTAAATAAATGACATATTTGGCTGTTTTATGTACGATTTATCACTTATTTCTTGTTTTGCTCAACTTTTACAGGGTAGTACTCAAAAAATATAAAATAGTAAACTCAAAATTTTCACGGTATTTTGCAAACGACTCCGAATTTTGTTAAATAAATGACATATTTGGATGTTTTATGTACGATTTATCACTTATTACTTGTTTTGCTCAACTTTTACAGAATTGTTCTCAAAAAATAATAAAAACTCAAAATTTTCGCGGTATTTTGCAAACGACTCCGAATTTCATTAAATAAATGACATATTTGGCTGTTTTATGTACGATTTATCACTTATTTCTTGTTTTGTTCAACTTTTACAGGGTAGTACTAAAAAAATATAAAATAGCAAACTCAAAATTTTCGCGGTATTTTGCAAACGACTCCGAATTTCGTTAAATAAATGACATATTTGGCTGTTTTATGTACGATTTATCACTTATTACTTGTTTTGCTCAACTTTTACAGGGTAGTACTAAAAAAATATAAAATAGCAAACTCAAAATTTTCGCGGTATTTTGCAAATGACTCCGAATTTCGTTAAATAAATGACATATTTGGCTGTTTTATGTACGATTTATCACTTATTTCTTGTTTTGCTCAACTTTTACAGGGTAGTACTAAAAAAATATAAAATAGCAAACTCAAAATTTTCGCGGTATTTTGCAACGACTCCGAATTTCGTTGAATAAATGACATATTTGGCTGTTTTATGTACGATTTATCACATATTACTTGTTTTGCTCAACTTTTACAGGGTAGTACTAAAAAAATATTAAATAGCAAACTCAAAATTTCACGGTATTTTGCAAAATACTCTGAATTTCGTTAAATAAATGACATATTTGGCTGTTTTATGTACGATTTATCACTTATTTCTTGTTTTGCTCAACTTTTACAGGGTAGTACGAAAAAAATATAAAATAGCAAACTCAAAATTTTCGCGGTATTTTGCAAACGACTCCGAATTTCGTTAAATAAATGACATATTTGGCTGTTTTATGTACGATTTATCACTTATTACTTGTTTTGCTCGACTTTTACAGGGTAGTACTAAAAAATATAAAATAGCAAACTCAAAATTTTCGCGGTATTTTGCAAACGACTCCGAATTTCATTAAATAAATGACATATTTGGCTGTTTTATGTACGATTTATCACTTATTTCTTGTTTTGCTCAACTTTTACAGGGTAGTACTAAAAAAATATAAAATAGCAAACTCAAAATTTTCACGGTATTTTGCAAACGACTCCGAATTTCGTTAAATAAATGACATATTTGGCTGTTTTATGTACGATTTATCACTTATTACTTGTTTTGCTCAACTTTTACAGGGTAGTACTAAAAAAATAAGAAAAATAGCAAACTCAAATTTTCGCGGTATTTTGCAAACGACTCCGAATTTAATTAAATAAATGACATATTTGGCTGTTTTATGTACGATTTATCACTTATTACTTGTTTTGCTCAACTTTTACAGGGTAGTACTCAAAAAATATAAAATAGTAAACTCAAAATTTTCGCGGTATTTTGCAAACGACTCCGAATTTCGTTAAATAAATGACATATTTGGATGTTTTATGTACGATTTATCACTTATTACTTGTTTTGCTTAACTTTTACAGAATTGTTCTCAAAAATAATAAAAACTCAAAATTTTCGCGGTATTTTGCAAACGACTACGAATTTCATTAAATAAATGACATATTTGGCTGTTTTATGTACGATTTATCACTTATTTCTTGTTTTGCTTAACTTTTACAGGGTAGTACTCAAAAAATATAAAATAGCAAACTCAAAATTTTCACGGTATTTTGCAAACGACTCCGAATTTCGTTAAATAAATGACATATTTGGCTGTTTTATGTACGATTTATCACTTATTTCTTGTTTTGCTCAACTTTTACAGGGTAGTACTAAAAAAATATAAAATAGCAAACTCAAAATTTTCGCGGTATTTTGCAAACGACTCCGAATTTCGTTAAATAAATGACATATTTGGCTGTTTTATGTACGATTTATCACTTATTTCTTGTTTTGCTCAACTTTTACAGGGTAGTACTAAAAAAATATAAAATAGCAAACTCAAAATTTTCGCGGTATTTTGCAAACGACTCCAAATTTCGTTGAATAAATGACATATTTGGCTGTTTTATGTACGATTTATCACATATTACTTGTTTTGCTCAACTTTTACAGGGTAGTACTAAAAAAATATTAAATAGCAAACTCAAAATTTTCGCGGTATTTTGCAAACGACTCCGAATTTCGTTAAATAAATGACATATTTGGCTGTTTTATGTACGATTTATCACTTATTACTTGTTTTGCTCAACTTTTACAGGGTTGTACTAAAAAAATATAAAATAGCAAACTCAAAATTTTCGCGGTATTTTGCAAACGACTCCGAATTTCGTTAAATAAATGACATATTTGGCTGTTTTATGTACGATTTATCACTTATTTCTTGTTTTGCTCAACTTTTACAGAATAGTTCTCAAAAAATAATAAAAACTCAAAATTTTCGCGGTATTTTGCAAACGACTCCGAATTTCATTAAATAAATGACATATTTGGCTATTTTATGTACGATTTATCACTTATTACTTGTTTTGCTTAACTTTTACAGGGTAGTACTCAAAACATATAAAATAGCAAACTCATAATTTTCGCGGTATTTTGCAAACTACTCCAAATTTCGTTAAATAAATGACATATTTGGCTGTTTTATGTACGATTTATCACTTATTACTTGTTTTGCTCAACTTTTACAGGGTAGTACTAAAAAAATATAAAATAGCAAACTCAAAATTTTCGCGGTATTTTGCAAACGACTCCGAATTTCGTTAAATAAATGACATATTTGGCTGTTTTATGTACGATTTATCACTTATTACTTGTTTTGCTCAACTTTTACAGGGTAGTACTCAAAACATATAAAATAGCAAACTCATAATTTTCGCGGTATTTTGCAAACTACTCCGAATTTCGTTAAATAAATGACATATTTGGCTGTTTTATGTACGATTTACCACTTATTTCTTGTTTTGCTCAACTTTTACAGAATAGTTCTCAAAAAATAATAAAAACTCAAAATTTTCGCGGTATTTTGCAAACGACTCCGAATTTCATTAAATAAATGACATATTTGGGTGTTTTATGTACGATTTATCACTTATTACTTGTTTTGCTCAACTTTTACAGGGTAGTACTCAAAAAATATAAAATAGCAAACTCAAAATTTTCACGGTATTTTGCAAACGACTCCGAATTTCGTTAAATAAATGACATATTTGGCTGTTTTATGTACGATTTATCACTTATTTCTTGTTTTGCTCAACTTTTACAGGGTAGTACTAAAAATATTTAAAATAGCAAACTCAAAATTTTCACGGTATTTTGCAAACGACTCCAAATTTCGTTAAATAAATGACATATTTGGCTGTTTTATGTACGATTTATCACTTATTACTTGTTTTGCTCAACTTTTACAGGGTAGTACTCAAAAAATATAAAATTGCAAACTCAAAATTTTCACGGTATTTTGCAAACGACTCCGAATTTCGTTAAATAAATGACATATTTGGCTGTTTTATGTACGATTTATCACTTATTACTTGTTTTGCTCAACTTTTACAGGGTAGTACTAAAATATTTAAAATAGCAAACTCAAAATTTTCACGGTATTTTGCAAACGACTCCAAATTTCGTTTAAATAAATGACATATTTGGCTGTATTATGTATATGTTTTATGTATCACTTATTACTTGTTTTGCTCAACTTTTACAGGGTAGTACTCAAAAAATATAAAATTGCAAACTCAAAATTTTCACGGTATTTTGCAAACGACTCCGAATTTCGTTTAATAAATGACATATTTGGCTGTTTTATGTACGATTTATCACTTATTACTTGTTTTGCTCAACTTTTACAGGGTAGTACTCAAAAAATATAAAATAGCAAACTCAAAATTTTCACTGTATTTTGCAAACGACTCCGAATTTCGTTAAATAAATGACATATTTGGCTGTTTTATGTACGATTTATCACTTATTACTTGTTTTGCTCAACTTTTACAGGGTAGTACTAAAAAAATATAAAATAGCAAACTCAAAATTTTCACGGTATTTTGCAAACGACTCTGAATTTCGTTAAATAAATGACATATTTGGCTGTTTTATGTACGATTTATCACTTATTACTTGTTTTGCTCAACTTTTACAGGGGTAGTACTAAAAAAATAAGAAAAATAGCAAACTCAAATTTTCGCGGTATTTTGCAAACGACTCCGAATTTCATTAAATAAATGACATATTTGGCTGTTTTATGTACGATTTATCACTTATTTCTTGTTTTGCTCAACTTTTACAGGGTAGTACTCAAAAAATATAAAATAGTAAACTCAAAATTTTCACGGTATTTTGCAAACGACTCCGAATTTTGTTAAATAAATGACATATTTGGATGTTTTATGTACGATTTATCACTTATTACTTGTTTTGCTCAACTTTTACAGAATTGTTCTCAAAAAATAATAAAAACTCAAAATTTTCGCGGTATTTTGCAAACGACTCCGAATTTCATTAAATAAATGACATATTTGGCTGTTTTATGTACGATTTATCACTTATTTCTTGTTTTGTTCAACTTTTACAGGGTAGTACTAAAAAAATATAAATAGCAAACTCAAAATTTTCGCGGTATTTTGCAAACGACTCCGAATTTCGTTAAATAAATGACATATTTGGCTGTTTTATGTACGATTTATCACTTATTACTTGTTTTGCTCAACTTTTACAGGGGTTAGTACTAAAAAAATATAAATAGCAAACTCAAAATTTTCGCGGTATTTTGCAAATGACTCCGAATTTCGTTAAATAAATGACATATTTGGCTGTTTTATGTACGATTTATCACTTATTTCTTGTTTTGCTCAACTTTTACAGGGTAGTACTAAAAAAATATAAAATAGCAAACTCAAAATTTTCGCGGTATTTTGCAAACGACTCCGAATTTCGTTGAATAAATGACATATTTGGCTGTTTTATGTACGATTTATCACATATTACTTGTTTTGCTCAACTTTTACAGGGTAGTACTAAAAAAATATTAAATAGCAAACTCAAAATTTTCACGGTATTTTGCAAAATACTCTGAATTCCGTTAAATAAATGACATATTTGGCTGTTTTATGTACGATTTATCACTTATTTCTTGTTTTGCTCAACTTTTACAGGGTAGTACGAAAAAAATATAAAATAGCAAACTCAAAATTTTCGCGGTATTTTGCAAACGACTCCGAATTTCGTTAAATAAATGACATATTTGGCTGTTTTATGTACGATTTATCACTTATTACTTGTTTTGCTCGACTTTTACAGGGTAGTACTAAAAAAATATAAAATAGCAAACTCAAAATTTTCGCGGTATTTTGCAAACGACTCCGAATTTCATTAAATAAATGACATATTTGGCTGTTTTATGTACGATTTATCACTTATTTCTTGTTTTGCTCAACTTTTACAGGGTAGTACTAAAAAAATATAAAATAGCAAACTCAAAATTTTCACGGTATTTTGCAAACGACTCCGAATTTCGTTAAATAAATGACATATTTGGCTGTTTTATGTACGATTTATCACTTATTACTTGTTTTGCTCAACTTTTACAGGGTAGTACTAAAAAAATAAGAAAAATAGCAAACTCAAATTTTCGCGGTATTTTGCAAACGACTCCGAATTTAATTAAATAAATGACATATTTGGCTGTTTTATGTACGATTTATCACTTATTACTTGTTTTGCTCAACTTTTACAGGGTAGTACTCAAAAAATATAAAATAGTAAACTCAAAATTTTCGCGGTATTTTGCAAACGACTCCGAATTTCGTTAAATAAATGACATATTTGGATGTTTTATGTACGATTTATCACTTATTACTTGTTTTGCTTAACTTTTACAGAATTGTTCTCAAAAAATAATAAAAACTCAAAATTTTCGCGGTATTTTGCAAACGACTACGAATTTCATTAAATAAATGACATATTTGGCTGTTTTATGTACGATTTATCACTTATTTCTTGTTTTGCTCAACTTTTACAGGGTAGTACAAAAAAAATATAAAATAGCAAACTCAAAATTTTCACGGTATTTTGCAAACGACTCCGAATTTCGTTAAATAAATGACATATTTGGCTGTTTTATGTACGATTTATCACTTATTTCTTGTTTTGCTCAACTTTTACAGGGTAGTACTCAAAAAATATAAAATAGCAAACTCAAAATTTTCACGGTATTTTGCAAACGACTCCGAATTTCGTTAAATAAATGACATATTTGGATGTTTTATGTACGATTTATCACTTATTACTTGTTTTGCTTAACTTTTACAGAATTGTTCTCAAAAAAATAATAAAAACTCAAAATTTTCGCGGTATTTTGCAAACAACTCCGAATTTCATTAAATAAATGACATATTTGGCTGTTTTATGTACGATTTATCACTTATTTCTTGTTTTGCTCAACTTTTACAGAATAGTTCTCAAAAATAATAAAAACTCAAAATTTTCGCGGTATTTTGCAAACGACTCCGAATTTCGTTAAATAAATGACATATTTGGCTGTTTTATGTACGATTTATCACTTATTACTTGTTTTGCTCAACTTTTACAGGGTAGTACTAAAAAAATATAAAATTGCAAACTCAAAATTTTCACGGTATTTTGCAAACGACTCCGAATTTCGTTAAATAAATGACATATTTGGCTGTTTTATGTACGATTTATCACTTATTTCTTGTTTTGCTCAACTTTTACAGGGTAGAGTACTCAAAAAATATAAAATAGCAAACTCAAAATTTTCGCGGTATTTTGCAAACGACTCCGAATTTCGTTAAATAAATGACATATTTGGCTGTTTTATGTACGATTTATCACTTATTACTTGTTTTGCTCAACTTTTACAGGGTAGTACTAAAAAAATATAAAATAGCAAACTCAAAATTTTCACGGTATTTTGCAAACGACTCCGAATTTCATTAAATAAATGACATATTTGGCTGTTTTATGTACGATTTATCACTTATTACTTGTTTTGCTCAACTTTTACAGGGTAGTACTAAAAAAATAAGAAAAATAGCAAACTCAAAATTTTCGCGGTATTTTGCAAACGACTCCGAATTTCGTTAAATAAATGACATATTTGGCTGTTTTATGTACGATTTATCACTTATTTCTTGTTTTACTTAACTTTTACAGGGTAGTACTAAAAAAATATAAAATAGCAAACTCAAAATTTTCGCGGTATTTTGCAAACGACTCCGAATTTCATTAAATAAATGACATATTTGGCTGTTTTATGTACGATTTATCACTTATTACTTGTTTTGCTCAACTTTTACAGGGTAGTACTAAAAAAATATAAAATAGCAAACTCAAAATTTTCACGGTGTTTTGCAACCGACTCCGAATTTCGTTAAATAAATGACATATTTGGCTGTTTTATGTACGATTTATCACTTATTACTTGTTTTGCTCAACTTTTACAGGGTAGTACTAAAAAAATATAAAATAGCAAACTCAAAATTTTCGCGGTATTTTGCAAACGACTCCGAATTTCGTTAAATAAATGACATATTTGGCTGTTTTATGTACGATTTATCACTTATTTCTTGTTTTGCTCAACTTTTACAGAATAGTCTCAAAAAATAATAAAAACTCAAAATTTTCGCGGTATTTTGCAAACGACTCCGAATTTCATTAAATAAATGACATATTTGGCTGTTTTATGTACGATTTATCACTTATTACTTGTTTTGCTCAACTTTTACAGGGTAGTACTAAAAAATATAAAATAGCAAACTCAAAATTTTCACGGTATTTTGCAAACGACTCCGAATTTCGTTAAATAAATGACATATTTTGCTGTTTTATGTACGATTTATCACTTATTATTTGTTTTGCTCAACTTTTACAGGGTAGTACTAAAAAAATATAAAATAGCAAACTCAAAATTTTCACGGTATTTTGCAAACGACTCCGAATTTCGTTAAATAAATGACATATTTGGCTGTTTTATGTACGATTTATCACTTATTACTTGTTTTGCTCAACTTTTACAGGGTAGTACTAAAAAAATATAAAATAGCAAACTCAAAATTTTCGCGGTATTTTGCAAACGACTCCGAATTTCATTAAATAAATGACATATTTGGCTGTTTTATGTACGATTTATCACTTATTATTTGTTTTGCTCAACTTTTACAGGGTAGTACTAAAAAAATATAAAAATAGCAAACTCAAAATTTTCACGGTATTTTGCAAACGACTCCGAATTTCGTTAAATAAATGACATATTTGGCTGTTTTATGTACGATTTATCACATATTACTTGTTTTGCTCAACTTTTACAGGGTAGTACTAAAAAAATATTAAATAGCAAACTCAAAATTTTCACGGTATTTTGCAAAATACTCTGAATTCCGTTAAATAAATGACATATTTGGCTGTTTTATGTACGATTTATCACTTATTTCTTGTTTTGCTCAACTTTTACAGGGTAGTACGAAAAAAATATAAAATAGCAAACTCAAAATTTTCGCGGTATTTTGCAAACGACTCCGAATTTCGTTAAATAAATGACATATTTGGCTGTTTTATGTACGATTTATCACTTATTACTTGTTTTGCTCGACTTTTACAGGGTAGTACTAAAAAAATATAAAATAGCAAACTCAAAATTTTCGCGGTATTTTGCAAACGACTCCGAATTTCATTAAATAAATGACATATTTGGCTGTTTTATGTACGATTTATCACTTATTTCTTGTTTTGCTCAACTTTTACAGGGTAGTACTAAAAAAATATAAAATAGCAAACTCAAAATTTTCACGGTATTTTGCAAACGACTCCGAATTTCGTTAAATAAATGACATATTTGGCTGTTTTATGTACGATTTATCACTTATTACTTGTTTTGCTCAACTTTTACAGGGTAGTACTAAAAAAATAAGAAAAATAGCAAACTCAAATTTTCGCGGTATTTTGCAAACGACTCCGAATTTAATTAAATAAATGACATATTTGGCTGTTTTATGTACGATTTATCACTTATTACTTGTTTTGCTCAACTTTTACAGGGTAGTACTCAAAAAATATAAAATAGTAAACTCAAAATTTTCGCGGTATTTTGCAAACGACTCCGAATTTCGTTAAATAAATGACATATTTGGATGTTTTATGTACGATTTATCACTTATTACTTGTTTTGCTTAACTTTTACAGAATTGTTCTCAAAAAATAATAAAAACTCAAAATTTTCGCGGTATTTTGCAAACGACTACGAATTTCATTAAATAAATGACATATTTGGCTGTTTTATGTACGATTTATCACTTATTTCTTGTTTTGCTCAACTTTTACAGGGTAGTACAAAAAAAATATAAAATAGCAAACTCAAAATTTTCACGGTATTTTGCAAACGACTCCGAATTTCGTTAAATAAATGACATATTTGGCTGTTTTATGTACGATTTATCACTTATTTCTTGTTTTGCTCAACTTTTACAGGGTAGTACTCAAAAAATATAAAATAGCAAACTCAAAATTTTCACGGTATTTTGCAAACGACTCCGAATTTCGTTAAATAAATGACATATTTGGATGTTTTATGTACGATTTATCACTTATTACTTGTTTTGCTTAACTTTTACAGAATTGTTCTCAAAAAATAATAAAAACTCAAAATTTTCGCGGTATTTTGCAAACAACTCCGAATTTCATTAAATAAATGACATATTTGGCTGTTTTATGTACGATTTATCACTTATTACTTGTTTTGCTCAACTTTTACAGGGTAGTACTAAAAAAATATAAAATTGCAAACTCAAAATTTTCACGGTATTTTGCAAACGACTCCGAATTTCGTTAAATAAATGACATATTTGGCTGTTTTATGTACGATTTATCACTTATTTCTTGTTTTGCTCAACTTTTACAGGGTAGTACTCAAAAAATATAAAATAGCAAACTCAAAATTTTCGCGGTATTTTGCAAACGACTCCGAATTTCGTTAAATAAATGACATATTTGGCTGTTTTATGTACGATTTATCACTTATTACTTGTTTTTGCTCAACTTTTACAGGGTAGTACTAAAAAAATATAAAATAGCAAACTCAAAATTTTCACGGTATTTTGCAAACGACTCCGAATTTCATTAAATAAATGACATATTTGGCTGTTTTATGTACGATTTATCACTTATTACTTGTTTTGCTCAACTTTTACAGGGTAGTACTAAAAAAATAAGAAAAATAGCAAACTCAAAATTTTCGCGGTATTTTGCAAACGACTCCGAATTTCGTTAAATAAATGACATATTTGGCTGTTTTATGTACGATTTATCACTTATTTCTTGTTTTACTTAACTTTTACAGGGTAGTACTAAAAAATATAAAATAGCAAACTCAAAATTTTCGCGGTATTTTGCAAACGACTCCGAATTTCATTAAATAAATGACATATTTGGCTTTTTTATGTACGATTTATCACTTATTTCTTGTTTTGCTCAACTTTTACAGGGTAGTACTAAAAAAATATAAAATAGCAAACTCAAAATTTTCACGGTGTTTTGCAACCGACTCCGAATTTCGTTAAATAAATGACATATTTGGCTGTTTTATGTACGATTTATCACTTATTACTTGTTTTGCTCAACTTTTACAGGGTAGTACTAAAAAATATAAAATAGCAAACTCAAAATTTTCGCGGTATTTTGCAAACGACTCCGAATTTCGTTAAATAAATGACATATTTGGCTGTTTTATGTACGATTTATCACTTATTTCTTGTTTTGCTCAACTTTTACAGAATAGTCTCAAAAAATAATAAAAACTCAAAATTTTCGCGGTATTTTGCAAACGACTCCGAATTTCATTAAATAAATGACATATTTGGCTGTTTTATGTACGATTTATCACTTATTACTTGTTTTGCTCAACTTTTACAGGGTAGTACTAAAAAAATATAAAATAGCAAACTCAAAATTTTCACGGTATTTTGCAAACGACTCCGAATTTCGTTAAATAAATGACATATTTTGCTGTTTTATGTACGATTTATCACTTATTATTTGTTTTGCTCAACTTTTACAGGGTAGTACTAAAAAAATATAAAATAGCAAACTCAAAATTTTCACGGTATTTTGCAAACGACTCCGAATTTCGTTAAATAAATGACATATTTGGCTGTTTTATGTACGATTTATCACTTATTACTTGTTTTGCTCAACTTTTACAGGGTAGTACTAAAAAAATATAAAATAGCAAACTCAAAATTTTCGCGGTATTTTGCAAACGACTCCGAATTTCATTAAATAAATGACATATTTGGCTGTTTTATGTACGATTTATCACTTATTATTTGTTTTGCTCAACTTTTACAGGGTAGTACTAAAAAAATATAAAATAGCAAACTCAAAATTTTCACGGTATTTTGCAAACGACTCCGAATTTCGTTAAATAAATGACATATTTGGCTGTTTAATGTACGATTTATCACTTATTACTTGTTTTGCTCAACTTTTACAGGGTAGTACTAAAAAAAATATAAAATAGCAAACTCAAAATTTTCGCGGTATTTTGCAAACGACTCCGAATTTCGTTAAATAAATGACATATTTGGCTGTTTTATGTACGATTTATCACTTATTTCTTGTTTTGCTCAACTTTTACAGGGTAGTACTAAAAAAATATAAAATAGCAAACTCAAAATTTTCACGGTATTTTGCAAACGACTCCGAATTTCATTAAATAAATGACATATTTGGCTGTTTTATGTACGATTTATCACTTATTACTTGTTTTGCTCAACTTTTACAGAGTAGTACTAAAAAAATATAAAATAGCAAACTCAAAATTTTCGCGGTATTTTGCAAACGACTCCGAATTTCATTAAATAAATGACATATTTGGCTGTTTTATGTACGATTTATCACTTATTTCTTGTTTTGCTCAACTTTTACAGGGTAGTACTAAAAAAATATTAAATAGCAAACTCAAAATTTTCACGGTATTTTGCAAACGACTCCGAATTTCGTTAAATAAATGACATATTTGGCTGTTTTATGTACGATTTATCACTTATTTCTTGTTTTGCTCAACTTTTACAGGGTAGTACTCAAAAAATATAAAATAGCAAACTCAAAATTTTCACGGTATTTTGCAAACGACTCCGAATTTCGTTAAATAAATGACATATTTGGATGTTTTATGTACGATTTATCACTTATTACTTGTTTTGCTTAACTTTTACAGAATTGTTCTCAAAAAATAATAAAAACTCAAAATTTTCGCGGTATTTTGCAAACGACTCCGAATTTCGTTAAATAAATGACATATTTGGCTGTTTTATGTACGATTTATCACTTATTTCTTGTTTTGCTCAACTTTTACAGAATAGTTCTCAAAAAATAATAAAAACTCAAAATTTTCGCGGTATTTTGCAAACGACTCCGAATTTCATTAAATAAATGACATATTTGGCTGTTTTATGTACGATTTATCACTTATTACTTGTTTTGCTCAACTTTTACAGGGTAGTACTAAAAAAATATAACATAGCAAACTCAAAATTTTCACGGTATTTTGCAAACGACTCCGAATTTCGTTAAAATAAATGACATATTTGGCTGTTTTATGTACGATTTATCACTTATTTCTTGTTTTGCTCAACTTTTTACAGGGTAGTACTCAAAAAATATAAAATAGCAAACTCAAAATTTTCACGGTATTTTGCAAACGACTCCGAATTTCGTTAAATAAATGACATATTTGGCTGTTTTATGTACGATTTATCACTTATTACTTGTTTTGCTCAACTTTTACAGGGTAGTACTAAAAAAATATAAAATAGCAAACTCAAAATTTTCACGGTATTTTGCAAACGACTCCGAATTTCATTAAATAAATGACATATTTGGCTGTTTTATGTACGATTTATCACTTATTACTTGTTTTGCTCAACTTTTACAGGGTAGTACTAAAAAAATATAAATAGCAAACTCAAAATTTTCGCGGTATTTTGCAAACGACTCCGAATTTCATTAAATAAATGACATATTTGGCTGTTTTATGTACGATTTATCACTTATTTCTTGTTTTGCTCAACTTTTACAGGGTAGTACTAAAAAAATATTAAATAGCAAACTCAAAATTTTCACAGTATTTTGCAAAATACTCTGAATTCCGTTAAATAAATGACATATTTGGCTGTTTTATGTACGATTTATCACTTATTTCTTGTTTTGCTCAACTTTTACAGGGTAGTACTAAAAAAATATAAAATAGCAAACTCAAAATTTTCACGGTGTTTTGCAAACGACTCCGAATTTCGTTAAATAAATGACATATTTGGCTGTTTTATGTACGATTTATCACTTATTACTTGTTTTGCTCAACTTTTACAGGGTAGTACTAAAAAAATATAAAATAGCAAACTCAAAATTTTCGCGGTATTTTGCAAACTACTCCGAATTTCGTTAAATAAATGACATATTTGGCTGTTTTATGTACGATTTATCACTTATTACTTGTTTTGCTCAACTTTTACAGGGTAGTACTCAAAAAATATAAATAGCAAACTCAAAATTTTCACGGTTTTTTGCAAACGACTCCGAATTTCGTTAAATAAATGACATATTTGGCTGTTTTATGTACGATTTATCACTTATTTCTTGTTTTGCTCAACTTTTACAGGGTAGTACTAAAAAAATATAAAATAGCAAACTCAAAATTTTCGCGGTATTTTGCAAACGACTCCGAATTTCATTAAATAAATGACATATTTGGCTGTTTTATGTACGATTTATCACTTATTTCTTGTTTTGCTCAACTTTTACAGGGTAGTACTTAAAAAAATATAAAATAGCAAACTCAAAATTTTCACGGTATTTTGCAAACGACTCCGAATTTCGTTAAATAAATGACATATTTGGCTGTTTTATGTACGATTTATCACTTATTTCTTGTTTTGCTCAACTTTTACAGGGTAGTACTAAAAAAATATAAAATAGCAAACTCAAAATTTTCACGGTATTTTGCAAACGACTCCGAATTTCGTTAAATAAATGACATATTTGGCTGTTTTATGTACGATTTATCACTTATTACTTGTTTTGCTCAACTTTTACAGGGTAGTACTAAAAAAATATAAAATAGCAAACTCAAAATTTTCACGGTATTTGCAAACGACTCCGAATTTTGTTAAATAAATGACATATTTGGCTGTTTTATGTACGATTTATCACTTATTACTTGTTTTGCTCAACTTTTACAGGGTAGTACTAAAAAAATATAAAATAGCAAACTCAAAATTTTCGCGGTATTTTGCAAACGACTCCGAATTTCGTTAAATAAATGACATATTTGGCTGCTTTATGTACGATTTATCACTTATTACTTGTTTTGCTCAACTTTTACAGGGTAGTATTAAAAAATATAAAATAGCAAACTCAAAATTTTCGCGGTATTTTGCAAACGACTCCGAATTTCGTTAAATAAATGACATATTTGGCTGTTTTATGTACGATTTATCACTTATTACTTGTTTTGCTCAACTTTTACAGGGTAGTACTCAAAAATATAAAATAGCAAACTCATAATTTTCACGGTATTTTGCAAACTACTCCGAATTTCGTTAAATAAATGACATATTTGGCTGTTTTATGTACGATTTATCGCTTATTTCTTGTTTTGCTCAACTTTTACAGAATAGTTTTTAAAAAATAATAAAAACTCAAAATTTTCGCGGTATTTTGCAAACGACTCCGAATTTCGTTAAATAAATGACATATTTGGCTGTTTTATGTACGATTTATCACTTATTTCTTGTTTTGCTCAACTTTTACAGAATAGTCCTCAAAAAATAATAAAAACTCAAAATTTTCGCGGTATTTTGCAAACGACTCCGAATTTCATTAAATAAATGACATATTTGGCTGTTTTATGTACGATTTATCACTTATTACTTGTTTTGCTCAACTTTTACAGGGGTAGTACTAAAAAAATATAAAATAGCAAACTCAAAATTTTCACGGTATTTTGCAAACGACTCCGAATTTCGTTAAAGAAATGACACATTTGGCTGTTTTATGTACGATTTATCACTTATTTCTTGTTTTGCTCAACTTTTACAGGGTAGTACTAAAAAAATATAAAATAGCAAACTCAAAATTTTCACGGTATTTTGCAAACGACTCCGAATTTCATTAAATAAATGACATATTTGGCTGTTTTATGTACGATTTATCACTTATTACTTGTTTTGCTCAACTTTTACAGGGTAGTACTAAAAAAATATAAAATAGCAAACTCAAAATTTTCGCGGTATTTTGCAAACGACTCCGAATTTCATTAAATAAATGACATATTTGGCTGTTTTATGTACGATTTATCACTTATTTCTTGTTTTGCTCAACTTTTACAGGGTAGTACTAAAAAAATATTAAATAGCAAACTCAAAATTTTCACGGTATTTTGCAAAATACTCTGAATTCCGTTAAATAAATGACATATTTGGCTATTTTATGTACGATTTATCACTTATTTCTTGTTTTGCTCAACTTTTACAGGGTAGTACTAAAAAAATATTAAATAGCAAACTCAAAATTTTCACGGTATTTTGCAAACGACTCCGAATTTCGATAAGTAAATGAGATATTTGGCTGTTTTATGTACGATTTATCACTTATTACTTGTTTTGCTCAACTTTTACAGGGTAGTACTCAAAAAATATAAAATAGCAAACTCAAAATTTTCACGGTATTTTGCAAACGACTCCGAATTTCGTTAAATAAATGACATATTTGGCTGTTTTATGTACGATTTATCACTTATTTCTTGTTTTGCTCAACTTTTACAGGGTAGTACTCAAAAAATATAAAATAGCAAACTCAAAATTTTCACGGTATTTTGCAAACGACTCCGAATTTCGTTA
>CAWWDJ010000010.1:0-33274 GCA_963942525.1 Ptychoptera contaminata | reverse complement strand
AAGAGGGAAAAATGTGCTCTCTATGATCTTAAGTTCCGTTCCTAATTACTGGCTTCCTAAATCAGGAATTAGGAATCAGGAATCTAGAATTAGCCTGTATGGAGGATTTTCACCATGCGTTCCTAAAACCGTTCCTAGGAACGGCATATCTGAAGTCCGCCAATATGGAGGATTCTAGCTTCCTAAAGCCCTTATATATAATATATATATATAATACATATATAAAAATATACACATATATAAAAACATATAAAATATAAGATTAGAATAATAAGAAAACCTCTAAAAGTAGAAAAATCATGTTTGGGATAAGTAAGGTTTTCAAATTCGAGAAAAATTTTTCAAAAATTGAAGATTTTTTGGACGAAAATTTTTCCAATCTTGTATATATATGTAACCAACAATTGAAAGGCTTAGCAAACAAACTGGCTGTAAAAGAGTTTTCATGTTAGTTGTTAAATTTCAAAGATTTTTTGGACATAATTTTTTCGAATCTTGTATATATATGTACACAACAACTGAAAGTAAATGCTCACCCTAGATCTTGGTAAACAAACTGGCTGGACTATTTTACATGATGGAATAGTACAAAGTGGAAGTAAGAGTTTTCATGTTAGCAGGTTTAGTGGTGGTGGAATGCAGTTTTTAAATTTTCGTAATTGGCTTAATGCACTTAAGTATAAATTTCCAGGTATTGAAGTTGTGTACTTTGAAGAAGTGAGAAGACACTTGGGAACTGATGCTGCACATATCTATGGAGGGTTTTTAGCACACCTTTCTGTGTACTAAATAACACTTGATCTGACACTTTAAAAAAGTAAGTTATAAAATAATAAACAAACAAAAGGAGTGTTAGAAATGAGTACAATACAGACAAAAATATTAAAACCAAAGTTAGGGTTATTGGAGCTAGCAAAACAATTAGGAAATGTATCACAAGCGTGCAAAGTAATGGGCTACTCAAGAGATACGTTTTATCGATTCAAGGAATTATATGAAAATGGAGGAGAAGAAGCATTACATGAAATAAGTAAGAAAAAACCTCTATTAGCAAACAGAGTTTCCGAAGATATAGAAAGGGCAGTAATTGCCATAGCTACAGAATTTCCAGCATATGGACAACAAAGAGCTGCAAATGAGCTTAGAAAAAGGGGCATAATAATCTCTGAAGGTGGAGTGAGATCTGTATGGCTGAGAAATGACCTTGAGACCTTCAAAAAAGACTGAAGGCTCTTGAGGCAAAAGTTATGCAAGATGGAATAATTCTAACAGAGGAGCAACTTGCGGCTTTAGAAAAAGTTAAAGAACAAAGGGAAGCACATGGTGAAATTGAAACAGAACATCCCGGTTATTTAGGTTCTCAAGATACTTATTATGTAGGCAATATCAAGGGTATAGGAAGAATCTATCAGCAAACTTTTATTGATACCTATTCAAGAGTTGCTATGGCAAAGCTTTATACAGACAAAACTGCAATTACTGCAGCAGATCTTCTTAATGATAGAGTCATACCTTTCTTTGATGGGCAAAACGTACCATTGTTGCGCATTTTGACTGATAGGGGTACGGAATACTGTGGCAAACCAGAAAATCACGCTTATCAGCTATATTTAGGAATTGAAAATGTTGATCATTCTAAAACCAAGGCCAACTCTCCGCAAACTAATGGCATATGCGAGAGATTCCATAAAACTATGCAAGATGAGTGTTACAATATTATTTTTCGCAAGAAAATCTACAATTCTTTGGAAGATCTGCAGATAGATGTTGATCATTGGTTGCGTTCTTACAATGAGAGCAGGCCTCACTCAGGTAAATACTGCTATGGTAAAACACCTATGCAAACTTTTCTTGATAGCAAACACATTGCTTTTCAGAAAAATATTAGTAGCATTAAACAAGAGAATGATATTAGTTTTAACTACCTCAATTCTTCTGTCAGTTAATTCGTGTCTGTCAGATTAAGTTGTGTCTAGTACACCTTTCTGCTTGGTGTGAAGAACATCATGTGCCATACAAAGGTGTATCTGTGAAAACTATCAAACGCTTTATAACAGGCAAAGGCAATGCAAGTAAAGCTGATGTCATTGAGGCAGTACAGGAAAAGGGTTTTTGTCCAACAGATGATAATGAAGCAGATTCTTTAGCTTTAATGTTCTATGTTATGAATTTTAGTAAAGATTTTAGTGTATTAAAAATATCATAAAAAGTGGGTCCTTTCAGCCATACTGGCGGGTTTGGTGGTCCCAACCTCGGGCCTTCTTTAGCGTTAGACATATTTCAAATGTTAACTACTTACGAAATTATAGCTGAGCAGTGCTAAAATAAGGAGAAAAAAAAGGTGAGAATTACGCAAGCAGAATGGGCAAGGGAAAAAGGGTTTTCGAGGCAATATGTCTGTTCTTTAGTAAAAAAAGGAATAGTTGAGCTGGAAGATGGACTTATTGACCGAGAACAAGCAAATGAAGCGGTAGCAGCAATAAGAGATCCAAGTCAACCACTGAGAAGAAAAGAGCGCGGAGAAACACTTTCAACGATATTGCTAAAAACGCGAATAAAAAATGAAACCGAACGTGGTAAACTTTTGGAAGCTAAAGTGAAAGCTGAAATAGGCAAATTTGTGTCAATTGAAGAGGTAAAAACTGAAGCATTTAACGTAGCAAGAGTTGTCCGTAATAATTTGCTTAATATTCCAAATAGAGTTTCAGCACTGCTTGCATCACTGAGTGACACTGAAAAGATTCATATGGCGCTAACTGAAGAGATTACAAACTCATTACAAGAATTATCTAATACTAAATTTCAAATATAAAGAAGATTTTGAATATAAAATGGCTGATAACTTAAGTTTAGAGTTAATAAAGTGCCTCATTAATCAACCTGGATTAGATGTTAATGTTAGAGGGTTAAACGGAAAAACTCCACTGCATTGCGCTATAGAGTTTGATGAATTAAGAATGGTTGATTTGTTACTTACGAAGAAGAACATTAATCCTTTTGTAGAAGATAATGATGGCAAAACATCTCTTGATTACGCCAAAGAAGGGAAAAAAGCAGAAATATTGAAAGCGTTAATTAGTAACAAATACGGGTCAGAACAAGATAGTTTACTTCATTTAGCTGCAATGATAGGTGAAGTTAATGCAGTTAGATATTTGATAGGAAAAGGTATTGACGTTAATGTACGAAATGCTTTGCATCATACTCCATTACATCTAGCAGCAGGTATAGGACATGAGAATGTTGTTAAAATTTTAGTGGAAGAAGGAAGCGCTGAAATAGATGTCTTTGATGGACGAAATCAGACACCAATGCACTATGCAGTTAATAATAAAAAGTTAGAGATAGTAAAGTTACTGCTGAAACTTGGAGCAGATGTAAATAGTGCACGCATGGGACAAAACTCAATGAAATTGTCGCCTGTGCATATAGCTGTAAGTAATACTAATTACGATGAAAGAGACTTATGTCTTGATATTCTCAAATGCTTAATAAAGGAGCCTAATGCTCAAGTGAATCTACAAGACTACGAAAATAAAACACCACTACATTACGCTGAAAGACTTAAAACAATAGAAGTTTTACTAACGCGAGAAGATATAGACCCTCTGGTAAAAGACGATAGCGGCAAGACACCATTTGATTACGCTAAACCTGAGATAAAGAAGGCTTTGGTGAGTAATAAATACGGTTCTGAAAAGAATAGTCTACTCCATTTAGCTGCACAAATGGGAGAAATTGAGATTGTAGATGCAATTTTAAAAGAAGAAATCAATATTGATATTGTAAATAATAAAGGTCTATCACCGATTTACCTTGCTGCGGAAAAAGGGCATTTACATGTAGTAAAGTTATTGCTGAAAAAAGGAGCAAATTATACACCTGTTTTGCACTTAGCAATCAAGTCAAATAATTTAGAATTACTTAAAGTTTTATTTAATGAAAAAAATGGAGCGTTACTCTGCAGAGATACCGTTGTTAATTTTCCAACCCTTCATAATAAATATATAGCACAGAGAGAAATAGCAGATAAAAGGATGAAAAAACATAATAATATTGTCTGCATCTATGTTTCAATTAGTGCAATAGCAGTAGCGGCATATATAGGTTTAACAGCAACAACAATAAGCAGTGCAATCATTTTTGCAACAATAACAGGGGTATTTGCGCTTGTTATAGCAATAATCATAAGTCAGATGAACAAAAGATATATAGAAAACGAATTTCAGAAAAAGATGTTTATGGAACTGGAGGAATGTAGTTCTACTGTTAATGATGTTGAGATAGAGTCAATTGTGAGTAGATGCAGACAATGATATACGCCACATCTTTTTCTGAAGGTTTAAGACCAGATCCCCAGCTTAAAGTATCAGAGTGGGCAAATGAGTATCGAGTTTTAGCACCAACTGCAGCATCAGAGCCAGGAAAATGGAGAACGGAAAGAACTCCTTATTTAAAAGAAATCATGGATTCACTTTCTCCGTCCTCACCAGCAGAAAAAGTAGTATTTATGAAAGGAGCGCAGATTGGGGGAACAGAAGCTGGTAACAATTGGATTGGCTATATTATCGATCAAACACCAGGTCCAATGTTAGTAGTACAGCCAACAGTTGAAATGGGAAAACGTTGGTCAAAAGGAAGATTTGCTCCATTAATAGAGAGTACGCCATGTTTAAAAAGTAAAGTAAAAGACCCAAGGTCAAGAGATTCAGGCAATACTGTACAAAGTAAGGAATTTCCAGGTGGAATAGTAGTAATAACCGGAGCAAACAGCAGTGTAAGCCTCCGATCTATGCCAGTAAAATATCTCTTTCTTGATGAAATAGATGCCTATCCAGGAGATTCAGGAGGTGAAGGAGATCCGGTTTTACTCAGCATAGCTCGTACCAATACATTTGCACGGCGAAAGATTTTTTTAGTATCAACACCAACGACTCATGGAATAAGCAGAATTGAGAAGGAATTTGAAGCAACAGATAAGAGATACTTTTTTGTTCCATGTACGCATTGTAATTACTATCAAGTTTTAAAATGGTCACAAATAAAATGGGAAGATAAAAATCCAAATACAGCACACTATATATGTATAGAATGTGGTGAAAAGATAGAAAATCATCAAAAGACAGAGATGCTTGAACGTGGAGAATGGAGAGCTACTAATCCAATGAAAGGTGAGAAAAAAGGATTTCATCTTTCAAGTCTTTATAGTCCAGTTGGCTGGTATAGTTGGCAACAAGCAGTAGAAGATTTTCTCCATGCAAAAGAAAGTGAACAATTACTGAAGGTTTGGATAAATACTACGCTTGGAGAAACCTGGGTAGATAAAGGAGAAGTACCAGACTGGAAGCAATTATTCAACAGAAGAGAATTTTTTCCCGTAGGCACAGTACCTAAGAGAGAAGTGGTACTTACTGCAGGTGTTGATGTTCAAAAAGATCGGTTAGAAGTAGAAGTTGTAGCATGGGGAAAAAGCCGTGAAAGTTGGTCAATAGACTACCGAGTATTTGAAGGAGATACAGGAAGTGGAGAAGTATGGAAAAAGCTTTCAGAGCTGTTAAATCATCATTTTATCGGTGAAAATGGGCTTGAATATATGATAAGTATGATGGCAGTAGATGCTGGATATGCAACGCAAGAAGTATATAACTGGGTGAGGAGTCATCAGGGGTCTGGGAAAGTAATTGGCAGTGAAAGGTGTAAATAAAGCTCTAGTACCACTTAGCAGTCCAAGCAGAGTAGATATAACAGTTGGTGGGCAAAAGCTGAAAAGAGGAATAAAGCTATGGCCAGTAGGAGTATCGATATTAAAGTCAGAACTTTTTCAATTACTTAATGTTTTAAAAGAAGAAGAGAAAGTGCCAGCAGGGTATTGTCATTTTCCCGAGTATGCACCTGAGTATTTTAAGCAGCTAACGGCAGAGCAATTAGTCAGCAAGGTAGTAAAAGGATACACCAAACAAGAGTGGCAAAAAGTAAGAGAAAGAAATGAAGTATTAGATTGCCGAATTTACGCAAGAGCAGCATCAATAGCACTGGGAGTAGACAGATGGCCAGAGAGTAAATGGAATAGTTTAAGTGAAAAACCAGAAAGTAAAAAATCAAAGAAAATAGTGAAAAGTAAGTGGATCAGCAAGTAGTAAATGTATAACGAAGAGTATTTAGTTCAAATTGAAGAAGCGATAAAGAAGCTGCAAAACGGAGAGCGAGTGGTATCAATTGCATATGGTGACCATGTGGTGAGATATGCAGAAGTAGATATAAATGATTTACTAAGCTTAAGACAACGTATTAAGGCTGAACTAAAGATTGTTGGAATGAAGCCGAAGAGGAAAATTATTTTTGCTACTAACAAGGGAGTTTTGTAATGTTACTAAAATCATTCAAACAACTATTTAGCAAGCCAAAAATCAAAAGCTCAGCCTGGGATGCATCTGGCTCAGGAAGAAGGGTAATGTATTGGCAAGGAGAAACGGGAAGCATAAATAATTTACTCTCTCAAAGCCTTGAGCACTTGCGTAGCCGCTCTCGTGATATGGTAAGAAAAAATCCATATGCAGCAAATATCATTGATACAATAGTAAGTAACTCGATTGGAACAGGAATAAAACCGCAATCAAAAGCAAGAGATGGAGAATTTCGAAAGAAAGTGCAAGAGTTATGGCTAAAATGGACAGATGAAGCAGATAGCTGTGGAATAAGTGATTTTTATGGATTACAAGCTCTAGTATGCAGAAGTATGATAGAGGGAGGAGAATGTTTTGTACGTTTAAGAACGAGAAAGCTGGAAGATAGATTTTCTGTGCCATTACAACTGCAAGTACTTGAGTCTGAACATTTAGATAATAAAACAAATCAAACTTTAGGAAATGGTAATATAATAAGAAACGGGATTGAGTTCAATAGACTTGGGCAGAGAGAAGCATATTACCTATTTAAAGAACACCCTGGTGAAGGCTCGTTTGGTGAATCAGTGAGAGTACCAGCAAACGATGTTTTCATATCTATAGACCACTAAGACCTGGGCAAATTAGGGGAGAGCCATGGCTTTCTAATATACTGCTAAAGCTCTATGAGCTTGATCAATACGATGATGCAGAGCTAGTGAGAAAAAAGACAGCGGCGATGTTTGCAGGATTTATTACGAGACTCGATCCAGAAGCAAATATTTTAGGAGAAGGTGAAAGTAATGAGCAAGGAGTAGCACTATCTGGTTTAGAGCCTGGAACAATGCAGCTTTTAGACCCAGGAGAAGATATAAAATTTTCAGAACCATCGGATGTTGGAGGAAGTTATGAAGCATTCATGAGACAGCAGCTGAGAGCAATAGCAATAGGTACAGGAATAACATATGAGCAACTAACTGGGGATCTAAGTGGCGTTAATTATTCATCAATCAGAGCAGGATTAATAGAGTTTCGCAGAAGGTGTGCAATGTTACAGCATAACGTGATAGTGTTCCAGTTTTGTAGACCTATTTGGAATAGATGGCTAGAATTAGCAGTGCTTTGTGGAGAACTGAGTATAGATGAAAAAGTAGTAAAAGCAGCAAAAGAAGAAGTAAAATGGATACCACAGGGATTTGATTGGGTGGATCCACTGAAAGATCAGCAAGCACAACAAATGGCAGTAAGAAATGGCTTCAAAAGTCGAGCAGAGGTAGTATCAGAAATGGGTTACGATGTTGAAGAAATTGACCAAGAAATAGCAGAAGATCAAAGACGTGCAAGCGAACTGGGCTTAAGTTTTGATTCTGAGGTTACTGCAAATCAAGAGGTGATATGAAACAACAATGGCTAAACAGATGTGTAATGGTAGAGCCAAGGAGTTTTGAGTTACTGTCACTACAAACAGGTATAATGCACCCCATAAACTAGACCAAAAAAAAATGGTTGATCCGAGTAGGAAGGTAAAGGGGTAAAAGTATGGCAACAAAAAAATATGAACCAGAGTTAAAAGCAAAGATAGCTTTGGAAGCAATAAAAAATCAAAAAAGCACATCTGAGATATGTAGTGAATATAAAATACCATCAACAAATCTATATGATTGGCGTGATAGAGTATTGGCAAGGTTAAAAGACCTATTTGTTGAAGAAAGTGAAAGTGCGAAAAAACAAAGAATCTTAACGCAAGAAATAGAAAGTTTACATAAAGTAATAGGAGAATTGACAGTGGAAAATAGTTATTTGAAAAAAAAATTACTGAAATAAGCAAAAAAGATAGAGTAAGGTTTATAGAAAAAGATTCTGATCTGTCAATTAGGAAACAGGCTGATTTACTGGAGATTTGCAGATCTAGCTTATATTATAGGCCTATAATTAATAACGAAAGTGAAGTAGCAAATTTGATTCAAGAAGTATATTTGGCTTCTGATTGCCGTTATGGATATCGTAAAATTACTGCTGAAATCATAGCGAGTGGGGTAGTAGTCAATCACAAAAAAATCTTAAGAATTATGAAAAAAATGAAGATTAGTGGGCTGTATTGTAAAAAAAGATGTAATACAAGTATTAAAGAAAAAAAGCATAAAATATATCCTTATTTACTCAAAGATTTGATTATTTGTAGGGTTAATCAGGTATGGGCTACTGATATAACATATATTATGGTAGAAGGTAAGTTTGTCTATTTTGTGGCAATAATGGACTTGTATAGTCGCTATATTATTGCTCATTCATTATCACCATATCTCGATGCTGGATTTTGCCTTTATACTCTCAAAGAAGCTCTAAAACAAGGTAAACCTGAGATTTTTAATAGTGATCAAGGGGTACAGTTTACTTGCTACAATTTTATTATGGAATTAGAGCGTGCTAATATTAAAATCAGTATGGACCATAAAGGACGTTGCTTCGACAATATATTTGTTGAGCGCTTATGGAGAACTTTGAAGCAAGAAGCTATATATTATTATAGACCAAATAGTATCAGAGATTTGAATCTTATAATAAATGATTTTGTTGGTTGGTATAACTATAGAAGGCGACATCAGACTCTACATTATAAAGTTCCTGCTGATCTTTATTATCATAAACAGTAAATGAATATATTGATAAATACTTTAAATGTGTGTCGACGTATTTATCAACATATTCATTTTAAAAATCGGATCACTTTGAAAAAAATGGTCTAGACAAATGGGTGCACTATAAGGAAAGCAGCCTATCTTTAAAAATATAAAACATGCAGTAAGAAATAGTGAAAGAGGAATAATACCGATACATGGCATTTTAACTAAAAAACCTGGTGCATTTGATGAAATGCTCGGAATGACATCATATGAGCAAATAGAAGAACAAATTACACAAGCATTAGCAGATAGTAGCATAGAGACAATTATACTGGAAATAGATAGCCCCGGAGGAGAGGTAAACGGTATATTTGACCTAGCTGACTTTATTTATGAATCAAGAGCAAAAAAGAGGATAATAGCGATAGCAAATGATGATGCATATTCTGCTGCGTACGCTATAGCCTCTAGCGCTGAAAAGGTATTTGTGAGCAGAACCTCAGGAGTAGGAAGCATAGGGGTAATTGCAAGTCATATAGATCAAAGTGGATTTAATGAAAAATGTGGAATAAAATATACCACAGTATTTGCAGGAAGTAGAAAAAATGATTTAAATCCACATAAACCGATAACATCAGAAAGTGTGGAAAGCTTACAAAAGGAAGTAGATCGTCTATATGAAATATTTTTGCAGCTTATAGCAAGGAACAGAGGTCTTTCAATTGAAAAGATTAGATCAACAGAAGCAGGGCTTTACTTTGGTGAAAATGCAGTAGAAATAGGCCTTGCAGACGGAATGACAATTCTTTCATCTATTAATAAAAACAGGAGTATTACTATGAATGAACAAACTACAAATGACCTAGAAACTGATAATTTAACCAAGTATCGTACTGAAGTTCTTGAATTAATACGTTTATGTAATTTATCGAAGATGCCAGAAAAGATAGGAGAATTTATTGAGCAAAGTGTAAGTGTTGAGCAAGCTAGGGAAGTTTTAATGGAATTACTTGCAGAGAGAACGAAAAAGACAGAGATACTGAGTGCAATACCGCAGAATTCAGGAGAAGAGTTGATGATGGAGGTAGCAAGGACTAGAGCGCAATCAAGTATTTAAGTTTTTTTATAACCGCCGCGTACAACAATTACAAACATGGCGGTAAAACTAAAGGGGAAAATAAATGAGGAAATTTTATGAGTTGTATAAGCGAACAAAATAATCTGGGTGACTTATTAAAGTATGAAGCATCAAGTCTATATTCAAGAGATCAGATAACAGTAGCAAAAGGGCAGAACCTAAAGCTTGGTACAGTAGTGGCTCTCGATAAAGATAGCATGGTTAAGATAATAAATCCAACTGCCACAGATGGTACACAAACAGCGATAGGTGCAGTAGTAAGTGATGTAAATGCGACAGAAAATGCTAAAGCAGTAATTATTACTCGTGTTGCAATGCTAGCTGATCATGCGGTTGTGTGGCCAGCAAATATCACTGAAGAGCAGAAAGCTGCAGCAATAAAGCAACTTGAAGCACGAGGGATCATTGTCCGCAAGGGAGTGTAACTTAAATTAATAAGGGGGAAAAAGAATGCAAAATCCATTTACGAATACAGCATTTAGCATGACGGCACTAACAAATGCGATGAATATATTGCCGATAAATTATGGACGTGTTGAAAATTTAAATTTGTTTCCAAGTAGGTCAGTAAGATTTAGACATATTACCATAGAAGAGCAAAATGGAGTATTAAGTTTACTACCAACGCAAGTACCCGGAGCACCAGCAACAGTAGGAAAAAGAGGAAAAAGAAAGGTAAGAACATTTACGATTCCACATATTCCGCATGATGATGTAGTGTTACCAGAAGAAGTACAGGGAATAAGAGCATTTGGATCAGAAAGTGAACTTAAAGCGCTGGCAGATGTAATAACTGACCATTTGCAGCTAATGAGAAATAAACATGCAATAACGTTGGAGCATTTGCGTATGGGAGCGCTGAAAGGAATAATTCTGGACGCAGATGGCAGTGAATTGTTAAATCTGTACAACGAATTTGAAATAACACCAAAAGTAGTAAATTTTGCACTGGGAGCAGCGATAACTGATGTAAAACGTAAGTGTCTGGAAGTATTGAGGCACATAGAAGATAATCTAAGTGGTGAATATATGACAGGAATTCATGCTTTAGTAAGCCCTGAGTTTTTTGATGCACTTACTTCTCATGCTAAAGTGAAAGAAGCATATGAGAGATGGCAAGAAGGAGCAGCGCTAAGAAATGATATGAGGTCAGGATTTACGTTCTGTGGAATAACGTTTGAGGAATATAGAGGACAAGCAACTGATCCTGAAGGAACCGTGAGAAGATTTATAGAAAGGGATACGGGGCACTGTTTTCCAGTAGGAACAGCAAGCACATTTACAACATATTTTGCACCAGCAGATTTTAATGAAACAGTGAATACTCTTGGACAGCCACTCTATGCAAAACAAGAGCCAAGAAGATTTGATAGAGGGACTGATTTGCATACGCAGTCAAACCCTCTGCCAATGTGCCACCGTCCAGCAATACTAGTCAAGATCGTTGCAACATAGGTAGAGCAAATATAAAGCGGTGTGAGGCAGAAGAATGCTTTACCTCTTCTTAGCATATAAATGTTAGTATATAGCGGAGAAATGTGCAAGAGAATATTAAGAGATTATTTAAAGATTGTTTTGCTCATTTAGGAAAAGTAGCTTTGTATGAATCAAAGGATAAGTCATATATGGTACAAGTACTAAAGCAACAGCCAGATAAATTATACGAGATTGGTGAAGGACAATTTGTGGGAGAGATGCTTTTTCTTGAGGTAAGCGTTTTTGATGTACTCAGGCCAATGGTGGGAGATATTTTTGTTATTGATGGTTGTAAATATAAAGTATATTCTCCGCCACTGCGAGGTAATTCAGGAATAGTTTGGAATATAAACTGTACAGTACTTGGAGAGAAAGATGTTTAAAATTGAAGTTAATGAAAACATTGAGAGAATTACTCACGACATTGATGCTAACAAAGCTAAAGTAGAGTTGGCAGCGGTAAGAGCGCTAAACAAAACGGCACTATGGTTAAAATCTCAGGCTGTCCGAGAAATCAGTGAAGAAAAGCAAATTAGGCTGAAAGTAATTAGAAAAAGACTAAGAATCATCAAGTCAAGAAAAAGCACTTTGAAAGTTTTAATTAGAGCATATCTGTATGATATAAATATAAAACAAGCAAAAATAAGAACAGCATTTAATGATGAATTTATGGCAACAATGCCAAGAGGCTATCGTGGTATTTTTAAACGTGTAGGAAGAACAGCACTACCGATACAGGAGGTTAAACTACCACTTGAACCTGAGGCTTCAAGGATAATAGAAAATCTTGTTAATTATGAAGTTGAAAGGATATTTGAAAAATATTTTACACATGAGTTATTTTATGACGGCATTTTGGACTAATTTACATGAGGCAATTTGTAATACGCTAAAGGCAGAGATACCAGCAATTCAAACTTGTGAGGTTTATCCAGCAATCAGGAAAGAATTGATAGCACCAGCAGTATTTATAGAACTTAGTGGCTTTGAAAAAGGACATGATCCAGGAACAGAAGAATTAGCGCTGAGAGCAAAATTTGAAGCACGAATTGTGATTGATAGCACAATAGAAAATGCACCTATTATTGTCAGAGCATTGGCGGCAGAAGTAGCAAGAGTGGTAAATAAAAACACTTGGAAAGTGGAGAAAATTTCACCAGGAGAATTTATCTCAGGAGGAGGAGATGATTTTAGGCCAGAGCTCGATGCATATTTAGTGTGGATGGTAGAGTGGGTGCATGAAGTACATCTTGGTGATTCAGTATGGGCAGAGAGTAGTATTCCGCCGAGTACTATTTACATTGGGTTTACGCCTGATATTGGAGTTGCTAATAAGCATAAATATGTAAAGGTTGGCAAAAATGATGAATAGTTTTGAAGATGCGAACTTACTAATAAAACTTAATAACTTGATTAGAGTTGGCACAGTCGAAGAAGTAGGCTGTGGAACGGCTAAGGTACGTGTAAAAATGATAGGTAATATATTAACAGACTGGTTGCCATGGGTAACAGCAAGAGCTGGAGAAGACAGAAGTTGGTCTGCACCAAGTATTGGAGAACAGGTGATAGTACTTTCGCCATCTGGTGAAATTGCCAAAGGGATTGTCTTACCTGCAATTTATTATAAAAAATATCCTATTCCAGAAGGAAGTAAGGAAGAAGTAAGCGGTTTTGTTTTTAAAGATGGAACAGTTATTTACTATGACCGAAATGGTCATAAGTTTACAATTTCTGTCAAAGAAGAAGGAGCTCTTGTTTTTGCAGTGAAAGAAACGCAAATGGAAGTAACTAGTAAGGAAGTTATTTTAAAAACGGGAAAATCAAGTTCAAATATAACTGATGAAAAGATTGTCTTACAGGTTGGGAACTCAAGTCTAGAGATTACTGAGAGTGGCATTAAGTTAAATGCGAAAAAAATAGATTTAAACTAGCCGGAGAAAAATGTTAGAGCTAATAATGATAAGGGTATTATGATTGGTGATATTGAGTATACCTCTCAAACATCAGAATTAAGTGGATATGAATCAGGATGTGAAGATGAGTCAAGAAGAGAGGAGGAAACAAGAGGTTCATTGTTAGGGCAAAAACGACTTTCAGAATCAGACAAAGATTTAAGTTTGGCAAAACAGGGAAAAGTTGTTCGTTTTGGTGATATGTGTAACCAACATGGAGATTATTTACAAAGCCCTGGCATAGGAGGAAGCAGTAATGTGTTTGTAAATGGTAGGCCTGTGCATCGTCAAGGAGATGAATGGTCACAACATGCATCAACAGACCCTTATAAACCACCACATACTAGTCAATCCCTTCTTGAGGGGTCAGATTCAGTGTTTGTAAATGGCAAAGCCATTGCTCGTACTGGTGACCTAATTTCCTGTGGAGCAGTGGCAGAACAAGGAAGCAATGATGTCTTTGCAGGGTAAGTGATATGCGTGGTATGAATTCTGAAACTGGTAAAACAATAAGTGGTATAGAGCATTTAAAACAATCAATAGTTGATATTTTAACTACGCCAATTGGCACTCGTGTTATGCGCCGAGATTACGGATCAAGGTTATTTGAGCTGATAGATCATCCAATTGTACCTGGTTTTGCACAAGAACTTTATGCAGCAGTTGCAGAAGCATTAGAAAAGTGGGAGCGTCGATTTAAGCTTAAACGTGTACAAATAACAGAAATAAAAGAAGGTAAAGTAACTCTCATTTTAGAGGGAATCTATCTGCCAAATGGAAAGCTGATCCGCCTTGATGGTATTATAGTATAAGGTAGTAGGATGAAAACACCAAATATTGTCGAAACATTAAAATTTGAGGAAATCTTTTCGCGAATGAAAGAAGAGTTAGTGCGTCGGAATGCAAGTTTTTCTGCACTAACTGAGAGTGATCCAGCAATAAAGATACTGGAAGTAGCAGCCTGGCGTGAACTTTTGCTTAGGCAAAGGATTAATGATGCAGCACAGGCAAATTTACTTGCTTTTGCAAGAGGTAATGACCTTGATCACTTGGCTGAATTTTATGGTGTGCTGAGAAAGGAGTCAGAGAATGATGAATCCTTAAGGAAGCGGGTAAAAGCCAAAATTGTTGGTTGGTCAACAGCAGGGAGTAAAGAGCATTATCGCTATCATGCATTATCTGCTGACACGAGAGTAAAAGATGCGCAAGTGGTATCACCTATACCAGGAAGTGTACAGATTTCAATACTTTCCACAGAAAATGATGGAGTACCTTCAGAAGAATTGCTAGAGATCGTCAGAAATCACGTTATTCGTGATGATATTCGTGTATTAACAGATACTCTTACAGTTATTGGCTGTGGTATTATTCCCATTACTATTCATGCTAAAGTGCATATTTACCCTACTGCATCAAAAGATGTTATCGAAGCTGTAAAGGAACAATTTATCAAAGATCTTGAATCTGCTAAAGGTTTAGGGTGGAATGTTACCAGATCATGGATTATTGCCCACCTCTTTATAGAAGGTATGCAGAATATAGAGCTTACAGAGCCGATAGAAGACATCGTCGTGCAAGATAATGAATGCGTTACTTTAAATAATTTAAGTGTTAGGTAAAAATTGGTGATACTTCCTCCAAATGCTTCAAAGCAAGAGCAAATACTTACAGACATAATTAATTATTCTCTTGATGCAAATTCTCTACGGGGATTTAAATTTAACCCACAGACTGAAATGTTGCCGTGGCTAGTAGCGGAATACGGCTTGGGAGAAATTTTATCCTGGGGTAAGAAAGCTACTAAGAGTGCATTAAAAGAATGGGTCTTAGCTAAACAAAACGGAATAAGATTTCAACGTTTGCGCGGTACACCACAGTCACTGAAGATGGCGCTGAAATGGGCAAACATTGATAATATTACCATTCAAGAAGAACCACCAGGAGAGCATTTTGCTGAATTTCAAATTGGCATCTCTGATGTTCCTAATGACTTTTTTGTCGATAGTGTAATTGCTCTGGCAAAACTTTCTGCACCGGCAAGATCTCGATTAATGCGAATATTCAATGACTATTACAATGCTCAGCGGTTTATGTTAGATGAAAGTATTTTTGGAGATCTTCTTTCAGACTACTCAGGTGTAAAAATAGCAAAAGAAGGACCAGTATTATCGTTTGGAAGAAAAAACTCATTTGAGCTGAAAATAGGAAATCCAAGATTTAAATTTGGCACTTTTAGATCACATTATGATAGAAGTTACAGTAATGATTTATATAGGTTAGATGTTGCAACATTAGGAGAGACAGAGCCTCACACGAAGAATTACAACGGTACATATGAAAGAAATCATGAGTGGTACAACTTAGAAGCACTATATCCTCTACCACAGAGTTTATTGCCAGAAATTAAGTTTGCTAAAGCATTGATAGTATTGTCAGATAGTTGGAATTTAGGGGATATCAATGCTTGTTTTGCATCAACTACTTATGAAGAAATAGAGCATACATTTCACTTAAGTGAAGATAAACTTTCTGAGCAGATTTGGAATTTTCAACGTACACCAATTTTAGAGCGATTTAGTATAACTTATTACTATGAAGCGAAGAATTTTACTGATCAAAAAATAATAGAGTCTAATTTAGTGGAATATCACGTTGATTGTAAAAATGATTCAGATTCAAAACAGAAAGATCCCATTCATGAGCTAGAAAATTACGTAGCAGCATTCTATCCAGGTATGGTTACTTGGCATGAACATCGCCACTTAAATCGCCCTTGGAAAGATTTTGATCCTATTATTGCAAAAAAATTGGACGTTTTTTCTACGGATCTTGTATATACATAATATCAACTGCACAATCAACTATGTCAGTACTCACACAATCAGGCAGAGCAGCTATTGCTGCGAGCATAAAAGAGCAACCGATACATCTTGCTTGGGGATCTGGAGATTCTACCTGGGAAAGCAGCTACAAAGTTGAAAAAACTTTTGCAGCAGGCGGCAAGATAAGTTTAGATCACCACACTATTAAAGATGTAAAAGTTTATACAGGGCAAACAATTTATCAGTCAAGCATAGATTATATAGTTGATAGTAGCTCAGGCACTATTGAGCGTGTAGAAAATGGTGCAATTATAGCAGATAGCGTAATCACTATAGAGTACACTCAAGACACACCACCGGAACTAATTACTTCTGCAACATTAATTAAGGAAGTTGGACGTCGTGTTGTTGATGAGATACTCTTTTGTACTGGTGATGATGATGGAGAGCTTCTAACTCCCACAGGTAGGTTTAAACCCTCTAATGTACCAACTAATAATCTCTATCTTAAATTTACTTTCGATTTCACGGACGCAGCAAATCAAGTAATAAGGGAGCTCGGGGTTATGGTTGGTACAAAGGTAAAGGAAAAAGTGTCATCTGGGCAGAGATATTTTGAGCCAAAAGACGTGGAAAATCCCGGAATTTTGTTAGTTTTAGAACACACCGTGCCACTTATCAGAACATCTGCAACTCGGGAAACTTTTTCATTTGTTGTAACTTTTTGAAATAAAATGACCTTAAATAGTTATTATAACCGCTTTAATCCTGACAAAGAATACGAAAAAAGTTTGTTTCTTGCTGGAAGAGGTCTACAGTCAGCAGAATTAAACGAGACTCAGGAGTATGCTCTCTCTAAGCTTAAAGGTATAGGCGATGCAATATTTCGTGATGGTGATGTTATAACAGGAAGCAATTGTATTATAGATAGAGAAACTGGTAAAGTTACACTTGAAGGAGGAAAAATCTATCTTCGTGGAGCAGTTAGAAAAGTAGAAGCAAAAGAGTTTGTTATTCCACTGAGTACCACAGTGCGTATAGGTGTTTATTATCTAGAATCTACGATTACAGAACTTGAGGACGAAAATCTTCGTGATCCTGCAGTTGGTACAAGAAACTATCAGGAAGTAGGAGCTGCAAGGCTTAAAGTTTCCATCATTTGGGGATACCAAGTAGAAAGTGTTACTGTTAACTCTACAAATGGCGAATTTTACCCAATTTACAACATTGAAAATGGAGTATTAATAGAACACTCACCGCCACCACAAGCAAATATAGTAACTACAGCTCTTGCTCGTTATGACAAAGAGGCAAATGGTTCCTACGTTGTAAATGGCCTTGAAGTGATGTTCCTCCACAAAGAAGAAAAGGGAGAAGAAGGGGTAAAAAAAGGTAAAAAAGAAATATTTGTGATTAATGAGGGCAAAGCTCATGTTGATGGCTATGAGATTGAGTTACCTCACAGTATTCGCATTTCTTTTGATGAAGATCCAGATATAAAATCAGTTGAATCAGAGCCACATACTTTTCAGCCAAATAGCCAAAGAGTAATGGAACTGAAGGTTAATGATTTTCCAATAAGTGAAATCAAAAAAGTAGACATAACTGTTCAAAAAACTATTACTGTTACTCACGGTTCATATTCTGGAGCTATTGATCCGATACCTGACTCTGCAGTACTTGAGATTATTCAAGTTAAACAAGGCAATGTTATTTATGAAAATAGTATAGATTACAAATTAAACGCAGGAAACGTTGATTGGTCATTACCAGGTAAAGAACCAGCTCCTGGAAGTAGTTATCAAATAACTTACCGCTGTCGTACTCATGTAAGCCCTGAAGATATAAGTGAACAGGGATGCAAAGTAAAAGGAGCAGTTGATAACAGCTTGGTTCTGATTGATTACACCTGGAAAATGCCACGCTATGATTTAATTACTATCGATAGCAAAGGAGTGGTAAGAAGAATAAAAGGTATAGCTCACCCTTGGAGACCATCAATGCCTAAAGCTCCCTCTGGACAGCTTTTACTCTGCTACATTCATCAGACGTGGAAAAACGGAGAAAAAGAAGGGGTGAAAATAGTGAATAATGCTATTCATGCTGTGCCAATGAATGAACTTGAAGCAATGAAAAAAGGAATAAATGATCTTTATGCGCTGGTTGCACAGGAGCGTTTACGCAATGATGCAAATTCAAGAGAACCTACTACCAAAAAAGGAGTATTTGTTGACCCATTCTTTGATGATGATATGCGTGATCAAGGAATTTCACAGTCTGCAGCGATAGTAAACAAGGAACTAATTTTACCAATAGATGTAACTATTGCTGATATTGATGGAGGAGAAAAAACTTATTTGTTGCCGTATGAACTTGAACCGGTACTGGAGCAGCTTTTACAGACTAAAGGAGAAAAGATTAATCCATATCAAGCCTTTGATCCAGTCCCGGCTCAAATTACTCTAAATAAAAATATAGATCACTGGACAGAGGTGACCACGAATTGGAAAAGCCCAGTAACAAGAGTATTTAATGTTAAAGAAACGACAGAGCTGCTGTCAAGTACTTCATACGAAACTGAATTTATGAGAGAAGCAACTCAAAATTTTGAGATTGAAGGTTTTGCAACTGGTGAAAAGCTTAAGGAATTAAAGTTTGATGGAATTTTTATTCAACCTCAAGCATAGAAAATATTTGAAAGAAAAACATGATCGCAACATTTATTGCTGATAACAGAGGAAAAATAAAAGGAAGATTTACTGTACCAAGAAACATTCCTGCTGGGACTAAGTTAGTGCAGTTCTTCGGGGATAAAGGAAGCTATGGAGAGGCAACTTATACTGGTAAAAAAACAATTACCATAGAAGAAAGAAGAAGAGTTATCGCAGCAAGAAGAGTTGATCCTTTAGCCCAAACATTTACTCTAAATGAAAGCAGACACATAGGAGGTCTAGACTTATGGTTTATAAATAGCGGCAAAAAACGTGTTGTTGTGCAGATTAGAGAAACAGCAGTGGGAATGCCCTCGCAGACTGTCATTGCTGAAAGCTATATTGAGCCAAAAGATATAAAGATAGATGGCACAGCAACACGTATAGAGTGGTCACCAGTGTTTTGCCATGCAGGACAAGAGTATGCAATAGTGCTACTCACTGATGATGCAGATACTGCAGTAAAAATAGCAGAACTTGGCAAATATGATGCAGTAAATAGCCGCTGGGTAACAAGTCAGCCATATCAAGTAGGAGTATTACTTTCATCTAGCAATGCAAGCACCTGGACACCGCATCAGAATTTAGATTTAACGTTTCGGCTTTTAGCTGCAAAATTTAGCGAAAATTCTCATGTTATTGATCTTGGCAAAGTTACAGCAACCAATACTTCAGATTTAATTGTTTTGACGAACGTCGAAAAAGTAGCATTTGATACCAATGTGGAATTTATCTTAACAGATGAAGAGGGAAAAGAGAACTTTTTGTCTGATAATTTGCCACTTGCACTGCGTGAAAGACTATCTGGAGAGCTAACAGTAAAGGCAAGCCTAAAAGGAGGGCGAGAAAAAAGTCCAGTGCTATATCCTGGGTTACAGCTAGTTATGGGTAATATAGGGGAAAAAGGAGATTATGTTACAAGAAGTATTACAGCAGGAGCTAATACTAAAATCACCATAACGTACGATGCGCTGATACCTGGCACTGCAGATGTTAAAGCTTATGTACAAAAAAGCAACAGTGATTGGCAATTAGTAAATTTAACATCAGGAAAACCAATTGGAGAAAATTGGGTAGAGAGAACTCATGTGCTGACAAATTTTAATGCTAATGAGACAAGGATAAAATTAGTTTTAAGTGGAACGGTTATTTATCGTCCTAAAGTCAAAAATCTCAGAGTAATAGTAACATAAAATTTAAATGACTTTTGATCAAACCAAACGAGGATATCCTTTGCCGCATCCAGAGAACATAGCTGTAGAAGATGTAGTACGTATTCGCAGAGCCATAGAAAAGATAGATGAAGATATGAGTGAAAGAGAAGATGAACTTAAAAATAATTTTGAACGATTTAGATTTGAAACTTTTTTGAATTTTTGGGAATGAAAGAAGCAATAGAAGCATTACAGCAAAGGATAAAGGATTTAGCAGCAAATAGCACGGCTGATCAACTGGCATATCTTGCAAAATCGCTGGAATTGATAGCAGATAAAAAAGCTATTGCTGACATTGTACAAATAACTGAAGTAAAAGAGATAATTGATGCACTACAGAGAAGGCTTAAAGATTTAGCAGGAAGTAGTACACCAGATCAACTAGCATATCTTGCTAAAGCACTGGAATCAATAATCGACAAAAGTGCGGTTTCTGAAATTGTACAGATGACAGATGGTAAGTTAAAAGAACTCTTGAGCGCTGCAAGGACGCACTTAAGTGACATAAATAGCAATAAGGAAAATTCAATATCTGCAATAACTGAAGCGAAAACAGATTCTGTCAATGAAATTAACAAGCTTAGGGATAATTCCTTAAATACTTTAAAAGCATCATCAGATTCGCATATATCGCTACTTGATACGAGAAAGAATGCCAATATTGCAGCAATAAATAGCATTAGTAACAGTCATAAAGATGGTCTTAAAGGTTTAGTAGAAGATTTTCGTGCTGTTAATAATGTACCATCTGGCTCATCAATTATTAGGGAAATAGAAACTCGTGATAACCAATTAAAAACATCCCTGATAAATGAGGTAAAAACTCGGGATGAACAGTTAAAAGTGTCTCTTATAAATGAAATAAGAAAGCGCAACATGGTTGAACCAGGGTCATTACCTTTCTTATTTGGTGTACTTGGCAGAAAAAATAATTATTTTGGCCACGGAACTTTTACGACAGAGCTTGGAAAGTGGAGTAGTGATATAACAAAAACTGACTATATGTTACAACTACTAGCAGGTAGCCATACGTACAATACAGATTACGTTAGTTTTTATCGGCCAAGACAACTAAGTTTTATAGAGGGAAGCAAGGGAACATTTATTTACGGAGAGTTATGCACAAAAAGCTTTTCGGGTAGTTATGATGAGATATACTATTACCCATATGCTGCACTTGGAGTAGTATTTGTAAAAAATACAACCAATGTGAACATAAATAAAACAATAGAATTTGTTGGATCATCATATTCTAGTACGGAGTATGGGGGAGCAGGATTATTTGTGGGAACTCCTGATAATACTAATTCTAATAAATCAAGTATTTCAAGAATAATATGGAAAAATGTTTACCAATACACGAGTTCTGATAGCAAATTAGCTGGATCTGGTAATATAGAGATTCCAGCAGGAAAAACAGTTGCAATATTACTTTACACATCATCTTACCTATGTTCCAGAACACAAGTCAGTCAAGGTATGCTTGCATCAAATTATGTACACAACTATGGTCAATTTATTCAGTGGGGGATTTATAACATACGTAGCAACTTTTTGACTGTAGGACTTGAGGTGGACGTAGAGAGAACGCTAAAAGCTTGGCAATGTCCAGGATTATCTAACACGTATGAGATTTGGAGGTAACAAACAATGTCTATCTACATTAGATTTGAAAATGATAAACAAGTAGAAACAACAACACTTGAAAGCAAGCCAACTGAAAATGATTGGTATGAAGCACCAGAAGATTTTGATTGGCAAAAAAGCTATTGTTTAACAGAAGGAGGCAAAATTGCTCAGCGGAATCAAGAAGATATTGAATTGGAGTTACTACAAAATGCGAAGTTTTCTGCACTTTCTAATCTTCATGCTTATTATGATAACTATACTCACCAATACGCAGGATATTCTCATCAGAAGTCTAAGTCGTACGAAATACAAGCAAAAGCCGCAGAGAACATTTTAGCAGCACCAGAATCTATAGACAAAAAAGATGCAGAAATTATAGAGCCATTAGCAAAAGTCCGAGGAATTTCAGTAGTAGAAATGGCAAGAATAATTCAGGAAAAAGCAAAAAGAGCGAAAAAAGCAATAATCAAGTGCGAAGAATTGGTGGATATAGCTGAAAGGGAAATCGGTGAAGCTAAAAGTAAGGAAGAGCTGCAAACTTTGCTAGATGATTGTAAACAAAAAATGCAAGAAAGTTGAAAAGGGGAAAAAGAAATGACAGAACAGTTTCTACATGGAGTAAATGTTATCGAGGTTACCTCAGGAGCGAGGACAGTACGAACAGCTAGATCATCGGTAATTGGAGTAATTGGTACTGCACCTGATGCTGACGGGCAAAAGTTTCCACTAAATAAACCAATATTAATAGCAGGAAGCTTAAAAGAAGCAGCAAAACTTGGTCAATCTGGGACTTTGCCTTCAGCTATTAATGCAATTTTTTCCCAAATTGGTGCAACAGTAGTAGTTATTCGAGTTGAGGAGAAAGTAGAAGAGACGCTCAGCAATGTCATTGGTGGAGTTAACGAAGAAACTGGAGAATATCAGGGAATTCAAGCGTTCTTAAGCAGTGAAAGCATAGTTCATGTTGCGCCAAGAATACTAATTGCACCTCAGTTTACTCATCAATTATCTGGAGATGCTGGAAATCCAGTGGTTAGCGCTTTAATTCCTATAGCAGAAAAGCTAAGAGCAATAATAGTAGCAGATGGACCAAATACCAATGATGAAGAAGCAATAAAATGGAGAAAAAGTGTAGGCAGCTCAAGAGTTTATGTTGTTGATCCGTGGGTTAAGGTTTTTATTGAAGGAAAAGAAGAAATTCTCCCTCCAAGTTCATTTGTAGCTGGTTTAATAGCTAAGATAGATAGCGAGCAAGGCTTCTGGCACTCACCTTCAAATAAAGAGATAAATGGTATTGTTGGAACAAGCAGGCCTATTGATTTTACGCTCGGTAATATAAATTGTAGAGCAAACCACTTGAATGAAAATGAAGTAACAACGATAATTCATCAAAATGGCTATAGGCTTTGGGGAAATAGAACATGTTCAAATGACTCAAAATGGGCTTTTTTGTCAGTGAGAAGGACTGCAGATTTAATCAACGATAGTCTACTTCGAGCTCATTTATGGGCAGTTGATCGCAATATTACCAAAACTTATATAGATGATGTGATTGAGGGGGTAAATTCTTATCTTGCAAATTTAAAAGCGCAAGGGGCGATTATTAGCGGAAAATGTTATGCAACTCCAGAGCTCAATACACCAACAAATATTGCAAGCGGAAAAGTGTCTTTTGATTTTGAGTTCACGCCACCATATCCAGCTGAACAGATTACTTTCAGGTCACACCTTGTGAGTGGCGCAATATTGTAAAAGGAGAAAGAGAGATGTTACCAAAGATCCTAAAGAATTTTAACGTATTTGTTGATGGTCGTGGCTATGCAGGAAAAATAGATGAAGTAACCTTGCCAAAACTTACCATAAAAACAGAAGAATACAGAGCTGGTGGTATGGATATTCCAATAAATATTGATATCTTACTATTACCCACAAATATAAATGGACATAAAAATAAAGTATTACAACATTAAAGTTTGCAAACATTGAGGGTAAAAAATGGCAAACAGGAATAATGAATGGGCTGAAAATGAATTTGGAGATGCTGTACTTGGAGATAAAAGGTTAACTGACCGATTAGTAAATATTGCTGATAGTTTTACAAGTTTACCTGAAAGCTCAATCAATCAGGCGTGTGGAAGTTGGTCAGAAGCAAAAGCAGCATATCGTTTTTTTCAAATGAGAACGTGAAAGAAGGCGATATTCTAGCTTCACACGTTGCTAAAACAGTTGAAAGAACAAAAGCCCATAAAAAAATTTTTGTGATCCAAGATACAAGTTATATTTCATACACAGACCATGAAAAAACAAGTGGATTGGGAGTTATTACAAGAAAACATAGTCAAGGTATTATAATGCATACAGCTCTAGCTGTTAGTATAGAAGGTTTGGTACTAGGGATACTAGATCAAAAAATTTATTCAAGACCTGAAGAATCTGAAAACATAAAAAAAAAGAACAATGACAGTATCCGCATTGAAGATAAAGAGAGTATAAAATGGTTAGAAACTTTAAGCAACACAAACAACATTATTGATTCAACTCAAACTGAGACTATAACTATATGCGATAGAGAAGCAGATATATATGAGTTTTTTGAGCTTGCACATAATCTTAATTCGGCAGTGTTAGTTAGAGCTTCCAAAGATAGGGCAGTAAATAGAAAATCTCGATATCCTGAAAAAGGTGAGCAGAAGTTATGGGAATTTATTAAATCCTCTCATTGTGCAGGTACGGTAAAAGTTGAAGTTCCTGCAAAAGATAATAAGCCAAAAAGAACAGCACATTTGGAAGTTAGATTCGGAAAGTTTATTATGCATCCATCTAAGAATAGTATTAGGCATAAGACAGAAGAATTACTTAAATTACCACACTATGCAGTTTACGTTGTTGAAAAAGACTTTCCTTCTGAAACAAGTCCGCTAGAGTGGATGCTTTTAACAAATCTTCCAGTCAATACCTTTGATGAAGCTGTTGAAAAAGTTAGGTGGTATTGTCTTAGATGGAAAATAGAAATATTACATAAAATTTTAAAATCTGGTCTCAAAGTTGAAGAATGTAGGCTTGGAACAGCAGAAAGGTTGATGCGATATTTAACAGTAATGAGTATTATTGCTTGGAGAATTTTCTTTATTACAACAATTGCAAGAACTGATCCAACATTACCGTGTACTACCTTATTAGCCGAAGAAGAATGGAAAGTTCTATATGTAAAAATACATAGAAAACCATGTTCAAATGCAACTCCTACTATAAAAGAAGCTGTTTCATGGGTTGCTCAACTTGGAGGACATTTGGCTAGAAAAAATGATCTAGAACCAGGACCCATTACTATTTGGAAAGGATGGAGACGTCTCTTTGATCTAGCAGAAGGATGGCGACTTGCTCACGAACTTTATATTTGTGGGTAATAGTAAGTATTGATATGGGCATGGAAAAGCTTGAAGCAGATTTCACTTTTTCTGAATATGACTCTGAGCTCTTTAGACTTTTCGGATTGATAAACAATAATGCTGTTTCTCTTACTTTAAGAGGAGGTTTGCAGGGAAGTAGTGATGCCGAATCAGTAGTAATTAACTTAAGAGGGCTCTTTAAGGAACTTGATTTTGGTAACTGGAAGGCTGCTGAAAAAGCAACACTAAAATGTATAATTGCTGCCAACTATTATAAGCTTACCATTGATGGCAGAGAATTGATTGAAATTGACGCTGAGAATATGATTCGCAAGATCGATGGTGTTGATCAAATGACTTCTATGCGCACAGCTTTAGGAATTTAACTAAAAGGGTAAAACAATGCAAAAAATTAAATTAACTGAACCAATAAAAATCGATGGAATTTTAGTTTCAGAGCTAACTCTACGCCGTCCAAAAGTTCGAGATCGTTTAGCTGTTGAACGTATGGGTAATAGCGATGCAGAGAAAGAAGTAGCACTGATTGCAAATCTTGCAAGTATTTCAAGAGAAGCAGTAGAAGAATTTGATTTAGCAGACTACAATAAGATTCAAGAAACGTTACAAGGTTTTTTGTCTCAGCAGAAGAATTGAGGTTGAGCATATTATCACTTAGCTCAATGGTTGGTGGTGGAATCAATCAGTGGCTTGATATGGATATTGAAGAATTTATTACTTGGTTTGAAAGTAGCGGAAAATTATACAAATGAAGGCAATTTCTATAGTAATTGGAGCAACACTGCAAAGCAGTTTTAATAGTACGATAGCAGGTAGCACGAAGCAACTTTCTCGTATTGGTAGTACGATAAAACAACTTGAATCATCAAGTAAATCAGTATTCAAGTTTAAACAATTAAGCCACGATGCTCTGCTTGCTAGGCGTTCTTGGAATGAACTGGAAATAAAAACAAAATCTCTGGCTAAACAGATAAAAAATGTAGAAGCACCAAGTAAGAGCCTGCAAAATGAATTTACAAGATCCAAAGCTGCAGCACTGAAAGCTAAAACGGCTTATTTACAAAAAAGAAGTGCTCTCCACCTACTACGCACTGAGTTCAGTAAAAGTGGTAGAGATATAAAATCTCTTATTGGAGATCAAGTTAAACTTGGCTCTTCTATTGAAAAGCTTAAAAATAACTATACAGCTTTAAATTCCGTAATGCAAAAACGTAAAGGAGTTTTAGCGCAAAGAGCAAATTTCAAAGCTCAAATGATGGATGCTGTGGCACTTGGCCTCACCCTTGCAGCACCACTTAAGGCTGCAATTAGTTTTGAGAGTGCCATGGCTGATGTAAAGAAAGTTGTAAAGTTTGAAGATACAGATGTAAATGGCTTGACAAAACTTGGTGAAACATTAAAGGGGATGTCACGAACAATTCCGCTATCTGCAGCAGAACTTGCGCAAATTACTGCAAGTGGTGGGCAGCTTGGTATTGAAGCTAAGGATCTTACGGTTTTCACAGACACTGTGGCCAAGATGGCAACTGCATTTGATATGTCAGCAGAAGAGGCAGGAGATGCTATTGCTAAGCTCTCTAATATTTACCAAATTAAAATTGGTGAAATGAAAAGCGTTGGTGATGCGATAAATCATATCTCTGATAACACTGCCGCAAAAGCTAAGGACATTGTTCCTGCACTAAACAGAATTGGTGGTACGGCAAGGCAATTTGGCTTAACTGTAGCGGAAGCAGGAGCTCTGGCAAGTAGCTTCATTAGTCTTGGCAAAACTCCTGAAAAAGCAGGTACGGCAATCAATGCAATGCTTAGCAAGCTGCAAACAGCAAGTAAACAGGGTGGAAACTTTCAAAAAGCTTTTCAGCAGCTAAAAATAAATGCTAAGGAATTTGAGAAAGCAATTGGCAAGAATGCACAAGGCACATTAGTTAAGTTTTTAGAAACAATTGCAAAACTAGATAAGCAAGAACGTTCTAGCGTTCTCTTTGATCTCTTTGGCCTTGAATATCAAGATGATATAGCACTACTTATTGGTAGTCTTGATGAATACAAAAAATCTTTACGATTAATAAACGGGGAATATAAGGGCTCAATGCAAAGGGAGTTTGAAAATAGAGCAAATACTACAGCAAACAACCTTCAGTTACTTAAAAACTCAATAGCAGAAGTAGGAATGAATCTTGGTTCTGTACTATTACCACCTTTAAATTTTACTGTTAATCTTCTGAGGTCAGCAACTACACAAGTAGCACTTTGTGCCAAGGAATATCCAGTACTGACTACAGTGATCATAAGTACGATTGCAACATTGATTAGTTGTACTAAATAACACTTGATCTGACACTTTAAAAAAGTAAGTTATAAAATAATAAACAAACAAAAGGAGTGTTAGAAATGAGTACAATACAGACAAAAATATTAAAACCAAAGTTAGGGTTATTGGAGCTAGCAAAACAATTAGGAAATGTATCACAAGCGTGCAAAGTAATGGGCTACTCAAGAGATACGTTTTATCGATTCAAGGAATTATATGAAAATGGAGGAGAAGAAGCATTACATGAAATAAGTAAGAAAAAACCTCTATTAGCAAACAGAGTTTCCGAAGATATAGAAAGGGCAGTAATTGCCATAGCTACAGAATTTCCAGCATATGGACAACAAAGAGCTGCAAATGAGCTTAGAAAAAGGGGCATAATAATCTCTGAAGGTGGAGTGAGATCTGTATGGCTGAGAAATGACCTTGAGACCTTCAAAAAAAGACTGAAGGCTCTTGAGGCAAAAGTTATGCAAGATGGAATAATTCTAACAGAGGAGCAACTTGCGGCTTTAGAAAAAGTTAAAGAACAAAGGGAAGCACATGGTGAAATTGAAACAGAACATCCCGGTTATTTAGGTTCTCAAGATACTTATTATGTAGGCAATATCAAGGGTATAGGAAGAATCTATCAGCAAACTTTTATTGATACCTATTCAAGAGTTGCTATGGCAAAGCTTTATACAGACAAAACTGCAATTACTGCAGCAGATCTTCTTAATGATAGAGTCATACCTTTCTTTGATGGGCAAAACGTACCATTGTTGCGCATTTTGACTGATAGGGGTACGGAATACTGTGGCAAACCAGAAAATCACGCTTATCAGCTATATTTAGGAATTGAAAATGTTGATCATTCTAAAACCAAGGCCAACTCTCCGCAAACTAATGGCATATGCGAGAGATTCCATAAAACTATGCAAGATGAGTGTTACAATATTATTTTTCGCAAGAAAATCTACAATTCTTTGGAAGATCTGCAGATAGATGTTGATCATTGGTTGCGTTCTTACAATGAGAGCAGGCCTCACTCAGGTAAATACTGCTATGGTAAAACACCTATGCAAACTTTTCTTGATAGCAAACACATTGCTTTTCAGAAAAATATTAGTAGCATTAAACAAGAGAATGATATTAGTTTTAACTACCTCAATTCTTCTGTCAGTTAATTCGTGTCTGTCAGATTAAGTTGTGTCTAGTACATGGCTAGCTAAGCTCGACTTAAGAGTGCATATGCATGATAAATTTATAGAGCAAAATCAAAGGACTACAGAAATCATCTATCGCCTTGAAGAAAGAGTTAAAAATCTTGCTGAAGAAGTTAATGAACTTGAGCAGAAACACAAATAAAAAAGTGGCAAAGTATATTTTATCCGTTGATGGAGGTGGAATTAGAGGAATCATTCCTGCCATTATTCTAGCAGAAATTGAATCTAGAACAAGAAAGCCAATTTCCCAGATTTTTGACTTAATGGCAGGAACCTCAACCGGTGGGATTATTGTTGCTGGACTTTGTAAAAGCAATAAACCTCAATACTCTGCCAATGATTTAGTTGGACTTTACCAAGAGTATGGAGCTTATATCTTTCAATCATCATTTTGGAGAAAATCAATTGCTTCTTGGCTGAGTGGTTCTCAGTACTCGTATAGAAATATGGAATTTATTCTCAACAAATACTTTGGTGAAAGTACTATGGCCGATGTTGCAAGTAATCTACTGCTCACCAGTTATGACATTCACAATAGTTGTGAATTTTTCTTCAAAAGTTGGAAAGAAAAAAACATTAAGTTGAAAGATGCACTCAGAGCTACAACAGCTGCTCCAACGTACTTCACACCAAAACGTCTGAAAATTAGCCAAACAGAGAGAGTGTTGATAGATGGCGGAGTGTTTGCTAATAATCCAGCAGCTTGTGCATATGCAAGTGGCAAGAGATTATTTCCAAATGATGAGATTATACTGCTATCAATAGGCACTGGTGGAACAGATAGAAGTATAAAGTATGCTAACTCAAGGAAATTTGGCAAAATAGGGTGGATCAAGCCACTACTGAATGTGATGTTCGCTTCTGGATTGGATTGCGTTGATTATCAACTAGAACAAGTAATAGATGATAAATACATAAGAATACAATCGCAATTGAAAGTAGCATCGACTGAGATGGACAATATTACACTCAAAAATATCAAATTTCTTCAGCAAGAGGCAAGTAAAATGATAGAGGATAACCAGAAAGTGATAGACAAATTCTGCAAGCAAAATCGAAAACTATAACTGAGCTAGAAAAACAAAATAAGCGAGTTTCTAGTATCTACTTTAATAAATTTACTAAAATATTTTTTTAATATTATATATTGAATACAGAAGCACAAGAATTTCATCCAGTAATGCAGATAATTAATTATGTAATCACCTTTGTTGGTATTTTAATATATTGTGTAGAAATCAGTAAACTAATGTTGCTTTTAATTCAGGTTAAGTTTTGGAAGCATGATTTTCAAGTTCCTCAATAGATAAATCTGTTATTTTAGAAATAGCATTAACAGAAACGTCCAACATAAGTAGATTATTTGCAACCTTTATTGACTCTGCTTTGTAAATCAGGAATGTTGCACCAAATGTTGACATTAAACTTTATGATATGAGGTATCTTTGATGTTTTTACGCTACTAAATTCATGATATCCATCTCTTGGCGATTTAAGCCTATTTTTAGAGTATTTATAAAAAGACGATAAGACCCCTTCTACATCTAAAGCCTAAAATGCAATTCTCAGATGATCTCTGACAGACGTTTTTTTCATCAACACATTCAAAACAATAAAAAGATTGAATATTTCTTCACAATTGTGTATAATTATTAATGCTTTGGTGCACGTAACGATTATACTTTAAAAAGAATGTTGGCTACTGAGAAGAATGAAGACATCTTCATCAGAAAAAAAAGGGGCAAAAACAGAGAAAATTGATGTAACTACTTAAGGCAGGTGTCTCTATTGCAGCTGAGACAGCTGATCACTCATGATTAAATAAAAAAGTTATAAGCACACAGATTGGATCACAGTATCTTTTTTAAGAAGAAGATTTATCTTGCTTAAAAACTTGTAGATACTATATTTTACATAAATTCTTCATGCGAGGCCTTTATGTTTACTAATAGAATATCTAATAATCTGGATCAGCTACAATTTTTTGTAGAGTTTTTAAACGAAAATTATGAAACTCAGAAACATCTTAGTCTTACACCACTACATTTAGCAGCAGGAAATGGTCAGTTGGATTTAGTCAACACTTTATTAGGAGGGGGTTTAGATATTAACTCAGAGATTAAGTACGATGGCTTTACGCCACTGTATTTTGCAATTGCAAAAAATCACTTAGAGATGGTTAACTTTCTTATTGCTCATGGAGCAGATGTAAACCATAGGGCCATTCTAGGCTTTACACCTTTAAGTTTTGCATCCCAGCAAGGATATTTAGATATAGTCAACACCTTGATTGCAAATGGAGCAGATCTTAGTACTAAAACAGATAAACTTAATACACCTTTACACCTAGCAGCAGAGAATGGTCATCTAGATATAGTAAATGTTTTTATTGAAAAGGGATTAGATGTTAATGCTGTAAATAATGATCGAGCAAGACCTTTGCATTCTGCAGTACAAAATGGTAACCTCGAAGTAGTTAAAGCTCTTATTTCACAAGGGTCTAATATTAACGCTGGATCTTCAGGCATAGGTAATCGTAAAGTTGATGCAAACATTACACCCTTACATCTGGGAACACAAACTGGTAGGTTAGATATAGTTAAAGTTCTGCTTGAAGCGGGAGCAAACGTTAATGCAAAAACAGATGATAAGATTACACCTCTACATTTAGCGTCTCAAAATGGCTTTTTAGAGTTAGTAGACATTTTACTAAAAGCAAAATCTAATGTTAATGCTAAGGATTATGAGAATCTTACACCTCTACATTTAGCAGCAGAACGTAATCACTTTGGAGTAGTTAAGTCTCTTCTTCTCGTAAGGGGAATTGATGTTAATGCTAAGGACCACGATAATTCCACAGCTTTACATATAGGATCTCAGAATGGTCACTTAGAAGTAGTGAAGCTACTAATAGAGAAAAAAGCCAATGTTAATGCTAAAAAAAACGAAGGTTTTACACCTTTGCATCTAGCAATTCAGCAAAGTCATTTCGAGGTGAGTGATTTTTTAATTAAAAATGGAGCAAACATTAACACCGTGGATGATCAGAATTGGACTCCTTTACATAATGCAGCATATAATGGTTTTTCTTTAAAAATAGTAGAGAGCTTAATTGCAAAAGGAGCAAATATAAATGCAAAGATGGATGATGGTAGAAGAGCTCTACATTTGGCAGCAGAACATAATCACTTGGAAATAATGAATTTCTTGATTGAAAATGGAGCAGATATTAATGCTCTAGATAACAGAAGTTGGACTCCTCTACATTGTGCAGCATATGATGGTAATTTAGAAGTTGCTAAATCTTTGCTTGATAAAGAAGCAGACATTAATGCTAAAAACAGTTAAAAGTACTACACCTCTACACTTTGCAGTAGACCATGATCATTTAGAGGTGGTTGAATTGCTCTTAGAAAAGGAAGCAGATATTAATGCTTTAGATCACACAAATTGGACTCCTTTACATTTTGCAGCAGAAAAAGGTTATGATCAGATAGCAACCGTTCTATTGAAACATGGTGCTGATGTAAATGTAAAAGAAAATCAAAATAAAGGCACAGCCCTACATCTTGCAGCTCAATATGGTCATCCTAAGGTAGTTAAAACTCTTATTATAAATGGAGCGGATGTTAATGCAAAAATGGATAAAAATGCTACGCCTTTACACTTAGGGGCACAAATTGGTAATTTAGATATAGTTAGGTCTCTACTTATGAGCGGAGCATACTTTAATGCTAGAGCTGAAGGAGGTAGATATGTTTTACCATTACACTTTGCGGAAAGAAGAGGAAACCCAGAAGTAATAAAATTACTAAAATTGGTTGAGAAGTTATTTAAGGCTATAGAAGATAATAATTATTTAGGAATTGAGAGTTCCATTAGAGATGGAGCAATCATTGATTCGAAAAACGTGGATGGAAGAACGCCATTACATTATGCTGTTAATAACGGGCACATAAAAGTTGTAAATATCTTGCTAGCAAATGGAGCTGATGCTACTAAAGTTACTAACAAAGGTAATACACCATTACACACTGCTGCTTCCAAAGGTCATAAAGAAATTATTGAAGCTTTGTTGCAACGTGTAAGCCACAATAAATTGAGTGATTTTATTAATGCTAAAACAATAGTTAAAGGCACTACATCGTTGCATGTTGCTACTGAAAATAGCTTTTTCGAAGCTGTAAAATCTTTGTTGAAACATGGTGCAATTTATAACATCAAGAATAAAGAAGGTAAAACACCACTTGATCTTTCTCGAGACCAGAATATTACTAACCTATTGAAATTAGTAGAAGAGCTATTTGAAAATGCAAAAAATGGTAATGTTGAAATTATCAGTAAGCTGAGAGCAATAAAACCCGATGAGCGCGTAGCTGTAACAAATGCTCGTGAT
>CAWWDJ010000009.1:0-27500 GCA_963942525.1 Ptychoptera contaminata | reverse complement strand
ATAGTCAATCGACTTGCCTTCATATACTATAGACCTCATATCATCGGTCCATATACCTACTAGCATAGTCAATCGACTTGCCTTCATAGTCAATCGACTTGCCTTCATATACTATAGACCTCATATCATCGGTCCATATACCTACTAGCATAGTCAGTCGACTTGCCTTCATATATCATGGTACTATAGACCTCATATCATCGGTCCATATACCTACTAGCATAGTCAATCGACTTGCCTTCATAGTCAATCGACTTGCCTTCATATACTATAGACCTCATATCATCGGTCCATATACCTACTAGCATAGTCAGTCGACTTGCCTTCATATATCATGGTACTATAGACCTCATATCATCGGTCCATATACCTACTAGCATAGTCAGTCGACTTGCCTTCATATATCATGGTACTATAGACCTCATATCATCGGTCCATATACCTACTAGCATAGTCAATCGACTTGCCTTCATAGTCAATCGACTTGCCTTCATAGTCAATCGACTTGCCTTCATATACTATAGACCTCATATCATCGGTCCATATACCTACTAGCATAGTCAATCGACTTGCCTTCATATATCATGGTACTATAGACCTCATATCATCGGTCCATATACCTACTAGCATAGTCAATCGACTTGCCTTCATATACTATAGACCTCATATCATCGGTCCATATACCTACTAGCATAGTCAATCGACTTGCCTTCATAGTCAATCGACTTGCCTTCATATACTATAGACCTCATATCATCGGTCCATATACCTACTAGCATAGTCAGTCGACTTGCCTTCATATATCATGGTACTATAGACCTCATATCATCGGTCCATATACCTACTAGCATAGTCAGTCGACTTGCCTTCATATATCATGGTACTATAGACCTCATATCATCGGTCCATATACCTACTAGCATAGTCAATCGACTTGCCTTCATAGTCAATCGACTTGCCTTCATAGTCAATCGACTTGCCTTCATATACTATAGACCTCATATCATCGGTCCATATACCTACTAGCATAGTCAATCGACTTGCCTTCATATATCATGGTACTATAGACCTCATATCATCGGTCCATATACCTACTAGCATAGTCAATCGACTTGCCTTCATAGTCAATCGACTTGCCCTCATAGTCGATGACTATACCTACTATGATATACAATAGACCTACCAAGTAGGTATACTATATATCATATATCAAGCCAATAGGTTATCGGTCTTGGCTTGATGATAGTATGATGGTATATCATACTCGGTCTTTACTCTCCTTTCTCTAACCAGAATAAAAACTTATATAAGGAAAGTGGTCTAGCAGGGTTAGAAAATGCACACTTTTCATATAAAAACACACTAAGGAGGCCTGGTGTCTATACTTTAGTAGATATATATACATGGTGGGGTCCAAAAATTTGAAAAATAGGCCTAGGAGGTTGAAATTCGGTATATAGGTACATGGAGGTGTTCTAAGCATACCGAGGTGGTCCCCGATGTCGGCCGGGGTCCAGGGGGCCCGTGGGGGCCCGTGGGGGCCGAAAATTTAAATAATAGGCCTAGGAGGTTGAAATTCGGTATATAGGTACATGGAGGTGTTCTAAGCATACCGAGGTGGTCCCCGATGTCGGCCGGGGTCCGGGGGGCCCGTGGGGGCCCGTGGGGGCCGAAAATTTAAATAATAGGCCTAGGATGTTGAAATTCGGTATATAGGTACATGGAGGTGTTCTAAGCATACCGAGGTGGTCCCCGATGTCGGCCGGGGTCCGGGGGGCCCGTGGGGGCCCGTGGGGGCCGAAAATTTAAATAATAGGCCTAGGAGGTTGAAATTCGGTATATAGGTACATGGAGGTGTTCTAAGCATACCGAGGTGGTCCCCGATGTCGGCCGGGGTCCGGGGGGCCCGTGGGGGCCCGTGGGGGCCGAAAATTTAAATAATAGGCCTAGGAGGTTGAAATTCGGTATATAGGTACATGGAGGTGTTCTAAGCATACCGAGGTGGTCCCCGATGTCGGCCGGGGTCCAGGGGGCCCGTGGGGGCCGAAATTTTAAATAATAGGCCTAGAAGATTGAAATTTGGTATATAGGGTCAGGGAGACATGCCAAGAGCTTTGGGGGGGTTCCCGAGGTCCTAAGTTCCGGAGGGGTCCGGAAAATTTCAAAATTGGGCTAGAGAGCCAAAACTCGGTACAGGTGATCTACATGGCATGGCGAGTTGCCAATGAAGTCCAAATTTCCGGGGGCGTCCGGAAAATTCAGGATTGTCCTAGGAAGCTCAAATTTGGTGTACAGGGTCTGTGTAGCATGGCGAGAAGCCCCTCTGGTGCCAAATACCTCCAGATGTCCAAGGGGTCCGGAAAATCAAAAATTCTCCCTGACACTCCAAACTTGGGATTTTGTATCTGGTTGGGACCAGAGCACTCCTCATGATGTTCCTAACTCAAAAAAACTTCTTATTTGCACCACACGTGACTAAACATAATAATATAATATCTTTATACCATAATAACGTTGAATATAATTCGACACCGACCAACATATCGAGAAGCATCACAATTTGCATTTCCATCGTTTCCTATAATTTCCATCATAAAATAACGTATATATATTAACATAAGTAATCTGCAACCCATCATCATGCGGCATACGCAACCATATCTAACCATGTCCAATTGACTTTAAAAAAAAACAACGACACGCGGTGTTCCCAAGCGGTCACCCATCTAAGTACTGACCGCGCCCAATGTTGCTTAACTTCGGTGATCGGACGGGAACCGGTGCTTTTAACATGGTGTGGCCGTTGCTGATATGTAGAGTCTTCATAATAGTGCTTATACTTACCATACACAGTGCACACATCGCAATTAAACATATCACTTCACATAAAAGTTATCCCTTAGTAATAATAGTCATAATAATAATAATTTTATAATAAATAATAATAAATTTTTAAATAAATCATGCTGAAAAAATGCGGCACCAAAACGAACCGCCTATGGTGTTACGCAGATTTGCTATTCTTAGAGGGACAATATCATCAAAATAATAATAATAATAATAAAAATACTTCTAATAATAATAATTAGAACACACCACACCATATGGGTTGCCTCATAATACGCCTGACGTTATGCAACCCGCATGACACGCCACACCATATGTGTTGTTTATATATTAACATATATTTTAAATATATAGGGCAATTATATTTAAACAATTTATTTAATAATAATAATAATAATAATAACAATACTTATAATAATAATAATAATATTAATAATAATATTATTAATAATAATATTAATAACAATTATAATAATAGTAATAATAATAATAAATAAATATTAATTTCTATTCAAATAATAATAAAATGTTTGTCAATATTTGTTATAATCGCCCACCCACCACCATTTGTCATTTACTATTATCATTAATAAAGATTTCTTTTCAATGGATAATTAATTAATAATATATTTAAAATATGATTTACTTTTATTGCAGAAAACTTAAAATTAATTGCATAAAAAATTATGGATTTCTTTTAAAATAATAATAATATATCTTATATATATATATATATATATAATAATAATGTATTAATATATATTTTAAATATATTATAGGCAATTATATTTAAATCATTTATTTAATAATATGGGAATATATATTGTTATGGGAAAAATATATCATACTTATATTACTTATAACTATATACTATCACTATGGCAATTCGCTATGGGAAAAATATATCATACTTATATTACTTATAACTATATACTATCACTATGGCAATTCGCTATGGGAAAAATATATCATACTTATATTACTTATAACTATATACTATCACTATGGCAATCCTTCCGCAATCCCTCATGGGAGAATACTTAATAGTCGCATACTTAATAGTCGCATACTTCCGCAATCCTTCCGCAATCCCTCATGGGAGAATGTCGTCTAGTGTATTGAATTGGTGACATGTCGCGGTGTTAGCTAGTTTGTATAAGTTATCCCCGTGGCAACATTTGGAAAAAGTCTCATACTTAATAGTCGCATACTTAATAGTCGCATACTTCCGCAATCCTTCCGCAATCCCTCATGGGAGAATGTCGTCTAGTGTATTGAATTGGTGACATGTCGCGGTGTTAGCTAGTTTGTATAAGTTATCCCCGTGGCAACATTTGAAAAAAGTCTCATACTTAATAGTCGCATACTTAATAGTCGCATACTTCCGCAATCCTTCCGCAATCCCTCATGGGAGAATGTCGTCTAGTGTATTGAATTGGTGACATGTCGCGGTGTTAGCTAGTTTGTATAAGTTATCCCCGTGGCAACATTTGGAAAAAGTCTCATACTTAATAGTCGCATACTTAATAGTCGCATACTTAATAGTCGCATACTTCCGCAATCCTTCCGCAATCCCTCATGGGAGAATGTCGTCTAGTGTATTGAATTGGTGACATGTCGCGGTGTTAGCTAGTTTGTATAAGTTATCCCCGTGGCAACATTTGGAAAAAGTCTCATACTTAATAGTCGCATACTTAATAGTCGCATACTTCCGCAATCCTTCCGCAATCCCTCATGGGAGAATGTCGTCTAGTGTATTGAATTGGTGACATGTCGCGGTGTTAGCTAGTTTGTATAAGTTATCCCCGTGGCAACATTTGGAAAAAGTCTCATACTTAATAGTCGCATACTTAATAGTCGCATACTTCCGCAATCCTTCCGCAATCCCTCATGGGAGAATGTCGTCTAGTGTATTGAATTGGTGACATGTCGCGGTGTTAGCTAGTTTGTATAAGTTATCCCCGTGGCAACATTTGGAAAAAGTCTCATACTTAATAGTCGCATACTTAATAGTCGCATACTTCCGCAATCCTTCCGCAATCCCTCATGGGAGAATGTCGTCTAGTGTATTGAATTGGTGACATGTCGCGGTGTTAGCTAGTTTGTATAAGTTATCCCCGTGGCAACATTTGGAAAAAGTCTCATACTTAATAGTCGCATACTTAATAGTCGCATACTTCCGCAATCCTTCCGCAATCCCTCATGGGAGAATGTCGTCTAGTGTATTGAATTGGTGACATGTCGCGGTGTTAGCTAGTTTGTATAAGTTATCCCCGTGGCAACATTTGGAAAAAGTCTCATACTTAATAGTCGCATACTTAATAGTCGCATACTTCCGCAATCCTTCCGCAATCCCTCATGGGAGAATGTCGTCTAGTGTATTGAATTGGTGACATGTCGCGGTGTTAGCTAGTTTGTATAAGTTATCCCCGTGGCAACATTTGGAAAAAGTCTCATACTTAATAGTCGCATACTTAATAGTCGCATACTTCCGCAATCCTTCCGCAATCCCTCATGGGAGAATGTCGTCTAGTGTATTGAATTGGTGACATGTCGCGGTGTTAGCTAGTTTGTATAAGTTATCCCCGTGGCAACATTTGGAAAAAGTCTCATACTTAATAGTCGCATACTTAATAGTCGCATACTTCCGCAATCCTTCCGCAATCCCTCATGGGAGAATGTCGTCTAGTGTATTGAATTGGTGACATGTCGCGGTGTTAGCTAGTTTGTATAAGTTATCCCCGTGGCAACATTTGGAAAAAGTCTCATACTTAATAGTCGCATACTTAATAGTCGCATACTTAATAGTCGCATACTTCCGCAATCCTTCCGCAATCCCTCATGGGAGAATGTCGTCTAGTGTATTGAATTGGTGACATGTCGCGGTGTTAGCTAGTTTGTATAAGTTATCCCCGTGGCAACATTTGGAAAAAGTCTCATACTTAATAGTCGCATACTTAATAGTCGCATACTTCCGCAATCCTTCCGCAATCCCTCATGGGAGAATGTCGTCTAGTGTATTGAATTGGTGACATGTCGCGGTGTTAGCTAGTTTGTATAAGTTATCCCCGTGGCAACATTTGGAAAAAGTCTCATACTTAATAGTCGCATACTTAATAGTCGCATACTTCCGCAATCCTTCCGCAATCCCTCATGGGAGAATGTCGTCTAGTGTATTGAATTGGTGACATGTCGCGGTGTTAGCTAGTTTGTATAAGTTATCCCCGTGGCAACATTTGGAAAAAGTCTCATACTTAATAGTCGCATACTTAATAGTCGCATACTTCCGCAATCCTTCCGCAATCCCTCATGGGAGAATGTCGTCTAGTGTATTGAATTGGTGACATGTCGCGGTGTTAGCTAGTTTGTATAAGTTATCCCCGTGGCAACATTTGGAAAAAGTCTCATACTTAATAGTCGCATACTTAATAGTCGCATACTTCCGCAATCCCTCATGGGAGAATGTCGTCTAGTGTATTGAATTGGTGACATGTCGCGGTGTTAGCTAGTTTGTATAAGTTATCCCCGTGGCAACATTTGGAAAAAGTCTCATACTTAATAGTCGCATACTTAATAGTCGCATACTTCCGCAATCCTTCCGCAATCCCTCATGGGAGAATGTCGTCTAGTGTATTGAATTGGTGACATGTCGCGGTGTTAGCTAGTTTGTATAAGTTATCCCCGTGGCAACATTTGGAAAAAGTCTCATACTTAATAGTCGCATACTTAATAGTCGCATACTTCCGCAATCCTTCCGCAATCCCTCATGGGAGAATGTCGTCTAGTGTATTGAATTGGTGACATGTCGCGGTGTTAGCTAGTTTGTATAAGTTATCCCCGTGGCAACATTTGGAAAAAGTCTCATACTTAATAGTCGCATACTTAATAGTCGCATACTTCCGCAATCCCTCATGGGAGAATGTCGTCTAGTGTATTGAATTGGTGACATGTCGCGGTGTTAGCTAGTTTGTATAAGTTATCCCCGTGGCAACATTTGGAAAAAGTCTCATACTTAATAGTCGCATACTTAATAGTCGCATACTTCCGCAATCCTTCCGCAATCCCTCATGGGAGAATGTCGTCTAGTGTATTGAATTGGTGACATGTCGCGGTGTTAGCTAGTTTGTATAAGTTATCCCCGTGGCAACATTTGGAAAAAGTCTCATACTTAATAGTCGCATACTTAATAGTCGCATACTTCCGCAATCCTTCCGCAATCCCTCATGGGAGAATGTCGTCTAGTGTATTGAATTGGTGACATGTCGCGGTGTTAGCTAGTTTGTATAAGTTATCCCCGTGGCAACATTTGGAAAAAGTCTCATACTTAATAGTCGCATACTTAATAGTCGCATACTTCCGCAATCCTTCCGCAATCCCTCATGGGAGAATGTCGTCTAGTGTATTGAATTGGTGACATGTCGCGGTGTTAGCTAGTTTGTATAAGTTATCCCCGTGGCAACATTTGGAAAAAGTCTCATACTTAATAGTCGCATACTTAATAGTCGCATACTTCCGCAATCCTTCCGCAATCCCTCATGGGAGAATGTCGTCTAGTGTATTGAATTGGTGACATGTCGCGGTGTTAGCTAGTTTGTATAAGTTATCCCCGTGGCAACATTTGGAAAAAGTCTCATACTTAATAGTCGCATACTTAATAGTCGCATACTTCCGCAATCCTTCCGCAATCCCTCATGGGAGAATGTCGTCTAGTGTATTGAATTGGTGACATGTCGCGGTGTTAGCTAGTTTGTATAAGTTATCCCCGTGGCAACATTTGGAAAAAGTCTCATACTTAATAGTCGCATACTTAATAGTCGCATACTTCCGCAATCCTTCCGCAATCCCTCATGGGAGAATGTCGTCTAGTGTATTGAATTGGTGACATGTCGCGGTGTTAGCTAGTTTGTATAAGTTATCCCCGTGGCAACATTTGGAAAAAGTCTCATACTTAATAGTCGCATACTTAATAGTCGCATACTTAATAGTCGCATACTTCCGCAATCCTTCCGCAATCCCTCATGGGAGAATGTCGTCTAGTGTATTGAATTGGTGACATGTCGCGGTGTTAGCTAGTTTGTATAAGTTATCCCCGTGGCAACATTTGGAAAAAGTCTCATACTTAATAGTCGCATACTTAATAGTCGCATACTTAATAGTCGCATACTTCCGCAATCCTTCCGCAATCCCTCATGGGAGAATGTCGTCTAGTGTATTGAATTGGTGACATGTCGCGGTGTTAGCTAGTTTGTATAAGTTATCCCCGTGGCAACATTTGGAAAAAGTCTCATACTTAATAGTCGCATACTTAATAGTCGCATACTTCCGCAATCCTTCCGCAATCCCTCATGGGAGAATGTCGTCTAGTGTATTGAATTGGTGACATGTCGCGGTGTTAGCTAGTTTGTATAAGTTATCCCCGTGGCAACATTTGGAAAAAGTCTCATACTTAATAGTCGCATACTTAATAGTCGCATACTTCCGCAATCCTTCCGCAATCCCTCATGGGAGAATGTCGTCTAGTGTATTGAATTGGTGACATGTCGCGGTGTTAGCTAGTTTGTATAAGTTATCCCCGTGGCAACATTTGGAAAAAGTCTCATACTTAATAGTCGCATACTTAATAGTCGCATACTTAATAGTCGCATACTTCCGCAATCCTTCCGCAATCCCTCATGGGAGAATGTCGTCTAGTGTATTGAATTGGTGACATGTCGCGGTGTTAGCTAGTTTGTATAAGTTATCCCCGTGGCAACATTTGGAAAAAGTCTCATACTTAATAGTCGCATACTTAATAGTCGCATACTTCCGCAATCCTTCCGCAATCCCTCATGGGAGAATGTCGTCTAGTGTATTGAATTGGTGACATGTCGCGGTGTTAGCTAGTTTGTATAAGTTATCCCCGTGGCAACATTTGGAAAAAGTCTCATACTTAATAGTCGCATACTTAATAGTCGCATACTTCCGCAATCCTTCCGCAATCCCTCATGGGAGAATGTCGTCTAGTGTATTGAATTGGTGACATGTCGCGGTGTTAGCTAGTTTGTATAAGTTATCCCCGTGGCAACATTTGGAAAAAGTCTCATACTTAATAGTCGCATACTTAATAGTCGCATACTTAATAGTCGCATACTTCCGCAATCCTTCCGCAATCCCTCATGGGAGAATGTCGTCTAGTGTATTGAATTGGTGACATGTCGCGGTGTTAGCTAGTTTGTATAAGTTATCCCCGTGGCAACATTTGGAAAAAGTCTCATACTTAATAGTCGCATACTTAATAGTCGCATACTTAATAGTCGCATACTTCCGCAATCCTTCCGCAATCCCTCATGGGAGAATGTCGTCTAGTGTATTGAATTGGTGACATGTCGCGGTGTTAGCTAGTTTGTATAAGTTATCCCCGTGGCAACATTTGGAAAAAGTCTCATACTTAATAGTCGCATACTTAATAGTCGCATACTTCCGCAATCCTTCCGCAATCCCTCATGGGAGAATGTCGTCTAGTGTATTGAATTGGTGACATGTCGCGGTGTTAGCTAGTTTGTATAAGTTATCCCCGTGGCAACATTTGGAAAAAGTCTCATACTTAATAGTCGCATACTTAATAGTCGCATACTTCCGCAATCCTTCCGCAATCCCTCATGGGAGAATGTCGTCTAGTGTATTGAATTGGTGACATGTCGCGGTGTTAGCTAGTTTGTATAAGTTATCCCCGTGGCAACATTTGGAAAAAGTCTCATACTTAATAGTCGCATACTTAATAGTCGCATACTTCCGCAATCCTTCCGCAATCCCTCATGGGAGAATGTCGTCTAGTGTATTGAATTGGTGACATGTCGCGGTGTTAGCTAGTTTGTATAAGTTATCCCCGTGGCAACATTTGGAAAAAGTCTCATACTTAATAGTCGCATACTTAATAGTCGCATACTTCCGTAATCCTTCCGCAATCCCTCATGGGAGAATGTCGTCTAGTGTATTGAATTGGTGACATGTCGCGGTGTTAGCTAGTTTGTATAAGTTATCCCCGTGGCAACATTTGGAAAAAGTCTCATACTTAATAGTCGCATACTTAATAGTCGCATACTTCCGCAATCCTTCCGCAATCCCTCATGGGAGAATGTCGTCTAGTGTATTGAATTGGTGACATGTCGCGGTGTTAGCTAGTTTGTATAAGTTATCCCCGTGGCAACATTTGGAAAAAGTCTCATACTTAATAGTCGCATACTTAATAGTCGCATACTTAATAGTCGCATACTTCCGCAATCCTTCCGCAATCCCTCATGGGAGAATGTCGTCTAGTGTATTGAATTGGTGACATGTCGCGGTGTTAGCTAGTTTGTATAAGTTATCCCCGTGGCAACATTTGGAAAAAGTCTCATACTTAATAGTCGCATACTTAATAGTCGCATACTTCCGCAATCCTTCCGCAATCCCTCATGGGAGAATGTCGTCTAGTGTATTGAATTGGTGACATGTCGCGGTGTTAGCTAGTTTGTATAAGTTATCCCCGTGGCAACATTTGGAAAAAGTCTCATACTTAATAGTCGCATACTTAATAGTCGCATACTTCCGCAATCCTTCCGCAATCCCTCATGGGAGAATGTCGTCTAGTGTATTGAATTGGTGACATGTCGCGGTGTTAGCTAGTTTGTATAAGTTATCCCCGTGGCAACATTTGGAAAAAGTCTCATACTTAATAGTCGCATACTTAATAGTCGCATACTTCCGCAATCCTTCCGCAATCCCTCATGGGAGAATGTCGTCTAGTGTATTGAATTGGTGACATGTCGCGGTGTTAGCTAGTTTGTATAAGTTATCCCCGTGGCAACATTTGGAAAAAGTCTCATACTTAATAGTCGCATACTTAATAGTCGCATACTTCCGTAATCCTTCCGCAATCCCTCATGGGAGAATGTCGTCTAGTGTATTGAATTGGTGACATGTCGCGGTGTTAGCTAGTTTGTATAAGTTATCCCCGTGGCAACATTTGGAAAAAGTCTCATACTTAATAGTCGCATACTTAATAGTCGCATACTTCCGCAATCCTTCCGCAATCCCTCATGGGAGAATGTCGTCTAGTGTATTGAATTGGTGACATGTCGCGGTGTTAGCTAGTTTGTATAAGTTATCCCCGTGGCAACATTTGGAAAAAGTCTCATACTTAATAGTCGCATACTTAATAGTCGCATACTTCCGCAATCCTTCCGCAATCCCTCATGGGAGAATGTCGTCTAGTGTATTGAATTGGTGACATGTCGCGGTGTTAGCTAGTTTGTATAAGTTATCCCCATGGCAACATTTGGAAAAAGTCTCATACTTAATAGTCGCATACTTAATAGTCGCATACTTCCGCAATCCTTCCGCAATCCCTCATGGGAGAATGTCGTCTAGTGTATTGAATTGGTGACATGTCGCGGTGTTAGCTAGTTTGTATAAGTTATCCCCGTGGCAACATTTGGAAAAAGTCTCATACTTAATAGTCGCATACTTAATAGTCGCATACTTCCGCAATCCTTCCGCAATCCCTCATGGGAGAATGTCGTCTAGTGTATTGAATTGGTGACATGTCGCGGTGTTAGCTAGTTTGTATAAGTTATCCCCGTGGCAACATTTGGAAAAAGTCTCATACTTAATAGTCGCATACTTAATAGTCGCATACTTCCGCAATCCTTCCGCAATCCCTCATGGGAGAATGTCGTCTAGTGTATTGAATTGGTGACATGTCGCGGTGTTAGCTAGTTTGTATAAGTTATCCCCGTGGCAACATTTGGAAAAAGTCTCATACTTAATAGTCGCATACTTAATAGTCGCATACTTCCGCAATCCTTCCGCAATCCCTCATGGGAGAATGTCGTCTAGTGTATTGAATTGGTGACATGTCGCGGTGTTAGCTAGTTTGTATAAGTTATCCCCGTGGCAACATTTGGAAAAAGTCTCATACTTAATAGTCGCATACTTAATAGTCGCATACTTCCGCAATCCTTCCGCAATCCCTCATGGGAGAATGTCGTCTAGTGTATTGAATTGGTGACATGTCGCGGTGTTAGCTAGTTTGTATAAGTTATCCCCGTGGCAACATTTGGAAAAAGTCTCATACTTAATAGTCGCATACTTAATAGTCGCATACTTCCGCAATCCTTCCGCAATCCCTCATGGGAGAATGTCGTCTAGTGTATTGAATTGGTGACATGTCGCGGTGTTAGCTAGTTTGTATAAGTTATCCCCGTGGCAACATTTGGAAAAAGTCTCATACTTAATAGTCGCATACTTAATAGTCGCATACTTCCGCAATCCTTCCGCAATCCCTCATGGGAGAATGTCGTCTAGTGTATTGAATTGGTGACATGTCGCGGTGTTAGCTAGTTTGTATAAGTTATCCCCGTGGCAACATTTGGAAAAAGTCTCATACTTAATAGTCGCATACTTAATAGTCGCATACTTCCGCAATCCTTCCGCAATCCCTCATGGGAGAATGTCGTCTAGTGTATTGAATTGGTGACATGTCGCGGTGTTAGCTAGTTTGTATAAGTTATCCCCGTGGCAACATTTGGAAAAAGTCTCATACTTAATAGTCGCATACTTAATAGTCGCATACTTCCGCAATCCTTCCGCAATCCCTCATGGGAGAATGTCGTCTAGTGTATTGAATTGGTGACATGTCGCGGTGTTAGCTAGTTTGTATAAGTTATCCCCGTGGCAACATTTGGAAAAAGTCTCATACTTAATAGTCGCATACTTAATAGTCGCATACTTCCGCAATCCTTCCGCAATCCCTCATGGGAGAATGTCGTCTAGTGTATTGAATTGGTGACATGTCGCGGTGTTAGCTAGTTTGTATAAGTTATCCCCGTGGCAACATTTGGAAAAAGTCTCATACTTAATAGTCGCATACTTAATAGTCGCATACTTCCGCAATCCTTCCGCAATCCCTCATGGGAGAATGTCGTCTAGTGTATTGAATTGGTGACATGTCGCGGTGTTAGCTAGTTTGTATAAGTTATCCCCGTGGCAACATTTGGAAAAAGTCTCATACTTAATAGTCGCATACTTAATAGTCGCATACTTCCGCAATCCTTCCGCAATCCCTCATGGGAGAATGTCGTCTAGTGTATTGAATTGGTGACATGTCGCGGTGTTAGCTAGTTTGTATAAGTTATCCCCGTGGCAACATTTGGAAAAAGTCTCATACTTAATAGTCGCATACTTAATAGTCGCATACTTCCGCAATCCTTCCGCAATCCCTCATGGGAGAATGTCGTCTAGTGTATTGAATTGGTGACATGTCGCGGTGTTAGCTAGTTTGTATAAGTTATCCCCGTGGCAACATTTGGAAAAAGTCTCATACTTAATAGTCGCATACTTAATAGTCGCATACTTCCGCAATCCTTCCGCAATCCCTCATGGGAGAATGTCGTCTAGTGTATTGAATTGGTGACATGTCGCGGTGTTAGCTAGTTTGTATAAGTTATCCCCGTGGCAACATTTGGAAAAAGTCTCATACTTAATAGTCGCATACTTAATAGTCGCATACTTCCGCAATCCTTCCGCAATCCCTCATGGGAGAATGTCGTCTAGTGTATTGAATTGGTGACATGTCGCGGTGTTAGCTAGTTTGTATAAGTTATCCCCGTGGCAACATTTGGAAAAAGTCTCATACTTAATAGTCGCATACTTAATAGTCGCATACTTCCGCAATCCTTCCGCAATCCCTCATGGGAGAATGTCGTCTAGTGTATTGAATTGGTGACATGTCGCGGTGTTAGCTAGTTTGTATAAGTTATCCCCGTGGCAACATTTGGAAAAAGTCTCATACTTAATAGTCGCATACTTAATAGTCGCATACTTCCGCAATCCTTCCGCAATCCCTCATGGGAGAATGTCGTCTAGTGTATTGAATTGGTGACATGTCGCGGTGTTAGCTAGTTTGTATAAGTTATCCCCGTGGCAACATTTGGAAAAAGTCTCATACTTAATAGTCGCATACTTAATAGTCGCATACTTCCGCAATCCTTCCGCAATCCCTCATGGGAGAATGTCGTCTAGTGTATTGAATTGGTGACATGTCGCGGTGTTAGCTAGTTTGTATAAGTTATCCCCGTGGCAACATTTGGAAAAAGTCTCATACTTAATAGTCGCATACTTAATAGTCGCATACTTCCGCAATCCTTCCGCAATCCCTCATGGGAGAATGTCGTCTAGTGTATTGAATTGGTGACATGTCGCGGTGTTAGCTAGTTTGTATAAGTTATCCCCGTGGCAACATTTGGAAAAAGTCTCATACTTAATAGTCGCATACTTAATAGTCGCATACTTCCGCAATCCTTCCGCAATCCCTCATGGGAGAATGTCGTCTAGTGTATTGAATTGGTGACATGTCGCGGTGTTAGCTAGTTTGTATAAGTTATCCCCGTGGCAACATTTGGAAAAAGTCTCATACTTAATAGTCGCATACTTAATAGTCGCATACTTCCGCAATCCTTCCGCAATCCCTCATGGGAGAATGTCGTCTAGTGTATTGAATTGGTGACATGTCGCGGTGTTAGCTAGTTTGTATAAGTTATCCCCGTGGCAACATTTGGAAAAAGTCTCATACTTAATAGTCGCATACTTAATAGTCGCATACTTCCGCAATCCTTCCGCAATCCCTCATGGGAGAATGTCGTCTAGTGTATTGAATTGGTGACATGTCGCGGTGTTAGCTAGTTTGTATAAGTTATCCCCGTGGCAACATTTGGAAAAAGTCTCATACTTAATAGTCGCATACTTAATAGTCGCATACTTCCGCAATCCTTCCGCAATCCCTCATGGGAGAATGTCGTCTAGTGTATTGAATTGGTGACATGTCGCGGTGTTAGCTAGTTTGTATAAGTTATCCCCGTGGCAACATTTGGAAAAAGTCTCATACTTAATAGTCGCATACTTAATAGTCGCATACTTCCGCAATCCTTCCGCAATCCCTCATGGGAGAATGTCGTCTAGTGTATTGAATTGGTGACATGTCGCGGTGTTAGCTAGTTTGTATAAGTTATCCCCGTGGCAACATTTGGAAAAAGTCTCATACTTAATAGTCGCATACTTAATAGTCGCATACTTCCGCAATCCTTCCGCAATCCCTCATGGGAGAATGTCGTCTAGTGTATTGAATTGGTGACATGTCGCGGTGTTAGCTAGTTTGTATAAGTTATCCCCGTGGCAACATTTGGAAAAAGTCTCATACTTAATAGTCGCATACTTAATAGTCGCATACTTCCGCAATCCTTCCGCAATCCCTCATGGGAGAATGTCGTCTAGTGTATTGAATTGGTGACATGTCGCGGTGTTAGCTAGTTTGTATAAGTTATCCCCGTGGCAACATTTGGAAAAAGTCTCATACTTAATAGTCGCATACTTAATAGTCGCATACTTCCGCAATCCTTCCGCAATCCCTCATGGGAGAATGTCGTCTAGTGTATTGAATTGGTGACATGTCGCGGTGTTAGCTAGTTTGTATAAGTTATCCCCGTGGCAACATTTGGAAAAAGTCTCATACTTAATAGTCGCATACTTAATAGTCGCATACTTCCGCAATCCTTCCGCAATCCCTCATGGGAGAATGTCGTCTAGTGTATTGAATTGGTGACATGTCGCGGTGTTAGCTAGTTTGTATAAGTTATCCCCGTGGCAACATTTGGAAAAAGTCTCATACTTAATAGTCGCATACTTAATAGTCGCATACTTCCGCAATCCTTCCGCAATCCCTCATGGGAGAATGTCGTCTAGTGTATTGAATTGGTGACATGTCGCGGTGTTAGCTAGTTTGTATAAGTTATCCCCGTGGCAACATTTGGAAAAAGTCTCATACTTAATAGTCGCATACTTAATAGTCGCATACTTCCGCAATCCTTCCGCAATCCCTCATGGGAGAATGTCGTCTAGTGTATTGAATTGGTGACATGTCGCGGTGTTAGCTAGTTTGTATAAGTTATCCCCGTGGCAACATTTGGAAAAAGTCTCATACTTAATAGTCGCATACTTAATAGTCGCATACTTCCGCAATCCTTCCGCAATCCCTCATGGGAGAATGTCGTCTAGTGTATTGAATTGGTGACATGTCGCGGTGTTAGCTAGTTTGTATAAGTTATCCCCGTGGCAACATTTGGAAAAAGTCTCATACTTAATAGTCGCATACTTAATAGTCGCATACTTCCGCAATCCTTCCGCAATCCCTCATGGGAGAATGTCGTCTAGTGTATTGAATTGGTGACATGTCGCGGTGTTAGCTAGTTTGTATAAGTTATCCCCGTGGCAACATTTGGAAAAAGTCTCATACTTAATAGTCGCATACTTAATAGTCGCATACTTCCGCAATCCTTCCGCAATCCCTCATGGGAGAATGTCGTCTAGTGTATTGAATTGGTGACATGTCGCGGTGTTAGCTAGTTTGTATAAGTTATCCCCGTGGCAACATTTGGAAAAAGTCTCATACTTAATAGTCGCATACTTAATAGTCGCATACTTCCGCAATCCTTCCGCAATCCCTCATGGGAGAATGTCGTCTAGTGTATTGAATTGGTGACATGTCGCGGTGTTAGCTAGTTTGTATAAGTTATCCCCGTGGCAACATTTGGAAAAAGTCTCATACTTAATAGTCGCATACTTAATAGTCGCATACTTCCGAATCCTTCCGCAATCCCTCATGGGAGAATGTCGTCTAGTGTATTGAATTGGTGACATGTCGCGGTGTTAGCTAGTTTGTATAAGTTATCCCCGTGGCAACATTTGGAAAAAGTCTCATACTTAATAGTCGCATACTTAATAGTCGCATACTTACGCAATCCTTCCGCAATCCCTCATGGGAGAATGTCGTCTAGTGTATTGAATTGGTGACATGTCGCGGTGTTAGCTAGTTTGTATAAGTTATCCCCGTGGCAACATTTGGAAAAAGTCTCATACTTAATAGTCGCATACTTAATAGTCGCATACTTCCGCAATCCTTCCGCAATCCCTCATGGGAGAATGTCGTCTAGTGTATTGAATTGGTGACATGTCGCGGTGTTAGCTAGTTTGTATAAGTTATCCCCGTGGCAACATTTGGAAAAAGTCTCATACTTAATAGTCGCATACTTAATAGTCGCATACTTCCGCAATCCTTCCGCAATCCCTCATGGGAGAATGTCGTCTAGTGTATTGAATTGGTGACATGTCGCGGTGTTAGCTAGTTTGTATAAGTTATCCCCGTGGCAACATTTGGAAAAAGTCTCATACTTAATAGTCGCATACTTAATAGTCGCATACTTCCGCAATCCTTCCGCAATCCCTCATGGGAGAATGTCGTCTAGTGTATTGAATTGGTGACATGTCGCGGTGTTAGCTAGTTTGTATAAGTTATCCCCGTGGCAACATTTGGAAAAAGTCTCATACTTAATAGTCGCATACTTAATAGTCGCATACTTCCGCAATCCTTCCGCAATCCCTCATGGGAGAATGTCGTCTAGTGTATTGAATTGGTGACATGTCGCGGTGTTAGCTAGTTTGTATAAGTTATCCCCGTGGCAACATTTGGAAAAAGTCTCATACTTAATAGTCGCATACTTAATAGTCGCATACTTCCGCAATCCTTCCGCAATCCCTCATGGGAGAATGTCGTCTAGTGTATTGAATTGGTGACATGTCGCGGTGTTAGCTAGTTTGTATAAGTTATCCCCGTGGCAACATTTGGAAAAAGTCTCATACTTAATAGTCGCATACTTAATAGTCGCATACTTCCGCAATCCTTCCGCAATCCCTCATGGGAGAATGTCGTCTAGTGTATTGAATTGGTGACATGTCGCGGTGTTAGCTAGTTTGTATAAGTTATCCCCGTGGCAACATTTGGAAAAAGTCTCATACTTAATAGTCGCATACTTAATAGTCGCATACTTCCGCAATCCTTCCGCAATCCCTCATGGGAGAATGTCGTCTAGTGTATTGAATTGGTGACATGTCGCGGTGTTAGCTAGTTTGTATAAGTTATCCCCGTGGCAACATTTGGAAAAAGTCTCATACTTAATAGTCGCATACTTAATAGTCGCATACTTCCGCAATCCTTCCGCAATCCCTCATGGGAGAATGTCGTCTAGTGTATTGAATTGGTGACATGTCGCGGTGTTAGCTAGTTTGTATAAGTTATCCCCGTGGCAACATTTGGAAAAAGTCTCATACTTAATAGTCGCATACTTAATAGTCGCATACTTCCGCAATCCTTCCGCAATCCCTCATGGGAGAATGTCGTCTAGTGTATTGAATTGGTGACATGTCGCGGTGTTAGCTAGTTTGTATAAGTTATCCCCGTGGCAACATTTGGAAAAAGTCTCATACTTAATAGTCGCATACTTAATAGTCGCATACTTCCGCAATCCTTCCGCAATCCCTCATGGGAGAATGTCGTCTAGTGTATTGAATTGGTGACATGTCGCGGTGTTAGCTAGTTTGTATAAGTTATCCCCGTGGCAACATTTGGAAAAAGTCTCATACTTAATAGTCGCATACTTAATAGTCGCATACTTCCGCAATCCTTCCGCAATCCCTCATGGGAGAATGTCGTCTAGTGTATTGAATTGGTGACATGTCGCGGTGTTAGCTAGTTTGTATAAGTTATCCCCGTGGCAACATTTGGAAAAAGTCTCATACTTAATAGTCGCATACTTAATAGTCGCATACTTCCGCAATCCTTCCGCAATCCCTCATGGGAGAATGTCGTCTAGTGTATTGAATTGGTGACATGTCGCGGTGTTAGCTAGTTTGTATAAGTTATCCCCGTGGCAACATTTGGAAAAAGTCTCATACTTAATAGTCGCATACTTAATAGTCGCATACTTCCGCAATCCTTCCGCAATCCCTCATGGGAGAATGTCGTCTAGTGTATTGAATTGGTGACATGTCGCGGTGTTAGCTAGTTTGTATAAGTTATCCCCGTGGCAACATTTGGAAAAAGTCTCATACTTAATAGTCGCATACTTAATAGTCGCATACTTCCGCAATCCTTCCGCAATCCCTCATGGGAGAATGTCGTCTAGTGTATTGAATTGGTGACATGTCGCGGTGTTAGCTAGTTTGTATAAGTTATCCCCGTGGCAACATTTGGAAAAAGTCTCATACTTAATAGTCGCATACTTAATAGTCGCATACTTCCGCAATCCTTCCGCAATCCCTCATGGGAGAATGTCGTCTAGTGTATTGAATTGGTGACATGTCGCGGTGTTAGCTAGTTTGTATAAGTTATCCCCGTGGCAACATTTGGAAAAAGTCTCATACTTAATAGTCGCATACTTAATAGTCGCATACTTCCGCAATCCTTCCGCAATCCCTCATGGGAGAATGTCGTCTAGTGTATTGAATTGGTGACATGTCGCGGTGTTAGCTAGTTTGTATAAGTTATCCCCGTGGCAACATTTGGAAAAAGTCTCATACTTAATAGTCGCATACTTAATAGTCGCATACTTCCGCAATCCTTCCGCAATCCCTCATGGGAGAATGTCGTCTAGTGTATTGAATTGGTGACATGTCGCGGTGTTAGCTAGTTTGTATAAGTTATCCCCGTGGCAACATTTGGAAAAAGTCTCATACTTAATAGTCGCATACTTAATAGTCGCATACTTCCGCAATCCTTCCGCAATCCCTCATGGGAGAATGTCGTCTAGTGTATTGAATTGGTGACATGTCGCGGTGTTAGCTAGTTTGTATAAGTTATCCCCGTGGCAACATTTGGAAAAAGTCTCATACTTAATAGTCGCATACTTAATAGTCGCATACTTCCGCAATCCTTCCGCAATCCCTCATGGGAGAATGTCGTCTAGTGTATTGAATTGGTGACATGTCGCGGTGTTAGCTAGTTTGTATAAGTTATCCCCGTGGCAACATTTGGAAAAAGTCTCATACTTAATAGTCGCATACTTAATAGTCGCATACTTCCGCAATCCTTCCGCAATCCCTCATGGGAGAATGTCGTCTAGTGTATTGAATTGGTGACATGTCGCGGTGTTAGCTAGTTTGTATAAGTTATCCCCGTGGCAACATTTGGAAAAAGTCTCATACTTAATAGTCGCATACTTAATAGTCGCATACTTCCGCAATCCTTCCGCAATCCCTCATGGGAGAATGTCGTCTAGTGTATTGAATTGGTGACATGTCGCGGTGTTAGCTAGTTTGTATAAGTTATCCCCGTGGCAACATTTGGAAAAAGTCTCATACTTAATAGTCGCATACTTAATAGTCGCATACTTCCGCAATCCTTCCGCAATCCCTCATGGGAGAATGTCGTCTAGTGTATTGAATTGGTGACATGTCGCGGTGTTAGCTAGTTTGTATAAGTTATCCCCGTGGCAACATTTGGAAAAAGTCTCATACTTAATAGTCGCATACTTAATAGTCGCATACTTCCGCAATCCTTCCGCAATCCCTCATGGGAGAATGTCGTCTAGTGTATTGAATTGGTGACATGTCGCGGTGTTAGCTAGTTTGTATAAGTTATCCCCGTGGCAACATTTGGAAAAAGTCTCATACTTAATAGTCGCATACTTAATAGTCGCATACTTCCGCAATCCTTCCCGCAATCCTTCCGCAATCCCTCATTGGGAGAATGTCGTCTAGTGTATTGAATTGGTGACATGTCGCGGTGTTAGCTAGTTTGTATAAGTTATCCCCGTGGCAACATTTGGAAAAAGTCTCATACTTAATAGTCGCATACTTAATAGTCGCATACTTCCGCAATCCTTCCGCAATCCCTCATGGGAGAATGTCGTCTAGTGTATTGAATTGGTGACATGTCGCGGTGTTAGCTAGTTTGTATAAGTTATCCCCGTGGCAACATTTGGAAAAAGTCTCATACTTAATAGTCGCATACTTAATAGTCGCATACTTCCGCAATCCTTCCGCAATCCCTCATGGGAGAATGTCGTCTAGTGTATTGAATTGGTGACATGTCGCGGTGTTAGCTAGTTTGTATAAGTTATCCCCGTGGCAACATTTGGAAAAAGTCTCATACTTAATAGTCGCATACTTAATAGTCGCATACTTCCGCAATCCTTCCGCAATCCCTCATGGGAGAATGTCGTCTAGTGTATTGAATTGGTGACATGTCGCGGTGTTAGCTAGTTTGTATAAGTTATCCCCGTGGCAACATTTGGAAAAAGTCTCATACTTAATAGTCGCATACTTAATAGTCGCATACTTCCGCAATCCTTCCGCAATCCCTCATGGGAGAATGTCGTCTAGTGTATTGAATTGGTGACATGTCGCGGTGTTAGCTAGTTTGTATAAGTTATCCCCGTGGCAACATTTGGAAAAAGTCTCATACTTAATAGTCGCATACTTAATAGTCGCATACTTCCGCAATCCTTCCGCAATCCCTCATGGGAGAATGTCGTCTAGTGTATTGAATTGGTGACATGTCGCGGTGTTAGCTAGTTTGTATAAGTTATCCCCGTGGCAACATTTGGAAAAAGTCTCATACTTAATAGTCGCATACTTAATAGTCGCATACTTCCGCAATCCTTCCGCAATCCCTCATGGGAGAATGTCGTCTAGTGTATTGAATTGGTGACATGTCGCGGTGTTAGCTAGTTTGTATAAGTTATCCCCGTGGCAACATTTGGAAAAAGTCTCATACTTAATAGTCGCATACTTAATAGTCGCATACTTCCGCAATCCTTCCGCAATCCCTCATGGGAGAATGTCGTCTAGTGTATTGAATTGGTGACATGTCGCGGTGTTAGCTAGTTTGTATAAGTTATCCCCGTGGCAACATTTGGAAAAAGTCTCATACTTAATAGTCGCATACTTAATAGTCGCATACTTCCGCAATCCTTCCGCAATCCCTCATGGGAGAATGTCGTCTAGTGTATTGAATTGGTGACATGTCGCGGTGTTAGCTAGTTTGTATAAGTTATCCCCGTGGCAACATTTGGAAAAAGTCTCATACTTAATAGTCGCATACTTAATAGTCGCATACTTCCGCAATCCTTCCGCAATCCCTCATGGGAGAATGTCGTCTAGTGTATTGAATTGGTGACATGTCGCGGTGTTAGCTAGTTTGTATAAGTTATCCCCGTGGCAACATTTGGAAAAAGTCTCATACTTAATAGTCGCATACTTAATAGTCGCATACTTCCGCAATCCCTCATGGGAGAATGTCGTCTAGTGTATTGAATTGGTGACATGTCGCGGTGTTAGCTAGTTTGTATAAGTTATCCCCGTGGCAACATTTGGAAAAAGTCTCATACTTAATAGTCGCATACTTAATAGTCGCATACTTCCGCAATCCTTCCGCAATCCCTCATGGGAGAATGTCGTCTAGTGTATTGAATTGGTGACATGTCGCGGTGTTAGCTAGTTTGTATAAGTTATCCCCGTGGCAACATTTGGAAAAAGTCTCATACTTAATAGTCGCATACTTAATAGTCGCATACTTCCGCAATCCTTCCGCAATCCCTCATGGGAGAATGTCGTCTAGTGTATTGAATTGGTGACATGTCGCGGTGTTAGCTAGTTTGTATAAGTTATCCCCGTGGCAACATTTGGAAAAAGTCTCATACTTAATAGTCGCATACTTAATAGTCGCATACTTCCGCAATCCTTCCGCAATCCCTCATGGGAGAATGTCGTCTAGTGTATTGAATTGGTGACATGTCGCGGTGTTAGCTAGTTTGTATAAGTTATCCCCGTGGCAACATTTGGAAAAAGTCTCATACTTAATAGTCGCATACTTAATAGTCGCATACTTCCGCAATCCTTCCGCAATCCCTCATGGGAGAATGTCGTCTAGTGTATTGAATTGGTGACATGTCGCGGTGTTAGCTAGTTTGTATAAGTTATCCCCGTGGCAACATTTGGAAAAAGTCTCATACTTAATAGTCGCATACTTAATAGTCGCATACTTCCGCAATCCTTCCGCAATCCCTCATGGGAGAATGTCGTCTAGTGTATTGAATTGGTGACATGTCGCGGTGTTAGCTAGTTTGTATAAGTTATCCCCGTGGCAACATTTGGAAAAAGTCTCATACTTAATAGTCGCATACTTAATAGTCGCATACTTCCGCAATCCTTCCGCAATCCCTCATGGGAGAATGTCGTCTAGTGTATTGAATTGGTGACATGTCGCGGTGTTAGCTAGTTTGTATAAGTTATCCCCGTGGCAACATTTGGAAAAAGTCTCATACTTAATAGTCGCATACTTAATAGTCGCATACTTCCGCAATCCTTCCGCAATCCCTCATGGGAGAATGTCGTCTAGTGTATTGAATTGGTGACATGTCGCGGTGTTAGCTAGTTTGTATAAGTTATCCCCGTGGCAACATTTGGAAAAAGTCTCATACTTAATAGTCGCATACTTAATAGTCGCATACTTCCGCAATCCTTCCGCAATCCCTCATGGGAGAATGTCGTCTAGTGTATTGAATTGGTGACATGTCGCGGTGTTAGCTAGTTTGTATAAGTTATCCCCGTGGCAACATTTGGAAAAAGTCTCATACTTAATAGTCGCATACTTAATAGTCGCATACTTCCGCAATCCTTCCGCAATCCCTCATGGGAGAATGTCGTCTAGTGTATTGAATTGGTGACATGTCGCGGTGTTAGCTAGTTTGTATAAGTTATCCCCGTGGCAACATTTGGAAAAAGTCTCATACTTAATAGTCGCATACTTAATAGTCGCATACTTCCGCAATCCTTCCGCAATCCCTCATGGGAGAATGTCGTCTAGTGTATTGAATTGGTGACATGTCGCGGTGTTAGCTAGTTTGTATAAGTTATCCCCGTGGCAACATTTGGAAAAAGTCTCATACTTAATAGTCGCATACTTAATAGTCGCATACTTCCGCAATCCTTCCGCAATCCCTCATGGGAGAATGTCGTCTAGTGTATTGAATTGGTGACATGTCGCGGTGTTAGCTAGTTTGTATAAGTTATCCCCGTGGCAACATTTGGAAAAAGTCTCATACTTAATAGTCGCATACTTAATAGTCGCATACTTCCGCAATCCTTCCGCAATCCCTCATGGGAGAATGTCGTCTAGTGTATTGAATTGGTGACATGTCGCGGTGTTAGCTAGTTTGTATAAGTTATCCCCGTGGCAACATTTGGAAAAAGTCTCATACTTAATAGTCGCATACTTAATAGTCGCATACTTCCGCAATCCTTCCGCAATCCCTCATGGGAGAATGTCGTCTAGTGTATTGAATTGGTGACATGTCGCGGTGTTAGCTAGTTTGTATAAGTTATCCCCGTGGCAACATTTGGAAAAAGTCTCATACTTAATAGTCGCATACTTAATAGTCGCATACTTCCGCAATCCTTCCGCAATCCCTCATGGGAGAATGTCGTCTAGTGTATTGAATTGGTGACATGTCGCGGTGTTAGCTAGTTTGTATAAGTTATCCCCGTGGCAACATTTGGAAAAAGTCTCATACTTAATAGTCGCATACTTCCGCAATCCTTCCGCAATCCCTCATGGGAGAATGTCGTCTAGTGTATTGAATTGGTGACATGTCGCGGTGTTAGCTAGTTTGTATAAGTTATCCCCGTGGCAACATTTGGAAAAAGTCTCATACTTAATAGTCGCATACTTAATAGTCGCATACTTAATAGTCGCATACTTCCGCAATCCTTCCGCAATCCCTCATGGGAGAATGTCGTCTAGTGTATTGAATTGGTGACATGTCGCGGTGTTAGCTAGTTTGTATAAGTTATCCCCGTGGCAACATTTGGAAAAAGTCTCATACTTAATAGTCGCATACTTAATAGTCGCATACTTCCGCAATCCTTCCGCAATCCTCATGGGAGAATGTCGTCTAGTGTATTGAATTGGTGACATGTCGCGGTGTTAGCTAGTTTGTATAAGTTATCCCCGTGGCAACATTTGGAAAAAGTCTCATACTTAATAGTCGCATACTTAATAGTCGCATACTTCCGCAATCCTTCCGCAATCCCTCATGGGAGAATGTCGTCTAGTGTATTGAATTGGTGACATGTCGCGGTGTTAGCTAGTTTGTATAAGTTATCCCCGTGGCAACATTTGGAAAAAGTCTCATACTTAATAGTCGCATACTTAATAGTCGCATACTTCCGCAATCCTTCCGCAATCCCTCATGGGAGAATGTCGTCTAGTGTATTGAATTGGTGACATGTCGCGGTGTTAGCTAGTTTGTATAAGTTATCCCCGTGGCAACATTTGGAAAAAGTCTCATACTTAATAGTCGCATACTTAATAGTCGCATACTTCCGCAATCCTTCCGCAATCCCTCATGGGAGAATGTCGTCTAGTGTATTGAATTGGTGACATGTCGCGGTGTTAGCTAGTTTGTATAAGTTATCCCCGTGGCAACATTTGGAAAAAGTCTCATACTTAATAGTCGCATACTTAATAGTCGCATACTTCCGCAATCCTTCCGCAATCCCTCATGGGAGAATGTCGTCTAGTGTATTGAATTGGTGACATGTCGCGGTGTTAGCTAGTTTGTATAAGTTATCCCCGTGGCAACATTTGGAAAAAGTCTCATACTTAATAGTCGCATACTTAATAGTCGCATACTTCCGCAATCCTTCCGCAATCCCTCATGGGAGAATGTCGTCTAGTGTATTGAATTGGTGACATGTCGCGGTGTTAGCTAGTTTGTATAAGTTATCCCCGTGGCAACATTTGGAAAAAGTCTCATACTTAATAGTCGCATACTTAATAGTCGCATACTTCCGCAATCCTTCCGCAATCCCTCATGGGAGAATGTCGTCTAGTGTATTGAATTGGTGACATGTCGCGGTGTTAGCTAGTTTGTATAAGTTATCCCCGTGGCAACATTTGGAAAAAGTCTCATACTTAATAGTCGCATACTTAATAGTCGCATACTTCCGCAATCCTTCCGCAATCCCTCATGGGAGAATGTCGTCTAGTGTATTGAATTGGTGACATGTCGCGGTGTTAGCTAGTTTGTATAAGTTATCCCCGTGGCAACATTTGGAAAAAGTCTCATACTTAATAGTCGCATACTTAATAGTCGCATACTTCCGCAATCCTTCCGCAATCCCTCATGGGAGAATGTCGTCTAGTGTATTGAATTGGTGACATGTCGCGGTGTTAGCTAGTTTGTATAAGTTATCCCCGTGGCAACATTTGGAAAAAGTCTCATACTTAATAGTCGCATACTTAATAGTCGCATACTTCCGCAATCCTTCCGCAATCCCTCATGGGAGAATGTCGTCTAGTGTATTGAATTGGTGACATGTCGCGGTGTTAGCTAGTTTGTATAAGTTATCCCCGTGGCAACATTTGGAAAAAGTCTCATACTTAATAGTCGCATACTTAATAGTCGCATACTTCCGCAATCCTTCCGCAATCCCTCATGGGAGAATGTCGTCTAGTGTATTGAATTGGTGACATGTCGCGGTGTTAGCTAGTTTGTATAAGTTATCCCCGTGGCAACATTTGGAAAAAGTCTCATACTTAATAGTCGCATACTTAATAGTCGCATACTTCCGCAATCCTTCCGCAATCCCTCATGGGAGAATGTCGTCTAGTGTATTGAATTGGTGACATGTCGCGGTGTTAGCTAGTTTGTATAAGTTATCCCCGTGGCAACATTTGGAAAAAGTCTCATACTTAATAGTCGCATACTTAATAGTCGCATACTTCCGCAATCCTTCCGCAATCCCTCATGGAGAATGTCGTCTAGTGTATTGAATTGGTGACATGTCGCGGTGTTAGCTAGTTTGTATAAGTTATCCCCGTGGCAACATTTGGAAAAAGTCTCATACTTAATAGTCGCATACTTAATAGTCGCATACTTCCGCAATCCTTCCGCAATCCCTCATGGGAGAATGTCGTCTAGTGTATTGAATTGGTGACATGTCGCGGTGTTAGCTAGTTTGTATAAGTTATCCCCGTGGCAACATTTGGAAAAAGTCTCATACTTAATAGTCGCATACTTAATAGTCGCATACTTCCGCAATCCTTCCGCAATCCCTCATGGGAGAATGTCGTCTAGTGTATTGAATTGGTGACATGTCGCGGTGTTAGCTAGTTTGTATAAGTTATCCCCGTGGCAACATTTGGAAAAAGTCTCATACTTAATAGTCGCATACTTAATAGTCGCATACTTCCGCAATCCTTCCGCAATCCCTCATGGGAGAATGTCGTCTAGTGTATTGAATTGGTGACATGTCGCGGTGTTAGCTAGTTTGTATAAGTTATCCCCGTGGCAACATTTGGAAAAAGTCTCATACTTAATAGTCGCATACTTAATAGTCGCATACTTCCGCAATCCTTCCGCAATCCCTCATGGGAGAATGTCGTCTAGTGTATTGAATTGGTGACATGTCGCGGTGTTAGCTAGTTTGTACTCAGCGTTATCCCCGTGGCAACATTTGGAAAAAGTCTCATACTTAATAGTCGCATACTTAATAGTCGCATACTTCCGCAATCCTTCCGCAATCCCTCATGGGAGAATGTCGTCTAGTGTATTGAATTGGTGACATGTCGCGGTGTTAGCTAGTTTGTATAACGTTATCCCCGTGGCAACATTTGGAAAAAGTCTCATACTTAATAGTCGCATACTTAATAGTCGCATACTTCCGCAATCCTTCCGCAATCCCTCATGGGAGAATGTCGTCTAGTGTATTGAATTGGTGACATGTCGCGGTGTTAGCTAGTT
>CAWWDJ010000008.1:0-105000 GCA_963942525.1 Ptychoptera contaminata | reverse complement strand
TGCTGTCTCTGCTATGCAAAGAAGCATGATGACACTTCAGTTGAATGGTGAAAATTTGTTTAGAACTATATTGATTATTATATTTGGTACTATTTTAATCAGCATCACAATACAAGTCTAAAGAGATATTTCGCAACAACATCGGTACACGGGTTCAATTTTGCCTGGTAAAAACTCGTTAAACATTGCTGTTTCCTCTATGCAAAGAAGCATGATGACACTTGAGTTGAATGGTGAAAATTTGTTTAGAACTATATTCATTATTATATTTGGTATTGTTTTAATCAGCATCACAATACAAGTCTAAAGAGATATTTCGCAACAACATCGGTACACGGGTTCAATTTTGCCTGGTAAAAACTCGTTAAACATTGCTGTTTCCTCTATGAAAAGAAGCATGATGACACTTCAGTTGAATGGTGAAAATTTGTTTAGAACTATATTGATTATTATATTTGTTACTGTTTTATTCAGCATCACAACACAAGTCTAAGGAGATGTTTCGCAACAACATCGGTACACGGGTTCAATTTTGCCAGGCGAAAACTCGTTAAACATTGCTGTCTCTGCTATGCAAAGAAGCATGATGAGACTAGAGTTGAATGGTGAAAATTTGCTTAGAACTATATTGATTATTATATTTGGTATTGTTTTAATCAGCATCACAACACAAGTATAAGGAGATGTTTCGCAACAACATCGGTACACGGGTTCAATTTTGCCAGGTGAAAACTCGTTAAACATTGCTGTCTCTGTCAACACTTCAGTTGAATGGTGAAAATTTGTTTAGAACTATATTGATTATTATATTTGGTATTGTTTTAATCAGCATCACAACACAAGTCTAAGGAGATATTTCGCAACAACATCGGTACACGGGTTCAATTTTGCCAGGCGAAAACTCGTTAAACATTGCTGTCTCTGCTATGCAAAGAAGCATGATGAGACTAGAGTTGAATGGTGAAAATTTGTTTAGAACTATATTGATTATTATATTTGATACTGATTTAATCAGCATCACAACACAAGTATAAGGAGATATTTCGCAACAACATCGGTACACGAGTTCAATTTTGCCAGGCGAAAACTCGTTAAACATTGCTGTCTCTGCTATGCAAAGAAGCATGTTGACACTTCAGTTGAATGGTGAAAATTTGTTTAGAACTATATTGATTATTATATTTGGTATTGTTTTAATCAGCATCACAACACAAGTATAAGGAGATATTTCGCAACAACATCGGTACACGGGTTCAATTTTGCCAGGCGAAAACTCGTTAAACATTGCTGTCTCTGCTATGCAAAGAAGCATGATGACACTTGAGTTGAATGGTGAAAATTTGTGTAGAACTATATTGATTATTATATTTGGTATTGTTTTAATCAGCATCACAACACAAGTATAAGGAGATATTTCGCAACAACATCGGTACACGGGTTCAATTTTGCCAGGCGAAAACTCGTTAAACATTGCTGTCTCTGCTATGCAAAGAAGCATGATGACACTTGAGTTGAATGGTGAAAATTTGTTTAGAACTATATTGATTATTATATTTAATACTGTTTTAATCAGCATCACAACACAAGTATAAGGAGATGTTTCGCAACAACATCGGTATACGGGTTCAATTTTGCCAGGTGAAAACTCGTTAAACATTGCTGTCTCTGCTATGCAAAGAAGCATGATGACACTTGAGTTGAATGGTGAAAATTTGTTTAGAACTATATTGATTATTATATTTGGTATTGTTTTAATCAGCATCACAACACAAGTTTAAGGAGATATTTCGCAACTACATCGGTACACGGGTTCAATTTTGCCAGGTGAAAACTCGTTAACAATGCTGTCTCTGTCAACACTTCAGTTGAATGGTGAAAATTTGTTTAGAACTATATTGATTATTATATTTGGTATTGTTTTAATCAGCATCACAACACAATTCTAAGGAGATATTTCGCAACAACATCGGTACACGGGTTCAATTTTGCCAGGCGAAAACTCGTTAAACATTGCTGTCTCTGCTATGCAAAGAAGCATGATGAGACTAGAGTTGAATGGTGAAAATTTGTTTAGAACTATATTGATTATTATATTTGATACTGTTTTAATCAGCATCACAACACAAGTATAAGGAGATATTTCGCAACAACATCGGTACACGAGTTCAATTTTGCCAGGAGAAAACTCGTTAAACATTGCTGTCTCTGCTATGCAAAGAAGCATGATGACACTTCAGTTGAATGGTGAAAATTTGTTTAGAACTATATTGATTATTATATTTGGTATTGTTTTAATCAGCATCACAACACAAGTATAAGGAGATATTTCGCAACAACATCGGTACACGGGTTCAATTTTGCCAGGCGAAAACTCGTTAAACATTGCTGTCTCTGCTATGCAAAGAAGCATGATTACACTTGAGTTGAATGGTGAAAATTTGTTTAGAACTATATTGATTATTATATTTGATACTGTTTTAATCAGCATCACAACACAAGTATAAGGAGATATTTCGCAACAACATCGGTACACGGGTTCAATTTTGCCAGGCGAAAACTCGTTAAACATTGCTGTTTCCTCTATGCAAAGAAGCATGATGACACTTCAGTTGAATGGTGAAAATTTGTTTAGAACTATATTGATTATTATATTTGGTATTGTTTTAATCAGCATCACAACACAAGTCTAAGGAGATATTTCGCAACAACATCGGTACACGAGTTCAATTTTGCCAGGCGAAAACTCGTTAAACATTGCTGTCTCTGCTATGCAAAGAAGCATGATGACACTTGAGTTGAATGGTGAAAATTTGTTTAGAACTATATTGATTATTATATTTGGTATTGTTTTAATCAGCATCACAACACAAGTATAAGGAGATATTTCGCAACAACATCGGTACACGGGTTCAATTTTGCCAGGCGAAAACTCGTTAAACATTGCTGTCTCTGCTATGCAAAGAAGCATGATGACACTTCAGTTGAATGGTGAAAATTTGTTTAGAACTATATTGATTATTATATTTGATACTGTTTTAATCAGCATCACAACACAAGTATAAGGAGATATTTCGCAACAACATCGGTACACGAGTTCAATTTTGCCAGGCGAAAACTCGTTAAACATTGCTGTCTCTGCTATGCAAAGAAGCATGATGACACTTCAGTTGAATGGTGAAAATTTGTTTAGAACTATATTGATTATTATATTTGGTATTGTTTTAATCAGCATCACAACACAAGTCTAGGGAGATATTTCGCAACAACATCAGTACACGGGTTCAATTTTGCCAGGCGAAAACTCGTTAAACATTGCTGTCTCTGCTATGCAAAGAAGCATGATGACACTTGAGTTGAATGGTGAAAATTTGTTTAGAACTATATTGATTATTATATTTGATACTGATTTAATCAGCATCACAACACAAGTATAAGGAGATGTTTCGCAACAACATCGGTACACGGGTTCAATTTTGCCAGGTGAAAACTCATTAAACATTGCTGTTTCCTCTATGCAAAGAAGCATAATAACACTTGAGTTGAATGGTGAAATTTTTTTCAATATGTTGATTATTATATTTGGTATTGTTTTAATCAGCAACACAACACAAGTCTAAGGAGATATTTCGCAACAACATCGGTACACAGGTTAAATTTTGCCAGGTGAAAACTCGTTAAACATTGCTGTCTCTGCTATGCAAAGAAGCATGATGACACTTCAGTTGAATGGTGAAAATTTGTTTAGAACTATATTGATTATTATATTTGGTATTGGTTTAATCAGCATCACAACACAAGTCTAAGGAGATATTTCGCAACTACATCGGTACACGGGTTCAATTTTGCCAGGCGAAAACTCGTTAAACATTGCTGTCTCTGCTATGCAAAGAAGCATGATGACACTTGAGTTGAATGGTGAAAATTTGCTTAGAACTATATTGATTATTATATTTGATACTGTTTTAATCAGCATCACAACACAAGTATAAGGAGATGTTTCGCAACAACATCGGTACACGGGTTCAATTTTGCCAGGTGAAAACTCGTTAAACATTGCTGTCTCTGCTATGCAAAGAAGCATGATGACACTTCAGTTGAATGGTGAAAATTTGTTTAGAACTATATTGATTATTATATTTGATACTGTTTTAATCAGCATCACAACACAAGTCTAAGGAGATATTTCGCAACAACATCGGTACACGGGTTCAATTTTGCCAGGCGAAAACTCGTTAAACATTGCTGTCTCTGTCAACACTTCAGTTGAATGGTGAAAATTTGTTTAGAACTATATTGATTATTATATTTGGTATTGTTTTAATCAGCATCACAACACAAGTCTAAGGAGATATTTCGCAACAACATCGGTACACGGGTTCAATTTTGCCAGGCGAAAACTCGTTAAACATTGCTGTCTCTGCTATGCAAAGAAGCATGATGACACTTCAGTTGAATGGTGAAAATTTGTTTAGAACTATATTGATTATTATATTTGGTATTGTTTTAATCAGCATCACAACACAAGTATAAGGAGATATTTTGCAACAACATCGGTACACGAGTTCAATTTTGCCAGGCGAAAACTCGTTAAACATTGCTGTCTCTGCTATGCAAAGAAGCATGATGAGACTAGAGTTGAATGGTGAAAATTTGTTTAGAACTATATTGATTATTATATTTGATACTGTTTTAATCAGCATCACAACACAAGTATAAGGAGATATTTCGCAACAACATCGGTACACGAGTTCAATTTTGCCAGGCGAAAACTCGTTAAACATTGCTGTTTCCTCTATGCAAAGAAGCATGATGACACTTCAGTTGAATGGTGAAAATTTGTTTAGAACTATATTGATTATTATATTTGGTACTGTTTTAATCAGCATCACAACACAAGTCTAAGGAGATATTTCGCAACAACATCGGTACACGGGTTCAATTTTGCCAGGCGAAAACTCGTTAAACATTGCTGTCTCTGCTATGCAAAGAAGCATGATGACACTTCAGTTGAATGGTGAAAATTTGTTTAGAACTATATTGATTATTATATTTGGTATTGTTTTAATCAGCATCACAACACAAGTATAAGGAGATATTTCGCAACAACATCGGTACACGGGTTCAATTTTGCCAGGCGAAAACTCGTTAAACATTGCTGTCTCTGCTATGCAAAGAAGCATGATTACACTTGAGTTGAATGGTGAAAATTTGTTTAGAACTATATTGATTATTATATTTGATACTGTTTTAATCAGCATCACAACACAAGTATAAGGAGATATTTCGCAACAACATCGGTACACGGGTTCAATTTTGCCAGGCGAAAACTCGTTAAACATTGCTGTTTCCTCTATGCAAAGAAGCATGATGACACTTCAGTTGAATGGTGAAAATTTGTTTAGAACTATATTGATTATTATATTTGGTACTGTTTTAATCAGCAACACAACACAAGTCTAAGGAGATATTTCGCAACAACATCGGTACACGAGTTCAATTTTGCCAGGCGAAAACTCGTTAAACATTGCTGTCTCTGCTATGCAAAGAAGCATGATGACACTTGAGTTGAATGGTGAAAATTTGTTTAGAACTATATTGATTATTATATTTGGTATTGTTTTAATCAGCATCACAACACAAGTATAAGGAGATATTTCGCAACAACATCGGTACACGGGTTCAATTTTGCCAGGCGAAAACTCGTTAAACATTGCTGTCTCTGCTATGCAAAGAAGCATGATGACACTTCAGTTGAATGGTGAAAATTTGTTTAGAACTATATTGATTATTATATTTGATACTGTTTTAATCAGCATCACAACACAAGTATAAGGAGATGTTTCGCAACAACATCGGTACACGGGTTCAATTTTGCCAGGTGAAAACTCGTTAAACATTGCTGTTTCTGCTATGCAAAGAAGCATGATGACACTTCAGTTGAATGGTGAAAATTTGTTTAGAACTATATTGATTATTATATTTGGTATTGTTTTAATCAGCATCACAACACAAGTCTAAGGAGATATTTCGCAACTACATCGGTACACGGGTTCAATTTTGCCAGGTGAAAACTCGTTAAACATTGCTGTCTCTGTCAACACTTCAGTTGAATGGTGAAAATTTGTTTAGAACTATATTGATTATTATATTTGGTATTGTTTTAATCAGCATCACAACACAAGTATAAGGAGATATTTCGCAACAACATCGGTACACGGGTTCAATTTTGCCAGGCGAAAACTCGTTAAACATTGCTGTCTCTGCTATGCAAAGAAGCATGATTACACTTGAGTTGAATGGTGAAAATTTGTTTAGAACTATATTGATTATTATATTTGATACTGTTTTAATCAGCATCACAACACAAGTATAAGGAGATATTTCGCAACAACATCGGTACACGGGTTCAATTTTGCCAGGCGAAAACTCGTTAAACATTGCTGTTTCCTCTATGCAAAGAAGCATGATGACACTTCAGTTGAATGGTGAAAATTTGTTTAGAACTATATTGATTATTATATTTGGTACTGTTTTAATCAGCAACACAACACAAGTCTAAGGAGATATTTCGCAACAACATCGGTACACGAGTTCAATTTTGCCAGGCGAAAACTCGTTAAACATTGCTGTCTCTGCTATGCAAAGAAGCATGATGACACTTGAGTTGAATGGTGAAAATTTGTTTAGAACTATATTGATTATTATATTTGGTATTGTTTTAATCAGCATCACAACACAAGTATAAGGAGATATTTCGCAACAACATCGGTACACGGGTTCAATTTTGCCAGGCGAAAACTCGTTAAACATTGCTGTCTCTGCTATGCAAAGAAGCATGATGACACTTCAGTTGAATGGTGAAAATTTGTTTAGAACTATATTGATTATTATATTTGATACTGTTTTAATCAGCATCACAACACAAGTATAAGGAGATGTTTCGCAACAACATCGGTACACGGGTTCAATTTTGCCAGGTGAAAACTCGTTAAACATTGCTGTTTCTGCTATGCAAAGAAGCATGATGACACTTCAGTTGAATGGTGAAAATTTGTTTAGAACTATATTGATTATTATATTTGGTATTGTTTTAATCAGCATCACAACACAAGTCTAAGGAGATATTTCGCAACTACATCGGTACACGGGTTCAATTTTGCCAGGTGAAAACTCGTTAAACATTGCTGTCTCTGTCAACACTTCAGTTGAATGGTGAAAATTTGTTTAGAACTATATTGATTATTATATTTGGTATTGTTTTAATCAGCATCACAACACAAGTCTAAGGAGATATTTCGCAACAACATCGGTACACGGGTTCAATTTTGCCAGGCGAAAACTCGTTAAACATTGCTGTCTCTGCTATGCAAAGAAGCATGATGAGACTAGAGTTGAATGGTGAAAATTTGTTTAGAACCATATTGATTATTATATTTGATACTGTTTTAATCAGCATCACAACACAAGTATAAGGAGATATTTCGCAACAACATCGGTACACGAGTTCAATTTTGCCAGGCGAAAACTCGTTAAACATTGCTGTCTCTGCTATGCAAAGAAGCATGATGAGACTAGAGTTGAATGGTGAAAATTTGTTTAGAACTATATTGATTATTATATTTGATACTGTTTTAATCAGCATCACAACACAAGTATAAGGAGATATTTCGCAACAACATCGGTACACGGGTTCAATTTTGCCAGGCGAAAACTCGTTAAACATTGCTGTCTCTGCTATGCAAAGAAGCATGATGACACTTGAGTTGAATGGTGAAAATTTGCTTAGAACTATATTGATTATTATATTTGATACTGTTTTAATCAGCATCACAACACAAGTATAAGGAGATATTTCGCAACAACATCGGTACACGGGTTCAATTTTGCCAGGCGAAAACTCGTTAAACATTGCAGTCTCTGCTATGCAAAGAAGCATGATTACACTTGAGTTGAATGGTGAAAATTTTTTTAGAACTATATTGATTATTATATTTGATACTGTTTTAATCAGCATCACAACACAAGTATAAGGAGATGTTTCGCAACAACATCGGTACACGGGTTCAATTTTGCCAGGTGAAAACTCGTTAAACATTGCTGTCTCTGCTATGCAAAGAAGCATGATGACACTTCAGTTGAATGGTGAAAATTTGTTTAGAACTATATTGATTATTATATTTGGTATTGTTTTAATCAGCATCACAACACAAGTCTAAGGAGATATTTCGCAACTACATCGGTACACGGGTTCAATTTTGCCGGGTGAAAACTCGTTAAACATTGCTGTCTCTGTCAACACTTCAGTTGAATGGTGAAAATTTGTTTAGAACTATATTGATTATTATATTTGGTATTGTTTTAATCAGCATCACAACACAAGTATAAGGAGATATTTCGCAACAACATCGGTACACGGGTTCAATTTTGCCAGGCGAAAACTCGTTAAACATTGCTGTCTCTGTCAACACTTCAGTTGAATGGTGAAAATTTGTTTAGAACTATATTGATTATTATATTTGGTATTGTTTTAATCAGCATCATAACACAAGTATAAGGAGATGTTTCGCAACAACATCGGTACACGGGTTCAATTTTGCCAGGTGAAAACTCGTTAAACATTGCTGTCTCTGCTATGCAAAGAAGCATGATGACACTTGAGTTGAATGGTGAAATTTTTTTTGACTATGTTGATTATTATATTTGGTATTGTTTTAATCAGCATCATAACACAAGTATAAGGAGATGTTTCGCAACTACATCGGTACACGGGTTCAATTTTGCCAGGCGAAAACTCGTTAAACATTGCTGTCTCTGTCAACACTTCAGTTGAATGGTGAAAATTTGTTTAGAACTATATTGATTATTATATTTGGTATTGTTTTAATCAGCATCATAACACAAGTATAAGGAGATGTTTCGCAACTACATCGGTACACGGGTTCAATTTTGCCAGGTGAAAACTCGTTAAACATTGCTGTCTCTGCTATGCAAAGAAGCATGATGACACTTCAGTTGAATGGTGAAAATTTGTTTAGAACTATATTGATTATTATATTTGATACTGTTTTAATCAACATCACAACACAAGTATAAGGAGATATTTCGCAACTACATCGGTACACGGGTTCAATTTTGCCAGGCGAAAACTCGTTAAACATTGCTGTCTCTGTCAACACTTCAGTTGAATGGTGAAAATTTGTTTAGAACTATATTGATTATTATATTTGGTATTGTTTTAATCAGCATCATAACACAAGTATAAGGAGATATTTCGCAACTACATCGGTACACGGGTTCAATTTTGCCAGGTGAAAACTCGTTAAACATTGCTGTCTCTGCTATGCAAAGAAGCATGATGACACTTCAGTTGAATGGTGAAAATTTGTTTAGAACTATATTGATTATTATATTTGATACTGTTTTAATCAACATCACAACACAAGTATAAGGAGATATTTCGCAACTACATCGGTACACGGGTTCAATTTTGCCAGGCGAAAACTCGTTAAACATTGCTGTCTCTGTAAACACTTCAGTTGAATGGTGAAAATTTGTTTAGAACTATATTGATTATTATATTTGATACTGTTTTAATCAGCATCACAACACAAGTATAAGGAGATATTTCGCAACTACATCGGTACACGGGTTCAATTTTGCCAGGCGAAAACTCGTTAAACATTGCTGTCTCTGTCAACACTTCAGTTGAATGGTGAAAATTTGTTTAGAACTATATTGATTATTATATTTAATACTGTTTTAATCAGCATCACAACACAAGTCTAAGGAGATGTTTCGCAACAACATCGGTACACGGGTTCAATTTTGCCAGGCGAAAACTCGTTAAACATTGCTGTCTCTGTCAACACTTCAGTTGAATGGTGAAAATTTGTTTAGAACTATATTGATTATTATATTTGATACTGTTTTAATCAGCATCACAACACAAGTCTAAGGAGATGTTTCGCAACAACATCGGTACACGGGTTCAATTTTGCCAGGCGAAAACTCGTTAAACATTGCTGTCTCTGTCAACACTTCAGTTGAATGGTGAAAATTTGTTTAGAACTATATTGATTATTATATTTGGTATTGTTTTAATCAGCATCACAACACAAGTCTAAGGAGATATTTCGCAACTACATCGGTACACGGGTTCAATTTTGCCAGGTGAAAACTCGTTAAACATTGCTGTCTCTGCTATGCAAAGAAGCATGATGACACTTCAGTTGAATGGTGAAAATTTGTTTAGAACTATATTGATTATTATATTTGATACTGTTTTAATCAGCATCACAACACAAGTATAAGGAGATGTTTCGCAACAACATCGGTACACGGGTTCAATTTTGCCAGGTGAAAACTCGTTAAACATTGCTGTCTCTGCTATGCAAAGAAGCATGATGACACTTGAGTTGAATGGTGAAATTTTTTTTGACTATGTTGATTATTATATTTGGTATTGTTTTAATCAGCATCACAACACAAGTCTAAGGAGATATTTCGCAACAACATCGGTACACGGGTTCAATTTTGCCAGGCGAAAACTCGTTAAACATTGCTGTCTCTGTCAACACTTCAGTTGAATGGTGAAAATTTGTTTAGAACTATATTGATTATTATATTTGATGCTGTTTTAATCAGCATCACAACACAAGTATAAGGAGATATTTCGCAACTACATCGGTACACGGGTTCAATTTTGCCAGGCGAAAACTCGTTAAACATTGCTGTCTCTGTCAACACTTCAGTTGAATGGTGAAAATTTGTTTAGAACTATATTGATTATTATATTTGGTATTGTTTTAATCAGCATCACAACACAAGTCTAAGGAGATATTTCGCAACAACATCGGTACTCGGGTTCAATTTTGCCAGGCGAAAACTCGTTAAACATTGCTGTCTCTGTCAACACTTCAGTTGAATGGTGAAAATTTGTTTAGAACTATATTGATTATTATATTTGGTATTGTTTTAATCAGCATCACAACACAAGTATAAGGAGATATTTCGCAACAACATCGGTACACGGGTTCAATTTTGCCAGGCGAAAACTCGTTAAACATTGCTGTCTCTGCTATGCAAAGAAGCATGATGACACTTCAGTTGAATGGTGAAAATTTGTTTAGAACTATATTGATTATTATATTTGGTATTGTTTTAATCAGCATCACAACACAAGTCTAAGGAGATATTTCGCAACAACATCGGTACACGGGTTCAATTTTGCCAGGTGAAAACTCGTTAAACATTGCTGTCTCTGCTATGCAAAGAAGCATGATGACACTTCAGTTGAATGGTGAAAATTTGTTTAGAACTATATTGATTATTATATTTGGTATTGTTTTAATCAGCATCATAACACAAGTATAAGGAGATGTTTCGCAACAACATCGGTACACGGGTTCAATTTTGCCAGGTGAAAACTCGTTAAACATTGCTGTCTCTGCTATGCAAAGAAGCATGATGACACTTGAGTTGAATGGTGAAAATTTGTTTAGAACTATATTGATTATTATATTTGGTATTGTTTTAATCAGCATCACAACACAAGTCTAAGGAGATATTTCGCAACAACATCGGTACACGGGTTCAATTTTGCCAAGCGAAAACTCGTTAAACATTGCTGTCTCTGTCAACACTTCAGTTGAATGGTGAAAATTTGTTTAGAACTATATTGATTATTATATTTGATACTGTTTTAATCAGCATCACAACACAAGTCTAAGGAGATGTTTCGCAACAACATCGGTACACGGGTTCAATTTTGCCAGACGAAAACTCGTTAAACATTGCTGTCTGTGTCAACACTTCAGTTGAATGGTGAAAATTTGTTTAGAACTATATTGATTATTATATTTGGCATTGTTTTAATCAGCATCACAACACAAGTCTAAGGAGATATTTCGCAATAACATCGGTACACGGGTTCAATTTTGCCAGGCGAAAACTCGTTAAACATTGCTGTCTCTACTATGCAAAGAAGCATGATGACACTTCAGTTGAATGGTGAAAATTTGTTTAGAACTATATTGATTATTATATTTGATACTGTTTTGATCAGCATCACAACACAAGTCTAAGGAGATATTTCGCAACAACATCGGTACACGGGTTCAATTTTGCCAGGCGAAAACTCGTTAAACATTGCTGTCTCTGTCAACACTTCAGTTGAATGGTGAAAATTTGTTTAGAACTATATTGATTATTATATTTGATATTGTTTTAATCAGCATCACAACACAAGTCTAAGGAGATATTTCGCAACTACATCGGTACACGGGTTCAATTTTGCCAGGCGAAAACTCGTTAAACATTGCTGTCTCTGCTATGCAAAGAAGCATGATGACACTTCAGTTGAATGGTGAAAATTTGTTTAGAACTATATTGATTATTATATTTGATACTGTTTTAATCAACATCACAACACAAGTATAAGGAGATATTTCGCAACTACATCGGTACACGGGTTCAATTTTGCCAGGCGAAAACTCGTTAAACATTGCTGTCTCTGTCAACACTTCAGTTGAATGGTGAAAATTTGTTTAGAACTATATTGATTATTATATTTGATACTGTTTTAATCAGCATCACAACACAAGTATAAGGAGATATTTCGCAACTACATCGGTACACGGGTTCAATTTTGCCAGGCGAAAACTCGTTAAACATTGCTGTCTCTGTCAACACTTCAGTTGAATGGTGAAAATTTGTTTAGAACTATATTGATTATTATATTTGATACTGTTTTAATCAGCATCACAACACAAGTCTAAGGAGATGTTTCGCAACAACATCGGTACACGGGTTCAATTTTGCCAGGCGAAAACTCGTTAAACATTGCTGTCTCTGTCAACACTTCAGTTGAATGGTGAAAATTTGTTTAGAACTATATTGATTATTATATTTGGTATTGTTTTAATCAGCATCACAACACAAGTCTAAGGAGATATTTCGCAACTACATCGGTACACGGGTTCAATTTTGCCAGGTGAAAACTCGTTAAACATTGCTGTCTCTGCTATGCAAAGAAGCATGATGACACTTCAGTTGAATGGTGAAAATTTGTTTAGAACTATATTGATTATTATATTTGATACTGTTTTAATCAGCATCACAACACAAGTATAAGGAGATGTTTCGCAACAACATCGGTACACGGGTTCAATTTTGCCAGGCGAAAACTCGTTAAACATTGCTGTCTCTGTCAACACTTCAGTTGAATGGTGAAAATTTGTTTAGAACTATATTGATTATTATATTTGGTATTGTTTTAATCAGCATCACAACACAAGTCTAAGGAGATATTTCGCAACTACATCGGTACACGGGTTCAATTTTGCCAGGCGAAAACTCGTTAAACATTGCTGTCTCTGTCAACACTTCAGTTGAATGGTGAAAATTTGTTTAGAACTATATTGATTATTATATTTGATACTGTTTTAATCAGCATCACAACACAAGTCTAAGGAGATATTTCGCAACTACATCGGTACACGGGTTCAATTTTGCCAGGCGAAAACTCGTTAAACATTGCTGTCTCTGTCAACACTTCAGTTGAATGGTGAAAATTTGTTTAGAACTATATTGATTATTATATTTGATGCTGTTTTAATCAGCATCACAACACAAGTATAAGGAGATATTTCGCAACTACATCGGTACACGGGTTCAATTTTGCCAGGCGAAAACTCGTTAAACATTGCTGTCTCTGTCAACACTTCAGTTGAATGGTGAAAATTTGTTTAGAACTATATTGATTATTATATTTGGTATTGTTTTAATCAGCATCACAACACAAGTCTAAGGAGATATTTCGCAACAACATCGGTACACGGGTTCAATTTTGCCAGGCGAAAACTCGTTAAACATTGCTGTCTCTGTCAACACTTCAGTTGAATGGTGAAAATTTGTTTAGAACTATATTGATTATTATATTTGGTATTGTTTTAATCAGCATCACAACACAAGTATAAGGAGATATTTCGCAACAACATCGGTACACGGGTTCAATTTTGCCAGGCGAAAACTCGTTAAACATTGCTGTCTCTGCTATGCAAAGAAGCATGATGACACTTCAGTTGAATGGTGAAAATTTGTTTAGAACTATATTGATTATTATATTTGATACTGTTTTAATCAGCATCACAACACAAGTTTAAGGAGATATTTCGCAACAACATCGGTACACGGGTTCAATTTTGCCAGGCGAAAACTCGTTAAACATTGCTGTCTCTGTCAACACTTCAGTTGAATGGTGAAAATTTGTTTAGAACTATATTGATTATTATATTTGGTATTGTTTTAATCAGCATCACAACACAAGTCTAAGGAGATATTTCGCAACAACATCGGTACACGGGTTCAATTTTGCCAGGCGAAAACTCGTTAAACATTGCTGTCTCTGCTATGCAAAGAAGCATGATGACACTTCAGTTGAATGGTGAAAATTTGTTTAGAACTATATTGATTATTATATTTGGTATTGTTTTAATCAGCATCACAACACAAGTATAAGGAGATATTTCGCAACAACATCGGTACACGGGTTCAATTTTGCCAGGCGAAAACTCGTTAAACATTGCTGTCTCTGTCAACACTTCAGTTGAATGGTGAAAATTTGTTTAGAACTATATTGATTATTATATTTGATACTGTTCTAATCAGCATCACAACACAAGTATAAGGAGATGTTTCGCAACAACATCGGTACACGGGTTCAATTTTGCCAGGCGAAAACTCGTTAAACATTGCTGTCTCTGCTATGCAAAGAAGCATGATGAGACTAGAGTTGAATGGTGAAAATTTGTTTAGAACTATATTGATTATTATATTTGATACTGTTTTAATCAGCATCACAACACAAGTCTAAGGAGATATTTCGCAACTACATCGGTACACGGGTTCAATTTTGCCAGGCGAAAACTCGTTAAACATTGCTGTCTCTGCTATGCAAAGAAGCATGATGACACTTGAGTTGAATGGTGAAAATTTGTTTAGAACTATATTGATTATTATATTTGGTATTGTTTTAATCAGCATCACAACACAAGTTTAAGGAGATATTTCGCAACAACATCGGTACACGGGTTCAATTTTGCCAGGCGAAAACTCGTTAAACATTGCTGTCTCTGCTATGCAAAGAAGCATGATGAGACTTCAGTTGAATGGTGAAAATTTGTTTAGAACTATATTGATTATTATATTTGGTATTGTTTTAATCAGCATCACAACACAAGTCTAAGGAGATATTTCGCAACTACATCGGTACACGGGTTCAATTTTGCCAGGCGAAAACTCGTTAAACATTGCTGTCTCTGTCAACACTTCAGTTGAATGGTGAAAATTTGTTTAGAACTATATTGATTATTATATTTGATACTGTTTTAATCAGCATCACAACACAAGTCTAAGGAGATGTTTCGCAACAACATCGGTACACGGGTTCAATTTTGCCAGGCGAAAACTCGTTAAACATTGCTGTCTCTGTCAACACTTCAGTTGAATGGTGAAAATTTGTTTAGAACTATATTGATTATTATATTTGGTATTGTTTTAATCAGCATCACAACACAAGTCTAAGGAGATATTTCGCAACTACATCGGTACACGGGTTCAATTTTGCCAGGTGAAAACTCGTTAAACATTGCTGTCTCTGCTATGCAAAGAAGCATGATGACACTTCAGTTGAATGGTGAAAATTTGTTTAGAACTATATTGATTATTATATTTGATACTGTTTTAATCAGCATCACAACACAAGTATAAGGAGATGTTTCGCAACAACATCGGTACACGGGTTCAATTTTGCCAGGCGAAAACTCGTTAAACATTGCTGTCTCTGTCAACACTTCAGTTGAATGGTGAAAATTTGTTTAGAACTATATTGATTATTATATTTGGTATTGTTTTAATCAGCATCACAACACAAGTCTAAGGAGATATTTCGCAACTACATCGGTACACGGGTTCAATTTTGCCAGGCGAAAACTCGTTAAACATTGCTGTCTCTGTCAACACTTCAGTTGAATGGTGAAAATTTGTTTAGAACTATATTGATTATTATATTTGATACTGTTTTAATCAGCATCACAACACAAGTCTAAGGAGATATTTCGCAACTACATCGGTACACGGGTTCAATTTTGCCAGGCGAAAACTCGTTAAACATTGCTGTCTCTGTCAACACTTCAGTTGAATGGTGAAAATTTGTTTAGAACTATATTGATTATTATATTTGATGCTGTTTTAATCAGCATCACAACACAAGTATAAGGAGATATTTCGCAACTACATCGGTACACGGGTTCAATTTTGCCAGGCGAAAACTCGTTAAACATTGCTGTCTCTGTCAACACTTCAGTTGAATGGTGAAAATTTGTTTAGAACTATATTGATTATTATATTTGGTATTGTTTTAATCAGCATCACAACACAAGTATAAGGAGATATTTCGCAACAACATCGGTACACGGGTTCAATTTTGCCAGGCGAAAACTCGTTAAACATTGCTGTCTCTGCTATGCAAAGAAGCATGATGACACTTCAGTTGAATGGTGAAAATTTGTTTAGAACTATATTGATTATTATATTTGATACTGTTTTAATCAGCATCACAACACAAGTTTAAGGAGATATTTCGCAACAACATCGGTACACGGGTTCAATTTTGCTAGGCGAAAACTCGTTAAACATTGCTGTCTCTGTCAACACTTCAGTTGAATGGTGAAAATTTGTTTAGAACTATATTGATTATTATATTTGGTATTGTTTTAATCAGCATCACAACACAAGTCTAAGGAGATATTTCGCAACAACATCGGTACACGGGTTCAATTTTGCCAGGCGAAAACTCGTTAAACATTGCTGTCTCTGCTATGCAAAGAAGCATGATGACACTTCAGTTGAATGGTGAAAATTTGTTTAGAACTATATTGATTATTATATTTGGTATTGTTTTAATCAGCATCACAACACAAGTATAAGGAGATATTTCGCAACAACATCGGTACACGGGTTCAATTTTGCCAGGCGAAAACTCGTTAAACATTGCTGTCTCTGTCAACACTTCAGTTGAATGGTGAAAATTTGTTTAGAACTATATTGATTATTATATTTGATACTGTTTTAATCAGCATCACAACACAAGTATAAGGAGATGTTTCGCAACAACATCGGTACACGGGTTCAATTTTGCCAGGCGAAAACTCGTTAAACATTGCTGTCTCTGCTATGCAAAGAAGCATGATGAGACTAGAGTTGAATGGTGAAAATTTGTTTAGAACTATATTGATTATTATATTTGATACTGTTTTAATCAGCATCACAACACAAGTCTAAGGAGATATTTCGCAACTACATCGGTACACGGGTTCAATTTTGCCAGGCGAAAACTCGTTAAACATTGCTGTCTCTGCTATGCAAAGAAGCATGATGACACTTCAGTTGAATGGTGAAAATTTGTTTAGAACTATATTGATTATTATATTTGGTATTGCTTTAATCAGCATCACAACACAAGTTTAAGGAGATATTTCGCAACAACATCGGTACACGGGTTCAATTTTGCCAGGCGAAAACTCGTTAAACATTGCTGTCTCTGCTATGCAAAGAAGCGTGATGACACTTCAGTTGAATGGTGAAAATTTGTTTAGAACTATATTGATTATTATATTTGGTATTGTTTTAATCAGCATCACAACACAAGTCTAAGGAGATATTTCGCAACAATATCGGTACACGGGTTCAATTTTGCCAGGCGAAAACTCGTTAAACATTGCTGTCTCTGTCAACACTTCAGTTGAATGGTGAAAATTTGTTTAGAACTATATTGATTATTATATTTGATATTGTTTTAATCAGCATCACAACACAAGTCTAAGGAGATATTTCGCAACTACATCGGTACACGGGTTCAATTTTGCCAGGCGAAAACTCGTTAAACATTGCTGTCTCTGCTATGCAAAGAAGCATGATGACACTTGAGTTGAATGGTGAAAATTTGTCTAGAACTATATTGATTATTATATTTGATACTGTTTTAATCAGCATCACAACACAAGTCTAAGGAGATGTTTCGCAACAACATCGGTACACGGGTTCAATTTTGCCAGGCGAAAACTCGTTAAACATTGCTGTCTCTGCTATGCAAAGAAGCATGATGAGACAAGAGTTGAATGGTGAAAATTTGTTTAGAACTATATTGATTATTATATTTGATACTGTTTTAATCAGCATCACAACACAAGTCTAAGGAGATGTTTCGCAACTACATCGGTACACGGGTTCAATTTTGCCAGGCGAAAACTCGTTAAACATTGCTGTCTCTGCTATGCAAAGAAGCATGATGACACTTCAGTTGAATGGTGAAAATTTGATTAGAACTATATTGATTATTATATTTGGTATTGTTTTAATCAGCATCACAACACAAGTTTAAGGAGATATTTCGCAACAACATCGGTACACGGGTTCAATTTTGCCAGGCGAAAACTCGTTAAACATTGCTGTCTCTGTCAACACTTCAGTTGAATGGTGAAAATTTGTTTAGAACTATATTGATTATTATATTTGGTATTGTTTTAATCAGTATCGCAACACAAGTCTAAGGAGATATTTCGCAACAACATCGGTACACGGGTTCAATTTTGCCAGGCGAAAACTCGTTAAACATTGCTGTCTCTGTCAACACTTCAGTTGAATGGTGAAAATTTGTTTAGAACTATATTGATTATTATATTTGATACTGTTTTAATCAGCATCACAACACAAGTATAAGGAGATATTTCGCAACAACATCGGTACACGGGTTCAATTTTGTCAGGTGAAAACTCGTTAAACATTGCTGTCTCTGCTATGCAAAGAAGCATGATGACACTTCAGTTGAATGGTGAAAATTTGTTTAGAACTATATTGATTATTATATTTGGCATTGTTTTAATCAGCATCACAACACAAGTCTAAGGAGATATTTCGCAACTACATCGGTACACGGGTTAAATTTTGCCAGGTGAAAACTTGTTAAACATTGCTGTCTCTGCTATGCAAAGAAGCATGATGACACTTCAGTTGAATGATGAAAATTTGTTTAGAACTATATTGATTATTATATTTGGTATTGTTTTAATCAGCATCACAACACAAGTCTAAGGAGATATTTCGCAACAACATCGGTACACGGGTTCAATTTTGCCAGGCGAAAACTCGTTAAACATTGCTGTCTCTGCTATGCAAAGAAGCATGATGACACTTGAGTTGAATGGTGAAATTTTTTTTGACTATGTTGATTATTATATTTGGTATTGTTTTAATCAGCATCACAACACAAGTCTAAGGAGATATTTCGTAACAACATCGGTACACGGGTTCAATTTTGCCAGGCGAAAACTCGTTAAACATTGCTGTCTCTGTCAACACTTCAGTTGAATGGTGAAAATTTGTTTAGAACTATATTGATTATTATATTTGATACTGTTTTAATCAGCATCACAACACAAGTCTAAGGAGATATTTCGCAACTACATCGGTACACGGGTTCAATTTTGCCAGGCGAAAACTCGTTAAACATTGCTGTCTCTGTCAACACTTCAGTTGAATGGTGAAAATTTGTTTAGAACTATATTGATTATTATATTTGGTATTGTTTTAATCAGCATCACAACACAAGTCTAAGGAGATATTTCGCAACTACATCGGTACACGGGTTCAATTTTGCCAGGTGAAAACTCGTTAAACATTGCTGTCTCTGCTATGCAAAGAAGCATGATGACACTTCAGTTGAATGGTGAAAATTTGTTTAGAACTATATTGATTATTATATTTGATACTGTTTTAATCAGCATCACAACACAAGTCTAAGGAGATGTTTCGCAACTACATCGGTACACGGGTTCAATTTTGCCAGGCGAAAACTCGTTAAACATTGCTGTCTCTGCTATGCAAAGAAGCATGATGACACTTCAGTTGAATGGTGAAAATTTGATTAGAACTATATTGATTATTATATTTGGTATTGTTTTAATCAGCATCACAACACAAGTTTAAGGAGATATTTCGCAACAACATCGGTACACGGGTTCAATTTTGCCAGGCGAAAACTCGTTAAACATTGCTGTCTCTGTCAACACTTCAGTTGAATGGTGAAAATTTGTTTAGAACTATATTGATTATTATATTTGGTATTGTTTTAATCAGCATCGCAACACAAGTCTAAGGAGATATTTCGCAACAACATCGGTACACGGGTTCAATTTTGCCAGGCGAAAACTCGTTAAACATTGCTGTCTCTGTCAACACTTCAGTTGAATGGTGAAAATTTGTTTAGAACTATATTGATTATTATATTTGATACTGTTTTAATCAGCATCACAACACAAGTATAAGGAGATATTTCGCAACAACATCGGTACACGGGTTCAATTTTGTCAGGTGAAAACTCGTTAAACATTGCTGTCTCTGCTATGCAAAGAAGCATGATGACACTTCAGTTGAATGGTGAAAATTTGTTTAGAACTATATTGATTATTATATTTGGCATTGTTTTAATCAGCATCACAACACAAGTCTAAGGAGATATTTCGCAACTACATCGGTACACGGGTTAAATTTTGCCAGGTGAAAACTTGTTAAACATTGCTGTCTCTGCTATGCAAAGAAGCATGATGACACTTCAGTTGAATGATGAAAATTTGTTTAGAACTATATTGATTATTATATTTGGTATTGTTTTAATCAGCATCACAACACAAGTCTAAGGAGATATTTCGCAACAACATCGGTACACGGGTTCAATTTTGCCAGGCGAAAACTCGTTAAACATTGCTGTCTCTGCTATGCAAAGAAGCATGATGACACTTGAGTTGAATGGTTAAATTTTTTTTGACTATGTTGATTATTATATTTGGTATTGTTTTAATCAGCATCACAACACAAGTCTAAGGAGATATTTCGTAACAACATCGGTACACGGGTTCAATTTTGCCAGGCGAAAACTCGTTAAACATTGCTGTCTCTGTCAACACTTCAGTTGAATGGTGAAAATTTGTTTAGAACTATATTGATTATTATATTTGATACTGTTTTAATCAACATCACAACACAAGTCTAAGGAGATATTTCGCAACTACATCGGTACACGGGTTCAATTTTGCCAGGCGAAAACTCGTTAAACATTGCTGTCTCTGTCAACACTTCAGTTGAATGGTGAAAATTTGTTTAGAACTATATTGATTATTATATTTGATACTGTTTTAATCAGCATCACAACACAAGTCTAAGGAGATATTTCGCAACTACATCGGTACACGGGTTCAATTTTGCCAGGCGAAAACTCGTTAAACATTGCTGTCTCTGTCAACACTTCAGTTGAATGGTGAAAATTTGTTTAGAACTATATTGATTATTATATTTGATACTGTTTTAATCAGCATCACAACACAAGTCTAAGGAGATGTTTCGCAACAACATCGGTACACGGGTTCAATTTTGCCAGGCGAAAACTCGTTAAACATTGCTGTCTCTGTCAACACTTCAGTTGAATGGTGAAAATTTGTTTAGAACTATATTGATTATTATATTTGGTATTGTTTTAATCAGCATCACAACACAAGTCTAAGGAGATATTTCGCAACTACATCGGTACACGGGTTCAATTTTGCCAGGTGAAAACTCGTTAAACATTGCTGTCTCTGCTATGCAAAGAAGCATGATGAGACAAGAGTTGAATGGTGAAAATTTGTTTAGAACTATATTGATTATTATATTTGATACTGTTTTAATCAGCATCACAACACAAGTATAAGGAGATGTTTCGCAACAACATCGGTACACGGGTTCAATTTTGCCAGGCGAAAACTCGTTAAACATTGCTGTCTCTGTCAACACTTCAGTTGAATGGTGAAAATTTGTTTAGAACTATATTGATTATTATATTTGGTATTGTTTTAATCAGCATCACAACACAAGTCTAAGGAGATATTTCGCAACTACATCGGTACACGGGTTCAATTTTGCCAGGCGAAAACTCGTTAAACATTGCTGTCTCTGTCAACACTTCAGTTGAATGGTGAAAATTTGTTTAGAACTATATTGATTATTATATTTGATACTGTTTTAATCAGCATCACAACACAAGTCTAAGGAGATATTTCGCAACTACATCGGTACACGGGTTCAATTTTGCCAGGCGAAAACTCGTTAAACATTGCTGTCTCTGTCAACACTTCAGTTGAATGGTGAAAATTTGTTTAGAACTATATTGATTATTATATTTGATGCTGTTTTAATCAGCATCACAACACAAGTATAAGGAGATATTTCGCAACTACATCGGTACACGGGTTCAATTTTGCCAGGCGAAAACTCGTTAAACATTGCTGTCTCTGTCAACACTTCAGTTGAATGGTGAAAATTTGTTTAGAACTATATTGATTATTATATTTGGTATTGTTTTAATCAGCATCACAACACAAGTCTAAGGAGATATTTTGCAACAACATCGGTACACGGGTTCAATTTTGCCAGGCGAAAACTCGTTAAACATTGCTGTCTCTGTCAACACTTCAGTTGAATGGTGAAAATTTGTTTAGAACTATATTGATTATTATATTTGGTATTGTTTTAATCAGCATCACAACACAAGTATAAGGAGATATTTCGCAACAACATCGGTACACGGGTTCAATTTTGCCAGGCGAAAACTCGTTAAACATTGCTGTCTCTGTCAACACTTCAGTTGAATGGTGAAAATTTGTTTAGAACTATATTGATTATTATATTTGGCATTGTTTTAATCAGCATCACAACACAAGTCTAAGGAGATATTTCGCAACTACATCGGTACACGGGTTAAATTTTGCCAGGTGAAAACTTGTTAAACATTGCTGTCTCTGCTATGCAAAGAAGCATGATGACACTTCAGTTGAATGATGAAAATTTGTTTAGAACTATATTGATTATTATATTTGATACTGTTTTAATCAGCATCACAACACAAGTATAAGGAGATATTTCGCAACTACATCGGTACACGGGTTCAATTTTGCCAGGCGAAAACTCGTTAAACATTGCTGTCTCTGCTATGCAAAGAAGCATGATGAGACTAGAGTTGAATGGTGAAAATTTGTTTAGAACTATATTGATTATTATATTTGATACTGTTTTAATCAGCATCACAACACAAGTCTAAGGAGATATTTCGCAACTACATCGGTACACGGGTTCAATTTTGCCAGACGAAAACTCGTTAAACATTGCTGTCTCTGCTATGCAAAGAAGCATGATGACACTTCAGTTGAATGGTGAAAATTTGTTTAGAACTATATTGATTATTATATTTGGTATTGTTTTAATCAGCATCACAACACAAGTTTAAGGAGATATTTCGCAACAACATCGGTACACGGGTTCAATTTTGCCAGGCGAAAACTCGTTAAACATTGCTGTCTCTGCTATGCAAAGAAGCATGATGACACTTCAGTTGAATGGTGAAAATTTGTTTAGAACTATATTGATTATTATATTTGGTATTGTTTTAATCAGCATCACAACACAAGTCTAAGGAGATATTTCGCAACAATATCGGTACACGGGTTCAATTTTGCCAGGCGAAAACTCGTTAAACATTGCTGTCTCTGTCAACACTTCAGTTGAATGGTGAAAATTTGTTTAGAACTATATTGATTATTATATTTGATATTGTTTTAATCAGCATCACAACACAAGTCTAAGGAGATATTTCGCAACTACATCGGTACACGGGTTCAATTTTGCCAGGCGAAAACTCGTTAAACATTGCTGTCTCTGCTATGCAAAGAAGCATGATGACACTTGAGTTGAATGGTGAAAATTTGTCTAGAACTATATTGATTATTATATTTGATACTGTTTTAATCAGCATCACAACACAAGTCTAAGGAGATGTTTCGCAACAACATCGGTACACGGGTTCAATTTTGCCAGGCGAAAACTCGTTAAACATTGCTGTCTCTGCTATGCAAAGAAGCATGATGAGACAAGAGTTGAATGGTGAAAATTTGTTTAGAACTATATTGATTATTATATTTGATACTGTTTTAATCAGCATCACAACACAAGTCTAAGGAGATGTTTCGCAACTACATCGGTACACGGGTTCAATTTTGCCAGGCGAAAACTCGTTAAACATTGCTGTCTCTGCTATGCAAAGAAGCATGATGACACTTCAGTTGAATGGTGAAAATTTGATTAGAACTATATTGATTATTATATTTGGTATTGTTTTAATCAGCATCACAACACAAGTTTAAGGAGATATTTCGCAACAACATCGGTACACGGGTTCAATTTTGCCAGGCGAAAACTCGTTAAACATTGCTGTCTCTGTCAACACTTCAGTTGAATGGTGAAAATTTGTTTAGAACTATATTGATTATTATATTTGGTATTGTTTTAATCAGCATCGCAACACAAGTCTAAGGAGATATTTCGCAACAACATCGGTACACGGGTTCAATTTTGCCAGGCGAAAACTCGTTAAACATTGCTGTCTCTGTCAACACTTCAGTTGAATGGTGAAAATTTGTTTAGAACTATATTGATTATTATATTTGATACTGTTTTAATCAGCATCACAACACAAGTATAAGGAGATATTTCGCAACAACATCGGTACACGGGTTCAATTTTGTCAGGTGAAAACTCGTTAAACATTGCTGTCTCTGCTATGCAAAGAAGCATGATGACACTTCAGTTGAATGGTGAAAATTTGTTTAGAACTATATTGATTATTATATTTGGCATTGTTTTAATCAGCATCACAACACAAGTCTAAGGAGATATTTCGCAACTACATCGGTACACGGGTTAAATTTTGCCAGGTGAAAACTTGTTAAACATTGCTGTCTCTGCTATGCAAAGAAGCATGATGACACTTCAGTTGAATGATGAAAATTTGTTTAGAACTATATTGATTATTATATTTGGTATTGTTTTAATCAGCATCACAACACAAGTCTAAGGAGATATTTCGCAACAACATCGGTACACGGGTTCAATTTTGCCAGGCGAAAACTCGTTAAACATTGCTGTCTCTGCTATGCAAAGAAGCATGATGACACTTGAGTTGAATGGTGAAATTTTTTTTGACTATGTTGATTATTATATTTGGTATTGTTTTAATCAGCATCACAACACAAGTCTAAGGAGATATTTCGTAACAACATCGGTACACGGGTTCAATTTTGCCAGGCGAAAACTCGTTAAACATTGCTGTCTCTGTCAACACTTCAGTTGAATGGTGAAAATTTGTTTAGAACTATATTGATTATTATATTTGATACTGTTTTAATCAGCATCACAACACAAGTCTAAGGAGATATTTCGCAACTACATCGGTACACGGGTTCAATTTTGCCAGGCGAAAACTCGTTAAACATTGCTGTCTCTGCTATGCAAAGAAGCATGATGACACTTCAGTTGAATGGTGAAAATTTGTTTAGAACTATATTGATTATTATATTTGATACTGTTTTAATCAGCATCACAACACAAGTATAAGGAGATATTTCGCAACTACATCGGTACACGGGGTCAATTTTGCCAGGCGAAAACTCGTTAAACATTGCTGTCTCTGTCAACACTTCAGTTGAATGGTGAAAATTTGTTTAGAACTATATTGATTATTATATTTGATACTGTTTTAATCAGCATCACAACACAAGTATAAGGAGATATTTCGCAACTACATCGGTACACGGGTTCAATTTTGCCAGGCGAAAACTCGTTAAACATTGCTGTCTCTGTCAACACTTCAGTTGAATGGTGGAAATTTGTTTAGAACTATATTGATTATTATATTTGATACTGTTTTAATCAGCATCACAATACAAGTCTAAGGAGATGTTTCGCAACAAGATCGGTACACGGGTTCAATTTTGCCAGGCGAAAACACGTTAAACATTGCTGTCTCTGCTATGCAAAGAAGCATGATGACACTTGAGTTGAATGGTGAAAATTTGTTTAGAACTATATTTATTATTATATTTGATACTGTTTTAATCAGCATCACAACACAAGTATAGGGAGATATTTCGCAACTACATCGGTACACGGGTTCAATTTTGCCAGGCGAAAACTCGTTAAACATTGCGGTCTCTGTCAACACTTCAGTTGAATGGTGAAAATTTGTTTAGAACTATATTGATTATTATATTTGGTATTGTTTTAATCAGCATCACAACACAAGTCTAAGGAGATATTTCGCAACAACATCGGTACACGGGTTCAATTTTGCCAGGCGAAAACTCGTTAAACATCGCTGTCTCTGCTATGCAAAGAAGCATGATGACACTTCAGTAGAATGGTGAAAATTTGTTTAGAACTATATTGATTATTATATTTGATACTGTTTTAATCAGCATCACAACACAAGTCTAAGGAGATATTTCGCAACTACATCGGTACACGGGTTCAATTTTGCCAGGCGAAAACTCATTAAACATTGCTGTCTCTGCTATGCAAAGAAGCATGATGACACTTCAGTTGAATGGTGAAAATTTGTTTAGAACTATATTGATTATTATATTTGATACTGTTTTAATCAGCATCACAACACAAGTATAAGGAGATATTTCGCAACTACATCGGTACACGGGGTCAATTTTGCCAGGCGAAAACTCGTTAAACATTGCTGTCTCTGTCAACACTTCAGTTGAATGGTGAAAATTTGTTTAGAACTATATTGATTATTATATTTGATACTGTTTTAATCAGCATCACAACACAAGTATAAGGAGATATTTCGCAACTACATCGGTACACGGGTTCAATTTTGCCAGGCGAAAACTCGTTAAACATTGCTGTCTCTGTCAACACTTCAGTTGAATGGTGGAAATTTGTTTAGAACTATATTGATTATTATATTTGATACTGTTTTAATCAGCATCACAATACAAGTCTAAGGAGATGTTTCGCAACAAGATCGGTACACGGGTTCAATTTTGCCAGGCGAAAACACGTTAAACATTGCTGTCTCTGCTATGCAAAGAAGCATGATGACACTTGAGTTGAATGGTGAAAATTTGTTTAGAACTATATTTATTATTATATTTGATACTGTTTTAATCAGCATCACAACACAAGTATAGGGAGATATTTCGCAACTACATCGGTACACGGGTTCAATTTTGCCAGGCGAAAACTCGTTAAACATTGCGGTCTCTGTCAACACTTCAGTTGAATGGTGAAAATTTGTTTAGAACTATATTGATTATTATATTTGGTATTGTTTTAATCAGCATCACAACACAAGTCTAAGGAGATATTTCGCAACAACATCGGTACACGGGTTCAATTTTGCCAGGCGAAAACTCGTTAAACATTGCTGTCTCTGCTATGCAAAGAAGCATAATGACACTTCAGTTGAATGGTGAAAATTTGTTTAGAACTATATTGATTATTATATTTGATACTGTTTTAATCAGCATCACAACACAAGTCTAAGGAGATATTTCGCAACAACATCGGTACACGGGTTCAATTTTGCCAGGCGAAAACTCGTTAAACATTGCTGTCTCTGCTATGCAAAGAAGCATGATGAGACTAGAGTTGAATGGTGAAAATTTGTTTAGAACTATATTGATTATTATATTTGGTATTGTTTTAATCAGCATCACAACACAAGTCTAAGGAGATATTTCGCAACAACATCGGTACACGGGTTCAATTTTGCCAGGCGAAAACTCGTTAAACATTGCTGTCTCTGCTATGCAAAGAAGCATGATGAGACTAGAGTTGAATGGTGAAAATTTGTTTAGAACTATATTGATTATTATATTTGATACTGTTTTAATCAGCATCACAACACAAGTCTAAGGAGATATTTCGCAACTACATCGGTACACGGGTTCAATTTTGCAAGGCGAAAACTCGTTAAACATTGCTGTCTCTGCTATGCAAAGAAGCATGATGACACTTGAGTTGAATGGTGAAAATTTGTTTAGAACTATATTGATTATTATATTTGGTATTGTTTTAATCAGCATCACAACACAAGTATAAGGAGATATTTCGCAACTACATCGGTACAAGGGGTCAATTTTGCCAGGCGAAAACTCGTTAAACATTGCTGTCTGTGCTATGCAAAGAAGCATGATGACACTTCAGTTGAATGGTGAAAATTTGTTTAGAACTATATTGATTATTATATTTGGTATTGTTTTAATCAGCATCACAACACAAGTCTAAGGAGATATTTCGCAACAACATCGGTACACGGGTTCAATTTTGCCAGGCGAAAACTCGTTAAACATTGCTGTTTCCTCTATGCAAAGAAGCATGATGACACTTGAGTTGAATGGTGAAAATTTGTTTAGAACTATATTGATTATTATATTTGATACTGTTTTAATCAGCATCACAACACAAGTCTAAGGAGATATTTCGCAACTAAATCGGTACACGGGTTCAATTTTGCCAGGCGAAAACTCGTTAAACATTGCTGTCTCTGCTATGCAAAGAAGCATGATGACACTTCAGTTGAATGGTGAAAATTTGTTTAGAACTATATTGATTATTATATTTGATACTGTTTTAATCAGCATCACAACACAAGTCTAAGGAGATATTTCGCAACTACATCGGTACACGGGTTCAATTTTGCCAGGCGAAAACTCGTTAAACATTGCTGTCTCTGTCAACACTTCAGTTGAATGGTGAAAATTTGTTTAGAACTATATTGATTATTATATTTGGTATTGTTTTAATCAGCATCACAACACAAGTCTAAGGAGATGTTTCGCAACAACATCGGTACACGGGTTCAATTTTGCCAGGCGAAAACTCGTTAAACATTGCTGTTTCCTCTATGCAAAGAAGCATGATGACACTTGAGTTGAATGGTGAAAATTTGTTTAGAACTATATTGATTATTATATTTGATACTGTTTTAATCAGCATCACAACACAAGTCTAAGGAGATATTTCGCAACAACATCGGTACACGGTTTCAATTTTGCCAGGCGAAAACTCGTTAAACATTGCTGTCTCTGCTATGCAAAGAAGCATGATGAGACTAGAGTTGAATGGTGAAAATTTGTTTAGAACTATATTGATTATTATATTTGGTATTGTTTTAATCAGCATCACAACACAAGTCTAAGGAGATATTTCGCAACAACATCGGTACACGGGTTCAATTTTGCCAGGCGAAAACTCGTTAAACATTGCTGTCTCTGCTATGCAAAGAAGCATGATGACACTTCAGTTGAATGGTGAAAATTTGTTTAGAACTATATTGATTATTATATTTGATACTGTTTAAATCAGCATCACAACACAAGTATAAGGAGATATTTCGCAACTACATCGGTACACGGGTTCAATTTTGCCAGGCGAAAACTCGTTAAACATTGCTGTTTCCTCTATGCAAAGAAGCATGATGACACTTGAGTTGAATGGTGAAAATTTGTTTAGAACTATATTGATATTATATTTGATACTGTTTTAATCAGCATCACAACACAAGTCTAAGGAGATATTTCGCAACTACATCGGTACACGGGTTCAATTTTGCCAGGCGAAAACTCGTTAAACATTGCTGTCTCTGCTATGCAAAGAAGCATGATGACACTTCAGTTGAATGGTGAAAATTTGTTTAGAACTATATTGATTATTATATTTGATACTGTTTTAATCAGCATCGCAACACAAGTCTAAGGAGATATTTCGCAACAACATCGGTACACGGGTTCAATTTTGCCAGGCGAAAACTCGGTAAACATTGCTGTCTCTGTCAACACTTCAGTTGAATGGTGAAAATTTGTTTAGAACTATATTGATTATTATATTTGGTATTGTTTTAATCAGCATCACAACACAAGTCTAAGGAGATATTTCGCAACAACATCGGTACACGGGTTCAATTTTGCCAGGCAAAAACTCGTTAAACATTGCTGTCTCTGCTATGCAAAGAAGCATGATGACACTTGAGTTGAATGATGAAAATTTGTTTAGAACTATATTGATTATTATATTTGATACTGTTTTAATCAGCATCACAACACAAGTATAAGGAGATATTTCGCAACAACATCGGTACACGGGTTCAATTTTGCCAGGCGAAAACTCGTTAAACATTGCTGTCTCTGTCAACACTTCAGTTGAATGGTGAAAATTTGTTTAGAACTATATTGATTATTATATTTGGTATTGTTTTAATCAGCATCACAACACAAGTATAAGGAGATATTTCGCAACAACATCGGTACACGGGTTCAATTTTGCCAGGCGAAAACTCGTTAAACATTGCTGTCTCTGCTATGCAAAGAAGCTTGATGACACTTCAGTTGAATGGTGAAAATTTGTTTAGAACTATATTGATTATTATATTTGATACTGTTTTAATCAGCATCACAACACAAGTATAAGGAGATATTTCGCAACAACATCGGTACACGAGTTCAATTTTGCCAGGCGAAAACTCGTTAAACATTGCTGTCTCTGTCAACACTTCAGTTGAATGGTGAAAATTTGTTTAGAACTATATTGATTATTATATTTGATACTGTTTTAATCAGCATCACAACACAAGTATAAGGAGATATTTCGCAACAACATCGGTACACGGGTTCAATTTTGCCAGGCGAAAACTCGTTAAACATTGCTGTCTCTGTCAACACTTCAGTTGAATGGTGAAAATTTGTTTAGAACTATATTGATTATTATATTTGGTATTGCTTTAATCAGCATCACAACACAAGTCTAAGGAGATATTTCGCAACTACATCGGTACACGGGTTCAATTTTGCCAGGCGAAAACTCGTTAAACATTGCTGTCTCTGTCAACACTTCAGTTGAGTGGTGAAAATTTGTTTAGAACTATATTGATTATTATATTTGGTATTGTTTTAATCAGCATCACAACACAAGTCTAAGGAGATATTTCGCAACAACATCGGTACACGGGTTCAATTTTGCCAGGCGAAAACTCGTTAAACATTGCTGTCTCTGCTATGCAAAGAAGCATGATGACACTTCAGTTGAATGGTGAAAATTTGTTTAGAACTATATTGATTATTATATTTGATACTGTTTTAATCAGCATCACAACACAAGTATAAGGAGATATTTCGCAGCAATATCGGTACACGAGTTCAATTTTGCCAGGCGAAAACTCGTTAAACATTACTGTCTCTGTCAACACTTCAGTTGAATGGTGAAAATTTGTTTAGAACTATATTGATTATTATATTTGATACTGTTTTAATCAGCATCACAACACAAGTATAAGGAGATATTTCGCAACAACATCGGTACACGGGTTCAATTTTGCCAGGCGAAAACTCGTTAAACATTGCTGTCTCTGTCAACACTTCAGTTGAATGGTGAAAATTTGTTTAGAACTATATTGATTATTATATTTGGTATTGTTTTAATCAGCATCACAACACAAGTCTAAGGAGATGTTTCGCAACAACATCGGTACACGGGTTCAATTTTGCCAGGCGAAAACTCGTTAAACATTGCTGTTTCCTCTATGCAAAGAAGCATGATGACACTTGAGTTGAATGGTGAAAATTTGTTTAGAACTATATTGATTATATCTGGTATTACCCGGCTTCGCACGGCGATAATACATAGTTTTGAATATAATGAAACCCCCTTTATGCTAATTTAATAAGTCCCGACAATATTTAGTTTTTATATTTATTTAAAACCTCCGATTTGCCTTTTCCCATTAAAAATAAACATAAAGTAATAAATTTTATAACCTTTTGACGTATTGTTAATGCAATTCAAAATTCTATTTCAGGAATGAAAATAAAGTTTTTATCAGAGAGCCTATATTTTGTTTTACGTATATTTTCACTTTCTAAAAGCCTATTTTTAAAAAATCAAAGCATTTATAACACTTAATAGAAGAAAATAATAATTCTTTTTCGTTTATATGCGATTTTGAAGTTATGCCGATTTTTCTATACGATTTTTTAATATGATATTTTGTGTGGGAATTCCCATTGAATATTGCTTGTATGCATTTTTTGTTGGGAATTTTTTTTTTATATGATTAGTATTGAAATAAAAACTAATTTTAAGGTATTGGTTGGATTCTTTTTAACTTCGATTCTATTTCAATTTACATATCTATTCTTTTGTTCTCACTATTAAAAGGGTTTTCAATATTTTTCACTAACACATACGCCGATCGCAATCGGATTTGGCATATTTTACGTATATTTTCTTTTAACCGAAAAAATTGTTACCTACCGATTTTTTACATATATAAATTTTTATGACCGTTTGTTATAAAAGATAAAATTTTTTTGTTTACCCATTTAAGGGGAAATATTTTTTTTAATTACGTGCTGAACTGCAGAATATAAGTGTGAGCATGTGTATGTATGCATATGTGTTATTGTATTTTTGTTAAAAAATGTAATAAATTTTTAATTTTAGGATCTGGTATAAAAAATGTCGTAAACGATATAAATAAAATAAAAACGATATAAATATAACGATAAACGGTATAAAGGTATTTTAATAGTACTTTTTCAAAATAGAAAAGGAAGAGAGTGAGTTGGAATTATTATAATATAGTTTAGTTTCTTCCCCCTCTGCCTAAATAGTGTCAATTTTTACCACCTCTACAAAATGTTACAGAAACACACGAAAAAATCAGACTTTACTTTATATATTAGATTATATTTGATACTGTTTTAATCAGCATCACAACACAAGTCTAAGGAGATATTTCGCAACTACATCGGTACACGGGTTCAATTTTGCCAGGCGAAAACTCGTTAAACATTGCTGTCTCTGCTATGCAAAGAAGCATGATGACACTTCAGTTGAATGGTGAAAATTTGTTTAGAACTATATTGATTATTATATTTGATACTGTTTTAATCAGCATCACAACACAAGTCTAAGGAGATATTTCGCAACTGCATCGGTACACGGGTTCAATTTTGCCAGGCGAAAACTCGTTAAACATTGCTGTCTCTGCTATGCAAAGAAGCATGATGACACTTCAGTTGAATGGTGAAAATTTGTTTAGAACTATATTGATTATTATATTTGATACTGTTTTAATCAGCATCACAACACAAGTATAGGGAGATATTTCGCAACAACATCGGTACACGGGTTCAATTTTGCCAGGCGAAAACTCGTTAAACATTGCGGTCTCTGTCAACACTTCAGTTGAATGGTGAAAATTTGTTTAGAACTATATTGATTATTATATTTGGTATTGTTTTAATCAGCATCACAACACAAGTCTAAGGAGATATTTCGCAACAACATCGGTACACGGGTTCAATTTTGCCAGGCAAAAACTCGTTAAACATTGCTGTCTCTGCTATGCAAAGAAGCATGATGAGACTAGAGTTGAATGGTGAAAATTTGTTTAGAACTATATTTATTATTATATTTGATATTGTTTTAATCAGCATCACAACACAAGTCTAAGGAGATATTTCGCAACTACATCGGTACACGGGTTCAATTTTGCAAGGCGAAAACTCGTTAAACATTGCTGTCTCTGCTATGCAAAGAAGCATGATGACACTTGAGTTGAATGGTGAAAATTTGTTTAGAACTATATTGATTATTATATTTGGTATTGTTTTAATCAGCATCACAACACAAGTATAAGGAGATATTTCGCAACTACATCGGTACAAGGGGTCAATTTTGCCAGGCGAAAACTCGTTAAACATTGCTGTCTGTGCTATGCAAAGAAGCATGATGACACTTGAGTTGAATGGTGAAAATTTGTTTAGAACTATATTGATTATTATATTTGATACTGTTTTAATCAGCATCACAACACAAGTCTAAGGAGATATTTCGCAACTACATCGGTACACGGGTTCAATTTTGCCAGGCGAAAACTCGTTAAACATTGCTGTCTCTGCTATGCAAAGAAGCATGATGACACTTCAGTTGAATGGTGAAAATTTGTTTAGAACTATATTGATTATTATATTTGATACTGTTTTAATCAGCATCACAACACAAGTCTAAGGAGATATTTCGCAACTACATCGGTACACGGGTTCAATTTTGCCAGGCGAAAACTCGTTAAACATTGCTGTCTCTGTCAACACTTCAGTTGAATGGTGAAAATTTGTTTAGAACTATATTGATTATTATATTTGGTATTGTTTTAATCAGCATCACAACACAAGTCTAAGGAGATGTTTCGCAACAACATCGGTACACGGGTTCAATTTTGCCAGGCGAAAACTCGTTAAACATTGCTGTTTCCTCTATGCAAAGAAGCATGATGACACTTGAGTTGAATGGTGAAAATTTGTTTAGAACTATATTGATTATTATATTTGATACTGTTTTAATCAACATCACAACACAAGTCTAAGGAGATATTTCGCAACAACATCGGTACACGGGTTCAATTTTGCCAGGCGAAAACTCGTTAAACATTGCTGTCTCTGCTATGCAAAGAAGCATGATGAGACTAGAGTTGAATAGTGAAAATTTGTTTAGAACTATATTGATTATTATATTTGGTATTGTTTTAATCAGCATCACAACACAAGTCTAAGGAGATATTTCGCAACAACATCGGTACACGGGTTCAATTTTGCCAGGCGAAAACTCGTTAAACATTGCTGTCTCTGCTATGCAAAGAAGCATGATGACACTTCAGTTGAATGGTGAAAATTTGTTTAGAACTATATTGATATTATATTTGATACTGTTTTAATCAGCATCACAACACAAGTCTAAGGAGATATTTCGCAACTACATCGGTACACGGGTTCAATTTTGCCAGGCGAAAACTCGTTAAACATTGCTGTCTCTGCTATGCAAAGAAGCATGATGACACTTCAGTTGAATGGTGAAAATTTGTTTAGAACTATATTGATTATTATATTTGATACTGTTTTAATCAGCATCACAACACAAGTCTAAGGAGATATTTCGCAACAACATCGGTACACGGGTTCAATTTTGCCAGGCGAAAACTCGTTAAACATTGCTGTCTCTGTCAACACTTCAGTTGAATGGTGAAAATTTGTTTAGAACTATATTGATTATTATATTTGGTATTGTTTTAATCAGCATCACAACACAAGTCTAAGGAGATATTTCGCAACAACATCGGTACACGGGTTCAATTTTGCCAGGCGAAAACTCGTTAAACATTGCTGTCTCTGCTATGCAAAGAAGCATGATGACACTTGAGTTGAATGATGAAAATTTGTTTAGAACTATATTGATTATTATATTTGATACTGTTTTAATCAGCATCACAACACAAGTATAAGGAGATATTTCGCAACAACATCGGTACACGGGTTCAATTTTGCCAGGCGAAAACTCGTTAAACATTGCTGTCTCTGTCAACACTTCAGTTGAATGGTGAAAATTTGTTTAGAACTATATTGATTATTATATTTGATACTGTTTTAATCAGCATCACAACACAAGTATAAGGAGATATTTCGCAACAACATCGGTACACGGGTTCAATTTTGCCAGGCGAAAACTCGTTAAACATTGCTGTCTCTGTCAACACTTCAGTTGAGTGGTGAAAATTTGTTTAGAACTATATTGATTATTATATTTGGTATTGTTTTAATCAGCATCACAACACAAGTCTAAGGAGATATTTCGCAACAACATCGGTACACGGGTTCAATTTTGCCAGGCGAAAACTCGTTAAACATTGCTGTCTCTGCTATGCAAATAAGCATGATGACACTTCAGTTGAATGGTGAAAATTTGTTTAGAACTATATTGATTATTATATTTGGTATTGTTTTAATCAGCATCACAACACAAGTCTAAGGAGATATTTCGCAACAACATCGATACACGGGTTCAATTTTGCCAGGCAAAAACTCGTTAAACATTGCTGTCTCTGCTATGCAAAGAAGCATGATGAGACTAGAGTTGAATGGTGAAAATTTGTTTAGAACTATATTGATTATTATATTTGATACTGTTTTAATCAGCATCACAACACAAGTCTAAGGAGATATTTCGCAACTACATCGGTACACGGGTTCAATTTTGCAAGGCGAAAACTCGTTAAACATTGCTGTCTGTGCTATGCAAAGAAGTATGATGACACTTGAGTTGAATGGTGAAAATTTGTTTAGAACTATATTGATTATTATATTTGATACTGTTTTAATCAGCATCACAACACAAGTCTAAGGAGATATTTCGCAACTACATCGGTACACGGGTTCAATTTTGCCAGGCGAAAACTCGTTAAACATTGCTGTCTCTGCTATGCAAAGAAGCATGATGACACTTCAGTTGAATGGTGAAAATTTGTTTAGAACTATATTGATTATTATATTTGGTATTGTTTTAATCAGCATCACAACACAAGTATAAGGAGATATTTCGCAACTACATCGGTACAAGGGGTCAATTTTGCCAGGCGAAAACTCGTTAAACATTGCTGTCTGTGCTATGCAAAGAAGCATGATGACACTTGAGTTGAATGGTGAAAATTTGTTTAGAACTATATTGATTATTATATTTGATACTGTTTTAATCAGCATCACAACACAAGTCTAAGGAGATATTTCGCAACTACATCGGTACACGGGTTCAATTTTGCCAGGCGAAAACTCGTTAAACATTGCTGCCTCTGCTATGCAAAGAAGCATGATGACACTTCAGTTGAATGGTGAAAATTTGTTTAGAACTATATTGATTATTATATTTGGTATTGTTTTAATCAGCATCACAACACAAGTATAAGGAGATATTTCGCAACTACATCGGTACAAGGGGTCAATTTTGCCAGGCGAAAACTCGTTAAACATTGCTGTCTGTGCTATGCAAAGAAGCATGATGACACTTCAGTTGAATGGTGAAAATTTGTTTAGAACTATATTGATTATTATATTTGATACTGTTTTAATCAGCATCACAACACAAGTCTAAGGAGATATTTCGCAACTACATCGGTACACGGGTTCAATTTTGCCAGGCGAAAACTCGTTAAACATTGCTGTCTCTGTCAACACTTCAGTTGAATGGTGAAAATTTGTTTAGAACTATATTGATTATTATATTTGGTATTGTTTTAATCAGCATCACAACACAAGTCTAAGGAGATGTTTCGCAACAACATCGGTACACGGGTTCAATTTTGCCAGGCGAAAACTCGTTAAACATTGCTGTTTCCTCTATGCAAAGAAGCATGATGACACTTGAGTTGAATGGTGAAAATTTGTTTAGAACTATATTGATTATTATATTTGATACTGTTTTAATCAACATCACAACACAAGTCTAAGGAGATATTTCGCAACAACATCGGTACACGGGTTCAATTTTGCCAGGCGAAAACTCGTTAAACATTGCTGTCTCTGCTATGCAAAGAAGCATGATGAGACTAGAGTTGAATAGTGAAAATTTGTTTAGAACTATATTGATTATTATATTTGGTATTGTTTTAATCAGCATCACAACACAAGTCTAAGGAGATATTTCGCAACAACATCGGTACACGGGTTCAATTTTGCCAGGCGAAAACTCGTTAAACATTGCTGTCTCTGCTATGCAAAGAAGCATGATGACACTTCAGTTGAATGGTGAAAATTTGTTTAGAACTATATTGATATTATATTTGATACTGTTTTAATCAGCATCACAACACAAGTCTAAGGAGATATTTCGCAACTACATCGGTACACGGGTTCAATTTTGCCAGGCGAAAACTCGTTAAACATTGCTGTCTCTGCTATGCAAAGAAGCATGATGACACTTCAGTTGAATGGTGAAAATTTGTTTAGAACTATATTGATTATTATATTTGATACTGTTTTAATCAGCATCACAACACAAGTCTAAGGAGATATTTCGCAACAACATCGGTACACGGGTTCAATTTTGCCAGGCGAAAACTCGTTAAACATTGCTGTCTCTGTCAACACTTCAGTTGAATGGTGAAAATTTGTTTAGAACTATATTGATTATTATATTTGGTATTGTTTTAATCAGCATCACAACACAAGTCTAAGGAGATATTTCGCAACAACATCGGTACACGGGTTCAATTTTGCCAGGCGAAAACTCGTTAAACATTGCTGTCTCTGCTATGCAAAGAAGCATGATGACACTTGAGTTGAATGATGAAAATTTGTTTAGAACTATATTGATTATTATATTTGATACTGTTTTAATCAGCATCACAACACAAGTATAAGGAGATATTTCGCAACAACATCGGTACACGGGTTCAATTTTGCCAGGCGAAAACTCGTTAAACATTGCTGTCTCTGTCAACACTTCAGTTGAATGGTGAAAATTTGTTTAGAACTATATTGATTATTATATTTGATACTGTTTTAATCAGCATCACAACACAAGTATAAGGAGATATTTCGCAACAACATCGGTACACGGGTTCAATTTTGCCAGGCGAAAACTCGTTAAACATTGCTGTCTCTGTCAACACTTCAGTTGAGTGGTGAAAATTTGTTTAGAACTATATTGATTATTATATTTGGTATTGTTTTAATCAGCATCACAACACAAGTCTAAGGAGATATTTCGCAACAACATCGGTACACGGGTTCAATTTTGCCAGGCGAAAACTCGTTAAACATTGCTGTCTCTGTTATGCAAAGAAGCATGATGACACTTCAGTTGAATGGTGAAAATTTGTTTAGAACTATATTGATTATTATATTTGATACTGTTTTAATCAGCATCACAACACAAGTATAAGGAGATATTTCGCAACAACATCGGTACACGAGTTCAATTTTGCCAGGCGAAAACTCGTTAAACATTGCTGTCTCTGTCAACACTTCAGTTGAATGGTGAAAATTTGTTTAGAACTATATTGATTATTATATTTGGTATTGTTTTAATCAGCATCACAACACAAGTCTAAGGAGATATTTCGCAACAACATCGGTACACGGGTTCAATTTTGCCAGGCGAAAACTCGTTAAACATTGCTGTCTCTGTCAACACTTCAGTTGAGTGGTGAAAATTTGTTTAGAACTATATTGATTATTATATTTGGTATTGTTTTAATCAGCATCACAACAAAAGTATAAGGAGATATTTCGCAACAACATCGGTACACGGGTTCAATTTTGCCAGGCGAAAACTCGTTAAACATTGCTGTCTCTGTCAACACTTCAGTTGAATGGTGAAAATTTGTTTAGAACTATATTGATTATTATATTTGGTATTGTTTTAATCAGCATCACAACACAAGTATAAGGAGATATTTCGCAACAACATCGGTACACGGGTTCAATTTTGCCAGGCGAAAACTCGTTAAACATTGCTGTCTCTGTCAACACTTCAGTTGAATGGTGAAAATTTGTTTAGAACTATATTGATTATTATATTTGGTATTGTTTTAATCAGCATCACAACACAAGTCTAAGGAGATATTTCGCAACAACATCGGTACACGGGTTCAATTTTGCCAGGCGAAAACTCGTTAAACATTGCTGTCTCTGTCAACACTTCAGTTGAGTGGTGAAAATTTGTTTAGAACTATATTGATTATTATATTTGGTATTGTTTTAATCAGCATCACAACACAAGTCTAAGGAGATATTTCGCAACAACATCGGTACACGGGTTCAATTTTGCCAGGCGAAAACTCGTTAAACATTGCTGTCTCTGCTATGCAAAGAAGCATGATGACACTTCAGTTGAATGGTGAAAATTTGTTTAGAACTATATTGATTATTATATTTGATACTGTTTTAATCAGCATCACAACACAAGTATAAGGAGATATTTCACAACAATATCGGTACACGAGTTCAATTTTGCCAGGCGAAAACTCGTTAAACATTACTGTCTCTGTCAACACTTCAGTTGAATGGTGAAAATTTGTTTAGAACTATATTGATTATTATATTTGATACTGTTTTAATCAGCATCACAACACAAGTATAAGGAGATATTTCGCAACAACATCGGTACACGGGTTCAATTTTGCCAGGCGAAAACTCGTTAAACATTGCTGTCTCTGTCAACACTTTAGTTGAATGGTGAAAATTTGTTTAGAACTATATTGATTATTATATTTGGTATTGTTTTAATCAGCATCACAACACAAGTCTAAGGAGATGTTTCGCAACAACATCGGTACACGGGTTCAATTTTGCCAGGTGAAAACTCGTTAAACATTGCTGTTTCCTCTATGCAAAGAAGCATGATGACACTTGAGTTGAATGGTGAAAATTTGTTTAGAACTATATTGATTATATCTGGTATTACCCGGCTTCGCACGGCGATAATACATAGTTTTGAATATAATGATACCCCCTTTATGCTAATTTAATAAGTCCCGACAATATTTAGTTTTTATATTTATTTAAAACCTCCGATTTGCCTTTTCCCATTAAAAATAAACATAAAGTAATACATTTTATAACCTTTTGACGTATTGTTAATGCAATTCAAAATTCTATTTCAGGAATGAAAATAAAGTTTTTATCAGAGAGCCTATATTTTGTTTTACGTATATGTTCACTTTCTAAAAGCCTATTTTTAAAAAATCAAAGCATTTATAACACTTAATAGAAGAAAATAATAATTCTTTTTCGTTTATATGCGATTTTGAAGTTATGCCGATTTTTCTATACGATTTTTTAATATGATATTTTGTGTGGGAATTCCCATTGAATATTGCTTGTATGCATTTTTTGTTGGGATTTTTTTTTTTATATGATTAGTATTGAAATAAAAACTAATTTTAAGGTATTGGTTGGATTCTTTTTAACTTCGATTCTATTTCAATTTACATATCTATTCTTTTGTTCTCACTATTAAAAGGGTTTTCAATATTTTTCACTAACACATACGCCGATCGCAATCGGATTTGGCATATTTTACGTATATTTTCTTTTAACCGAAAAAATTGTTACCTACCGATTTTTTACATATATAAATTTTTATGACCGTTTGTTATAAAAGATAAAATTTTTTTGTTTACCCATTTAAGGGGAAATATTTTTTTTAATTACGTGCTGAACTGCAGAATATAAGTGTGAGCATGTGTATGTATGCATATGTGTTATTGTATTTTTGTTAAAAAATGTAATAAATTTTTAATTTTAGGATCTGGTATAAAAAATGGCGTAAACGATATAAATAAAATAAAAACGATATAAATATAACGATAAACGGTATAAAGGTATTTTAATAGTACTTTTTCAAAATAGAAAAGGAAGAGAGTGAGTTGGAATTATTATAATATAGTTTAGTTTCTTCCCCCTCTGCCTAAATAGTGTCAATTTTACCACCTCTACAAAATGTTACAGAAACACACGAAAAAATCAGACTTTACTTTATATATATTTGATTATATTTGATACTGTTTTAATCAGCATCACAACACAAGTCTAAGGAGATATTTCGCAACTACATCGGTACACGGGTTCAATTTTGCCAGGCGAAAACTCGTTAAACATTGCTGTCTCTGCTATGCAAAGAAGCATGATGACACTTCAGTTGAATGGTGAAAATTTGTTTAGAACTATATTGATTATTATATTTGATACTGTTTTAATCAGCATCACAACACAAGTCTAAGGAGATATTTCGCAACTGCATCGGTACACGGGTTCAATTTTGCCAGGCGAAAACTCGTTAAACATTGCTGTCTCTGCTATGCAAAGAAGCATGATGACACTTGAGTTGAATGGTGAAAATTTGTTTAGAACTATATTGATTATTATATTTGATACTGTTTTAATCAGCATCACAACACAAGTCTAAGGAGATATTTCGCAACAACATCGGTACACGGGTTCAATTTTGCCAGGCGAAAACTCGTTAAACATTGCTGTCTCTGCTATGCAAAGAAGCATGATGACACTTCAGTTGAATGGTGAAAATTTGTTTAGAACTATATTGATTATTATATTTGATACTGTTTTAATCAGCATCACAACACAAGTATAAGGAGATATTTCGCAACAATATCGGTACACGAGTTCAATTTTGCCAGGCGAAAACTCGTTAAACATTACTGTCTCTGTCAACACTTCAGTTGAATGGTGAAAATTTGTTTAGAACTATATTGATTATTATATTTGATACTGTTTTAATCAGCATCACAACACAAGTATAAGGAGATATTTCGCAACAACATCGGTACACGGGTTCAATTTTGCCAGGCGAAAACTCGTTAAACATTGCTGTCTCTGTCAACACTTCAGTTGAATGGTGAAAATTTGTTTAGAACTATATTGATTATTATATTTGGTATTGTTTTAATCAGCATCACAACACAAGTATAAGGAGATATTTCGCAACAACATCGGTACACGGGTTCAATTTTGCCAGGCGAAAACTCGTTAAACATTGCTGTCTCTGTCAACACTTCAGTTGAATGGTGAAAATTTGTTTAGAACTATATTGATTATTATATTTGGTATTGTTTTAATCAGCATCACAACACAAGTCTAAGGAGATATTTCGCAACAACATCGGTACACGGGTTCAATTTTGCCAGGCGAAAACTCGTTAAACATTGCTGTCTCTGTCAACACTTCAGTTGAGTGGTGAAAATTTGTTTAGAACTATATTGATTATTATATTTGGTATTGTTTTAATCAGCATCACAACACAAGTCTAAGGAGATATTTCGCAACAACATCGGTACACGGGTTCAATTTTGCCAGGCGAAAACTCGTTAAACATTGCTGTCTCTGCTATGCAAAGAAGCATGATGACACTTCAGTTGAATGGTGAAAATTTGTTTAGAACTATATTGATTATTATATTTGATACTGTTTTAATCAGCATCACAACACAAGTATAAGGAGATATTTCGCAACAATATCGGTACACGAGTTCAATTTTGCCAGGCGAAAACTCGTTAAACATTACTGTCTCTGTCAACACTTCAGTTGAATGGTGAAAATTTGTTTAGAACTATATTGATTATTATATTTGATACTGTTTTAATCAGCATCACAACACAAGTATAAGGAGATATTTCGCAACAACATCGGTACACGGGTTCAATTTTGCCAGGCGAAAACTCGTTAAACATTGCTGTCTCTGTCAACACTTTAGTTGAATGGTGAAAATTTGTTTAGAACTATATTGATTATTATATTTGGTATTGTTTTAATCAGCATCACAACACAAGTCTAAGGAGATGTTTCGCAACAACATCGGTACACGGGTTCAATTTTGCCAGGTGAAAACTCGTTAAACATTGCTGTTTCCTCTATGCAAAGAAGCATGATGACACTTGAGTTGAATGGTGAAAATTTGTTTAGAACTATATTGATTATATCTGGTATTACCCGGCTTCGCACGGCGATAATACATAGTTTTGAATATAATGATACCCCCTTTATGCTAATTTAATAAGTCCCGACAATATTTAGTTTTTATATTTATTTAAAACCTCCGATTTGCCTTTTCCCATTAAAAATAAACATAAAGTAATACATTTTATAACCTTTTGACGTATTGTTAATGCAATTCAAAATTCTATTTCAGGAATGAAAATAAAGTTTTTATCAGAGAGCCTATATTTTGTTTTACGTATATGTTCACTTTCTAAAAGCCTATTTTTAAAAAATCAAAGCATTTATAACACTTAATAGAAGAAAATAATAATTCTTTTTCGTTTATATGCGATTTTGAAGTTATGCCGATTTTTCTATACGATTTTTTAATATGATATTTTGTGTGGGAATTCCCATTGAATATTGCTTGTATGCATTTTTTGTTGGGAATTTTTTTTTTATATGATTAGTATTGAAATAAAAACTAATTTTAAGGTATTGGTTGGATTCTTTTTAACTTCGATTCTATTTCAATTTACATATCTATTCTTTTGTTCTCACTATTAAAAGGGTTTTCAATATTTTTCACTAACACATACGCCGATCGCAATCGGATTTGGCATATTTTACGTATATTTTCTTTTAACCGAAAAAATTGTTACCTACCGATTTTTTACATATATAAATTTTTATGACCGTTTGTTATAAAAGATAAAATTTTTTTGTTTACCCATTTAAGGGGAAATATTTTTTTTAATTACGTGCTGAACTGCAGAATATAAGTGTGAGCATGTGTATGTATGCATATGTGTTATTGTATTTTTGTTAAAAAATGTAATAAATTTTTAATTTTAGGATCTGGTATAAAAAATGGCGTAAACGATATAAATAAAATAAAAACGATATAAATATAACGATAAACGGTATAAAGGTATTTTAATAGTACTTTTTCAAAATAGAAAAGGAAGAGGAAGGTGAGTTGGAATTATTATAATATAGTTTAGTTTCTTCCCCCTCTGCCTAAATAGTGTCAATTTTTACCACCTCTACAAAATGTTACAGAAACACACGAAAAAATCAGACTTTACTTTATATATATTTGATTATATTTGATACTGTTTTAATCAGCATCACAACACAAGTCTAAGGAGATATTTCGCAACTACATCGGTACACGGGTTCAATTTTGCCAGGCGAAAACTCGTTAAACATTGCTGTCTCTGCTATGCAAAGAAGCATGATGACACTTCAGTTGAATGGTGAAAATTTGTTTAGAACTATATTGATTATTATATTTGATACTGTTTTAATCAGCATCACAACACAAGTCTAAGGAGATATTTCGCAACTGCATCGGTACACGGGTTCAATTTTGCCAGGCGAAAACTCGTTAAACATTGCTGTCTCTGCTATGCAAAGAAGCATGATGACACTTGAGTTGAATGGTGAAAATTTGTTTAGAACTATATTGATTATTATATTTGATACTGTTTTAATCAGCATCACAACACAAGTCTAAGGAGATATTTCGCAACAACATCGGTACACGGGTTCAATTTTGCCAGGCGAAAACTCGTTAAACATTGCTGTCTCTGCTATGCAAAGAAGCATGATGACACTTCAGTTGAATGGTGAAAATTTGTTTAGAACTATATTGATTATTATATTTGATACTGTTTTAATCAGCATCACAACACAAGTATAAGGAGATATTTCGCAACTACATCGGTACACGGGTTCAATTTTGCCAGGCGAAAACTCGTTAAACATTGCTGTCTCTGCTATGCAAAGAAGCATGATGACACTTCAGTTGAATGGTGAAAATTTGTTTAGAACTATATTGATTATTATATTTGATACTGTTTTAGTCACCATCACAACACAAGTCTAAGGAGATATTTCGCAACAACATCGGTACACGGGTTCAATTTTGCCAGGCGAAAACTCGTTAAACATTGCTGTCTCCGCTATGCAAAGAAGCATGATGACACTTCAGTTGAATGGTGAAAATTTGTTTAGAACTATATTGATTATTATATTTGATACTGTTTTAATCAGCGTCACAACACAAGTCTAAGGAGATATTTCGCAACAACATCGGTACACGGGTTCAATTTTGCCAGGCGAAAACTCGTTAAACATTGCTGTCTCTGTCAACACTTCAGTTGAATGGTGAAAATTTGTTTAGAACTATATTGATTATTATATTTGGTATTGTTTTAATCAGCATCACAACACAAGTCTAAGGAGATATTTCGCAACTACATCGGTACACGGGTTCAATTTTGCCAGGCGAAAACTCGTTAAACATTGCTGTCTCTGTCAACACTTCAGTTGAATGGTGAAAATTTGTTTAGAACTATATTGATTATTATATTTGATACTGTTTTAATCAGCATCACAACACAAGTATAAGGAGATATATCGCAACTACATCGGTACACGGGTTCAATTTTGCCAGGTGAAAACTCGTTAAACATTGCTGTCTCTGTCAACACTTCAGTTGAATGGTGAAAATTTGTTTAGAACTATATTGATTATTATATTTGGTATTGTTTTAATCAGCATCACAACACAAGTCTAAGGAGATACTTCGCAACAACATCGGTACACGGGTTCAATTTTGCCAGGCGAAAACTCGTTAAACATTGCTGTTTCCTCTATGCAAAGAAGCATGATGACACTTGAGTTGAATGGTGAAAATTTGTTTAGAACTATATTGATTATTATATTTGATACTGTTTTAATCAGCATCACAACACAAGTCTAAGGAGATATTTCGCAACTACATCGGTACACGGGTTCAATTTTGCCAGGCGAAAACTCGTTAAACATTGCTGTCTCTGTCAACACTTCAGTTGAATGGTGAAAATTTGTTTAGAACTATATTGATTATTATATTTGATACTGTTTTAATCAGCATCACAACACAAGTCTAAGGAGATATTTCGCAACTACATCGGTACACGGGTTCAATTTTGCCAGGCGAAAATTCGTTAAACATTGCTGTCTCTGCTATGCAAAGAAGCATGATGACACTTCAGTTGAATGGTGAAAATTTGTTTAGAACTATATTGATTATTATATTTGGTATTGTTTTAATCAGCATCACAACACAAGTCTAAGGAGATATTTCGCAACAACATCGGTACACGGGTTCAATTTTGCCAGGCGAAAACTCGTTAAACATTGCTGTCTCTGTCAACACATCAGTTGAATGGTGAAAATTTGTTTAGAACTATATTGATTATTATATTTGGTATTGTTTTAATCAGCATCACAACACAAGTCTAAGGAGATATTTCGCAACAACATCGGTACACGGGTTCAATTTTGCCAGGCGAAAACTCGTTAAACATTGCTGTCTCTGCTATGCAAAGAAGCATGATGACACTTCAGTTGAATGGTGAAAATTTGTTTAGAACTATATTGATTATTATATTTGATACTGTTTTAATCAGCATCACAACACAAGTCTAAGGAGATATTTTGCAACTACATCGGTACACGGGTTCAATTTTGCCAGGCGAAAACTCGTTAAACATTGCTGTTTCCTCTATGCAAAGAAGCATGATGACACTTGAGTTGAATGGTGAAAATTTGTTTAGAACTATATTGATATTATATTTGATACTGTTTTAATCAGCATCACAACACAAGTCTAAGGAGATATTTCGCAACTACATCGGTACACGGGTTCAATTTTGCCAGGCGAAAACTCGTTAAACATTGCTGTCTCTGCTATGCAAAGAAGCATGATGACACTTCAGTTGAATGGTGAAAATTTGTTTAAAACTATATTGATTATTATATTTGATACTGTTTTAATCAGCATCACAACACAAGTCTAAGGAGATATTTCGCAACAACATCGGTACACGGGTTCAATTTTGCCAGGCGAAAACTCGTTAAACATTGCTGTCTCTGTCAACACTTCAGTTGAATGGTGAAAATTTGTTTAGAACTATATTGATTATTATATTTGATACTGTTTTAATCAGCATCACAACACAAGTCTAAGGAGATATTTCGCAACAACATCGGTACACGGGTTCAATTTTGCCAGGCGAAAACTCGTTAAACATTGCTGTCTCTGTCAACACTTCAGTTGAATGGTGAAAATTTGTTTAGAACTATATTGATTATTATATTTGATACTGTTTTAATCAGCATCACAACACAAGTATAAGGAGATATTTCGCAACAACATCGGTACACGGGTTCAATTTTGCCAGGCGAAAACTCGTTAAACATTGCTGTCTCTGTCAACACTTCAGTTGAATGGTGAAAATTTGTTTAGAACTATATTGATTATTATATTTGATACTGTTTTAATCAGCATCACAACACAAGTATAAGGAGATATTTCGCAACAACATCGGTACACGGGTTCAATTTTGCCAGGCGAAAACTCGTTAAACATTGCTGTCTCTGTCAACACTTCAGTTGAATGGTGAAAATTTGTTTAGAACTATATTGATTATTATATTTGATACTGTTTTAATCAGCATCACAACACAAGTATAAGGAGATATTTCGCAACAACATCGGTACACGGGTTCAATTTTGCCAGGCGAAAAATCGTTAAACATTGCTGTCTCTGTCAACACTTCAGTTGAATGGTGAAAATTTGTTTAGAACTATATTGATTATTATATTTGATACTGTTTTAATCAGCATCACAACACAAGTCTAAGGAGATATTTCGCAACAACATCGGTACACGGGTTCAATTTTGCCAGGCGAAAACTCGTTAAACATTGCTGTCTCTGTCAACACTTCAGTTGAATGGTGAAAATTTGTTTAGAACTATATTGATTATTATATTTGATACTGTTTTAATCAGCATCACAACACAAGTATAAGGAGATATTTCGCAACAACATCGGTACACGGGTTCAATTTTGCCAGGCGAAAACTCGTTAAACATTGCTGTCTCTGTCAACACTTCAGTTGAATGGTGAAAATTTGTTTAGAACTATATTGATTATTATATTTCATACTGTTTTAATCAGCATCACAACACAAGTATAAGGAGATATTTCGCAACAACATCGGTACACGGGTTCAATTTTGCCAGGCGAAAACTCGTTAAACATTGCTGTCTCTGTCAACACTTCAGTTGAGTGGTGAAAATTTGTTTAGAACTATATTGATTATTATATTTGGTATTGTTTTAATCAGCATCACAACACAAGTCTAAGGAGATATTTCGCAACAACATCGGTACACGGGTTCAATTTTGCCAGGCGAAAACTCGTTAAACATTGCTGTCTCTGCTATGCAAAGAAGCATGAAGACACTTCAGTTGAATGGTGAAAATTTGTTTAGAACTATATTGATTATTATATTTGATACTGTTTTAATCAGCATCACAACACAAGTATAAGGAGATATTTCGCAACAACATCGGTACACGGGTTCAATTTTGCCAGGCGAAAACTCGTTAAACATTGCTGTCTCTGTCAACACTTCAGTTGAATGGTGAAAATTTGTTTAGAACTATATTGATTATTATATTTGATACTGTTTTAATCAGCATCACAACACAAGTATAAGGAGATATTTCGCAACAACATCGGTACACGGGTTCAATTTTGCCAGGCGAAAAATCGTTAAACATTGCTGTCTCTGTCAACACTTCAGTTGAATGGTGAAAATTTGTTTAGAACTATATTGATTATTATATTTGGTATTGTTTTAATCAGCATCACAACACAAGTCTAAGGAGATGTTTCGCAACAACATCGGTACACGGGTTCAATTTTGCCAGGCGAAAACTCGTTAAACATTGCTGTTTCCTCTATGCAAAGAAGCATGATGACACTTGAGTTGAATGGTGAAAATTTGTTTAGAACTATATTGATTATATCTGGTATTACCCGGCTTCGCACGGCGATAATATATAGTTTTGAATATAATGAAACCCCCTTTATGCTAATTTAATAAGTCCCGACAATATTTAGTTTTTATATTTATTTAAAACCTCCGATTTGCCTTTTCCCATTAAAAATAAACATAAAGTAATAAATTTCATAACCTTTTGACGTATTGTTAATGCAATTCAAAATTCTATTTCAGGAATGAAAATAAAGTTTTTATCAGAGAGCCTATATTTTGTTTTACGTATATGTTCACTTTCTAAAAGCCTATTTTTAAAAAATCAAAGCATTTATAACACTTAATAGAAGAAAATAATAATTCTTTTTCGTTTATATGCGATTTTGAAGTTATGCCGATTTTTCTATACGATTTTTTAATATGATATTTTGTGTGGGAATTCCCATTGAATATTGCTTGTATGCATTTTTTGTTGGGAATTTTTTTTTTATATGATTAGTATTGAAATAAAAACTAATTTTAAGGTATTGGTTGGATTCTTTTTAACTTCGATTCTATTTCAATTTACATATCTATTCTTTTGTTCTCACTATTAAAAGGGTTTTCAATATTTTTCACTAACACATACGCCGATCGCAATCGGATTTGGCATATTTTACGTATATTTTCTTTTAACCGAAAAAATTGTTACCTACCGATTTTTTACATATATAAATTTTTATGACCGTTTGTTATAAAAGATAAAATTTTTTTGTTTACCCATTTAAGGGGAAATATTTTTTTTAATTACGTGCTGAACTGCAGAATATAAGTGTGAGAGAAAAATTGAGAATTATTTCACTTTGAGTTTTTCTATTTGTTTTTAAAATTGGTTTTACCTAATTTATTTTAAAATAAAAGTAAAAGTATCGTTCATTAGTGCTTTTGAAATAATTAGTAAATAAAGTGAATTTATGAATCAATTTAAAAAAAGTTTAATGTTAAAATAATTAGAACATTAGTTTTATTATTTTTTTATTAAAATTGTTTTATTAAATAGAAATAGTAACTAATTTTATAAGTGTAATTATTAAATAATATTCATTCATATGAATCATTCAAACAAAGAGAATTTCTAGTGATAGGTATGTATGCATATGTGTTATTGTATTTTTGTTAAAAAATGTAATAAATTTTTAATTTTAGGATCTGGTATAAAAAATGGCGTAAACGATATAAATAAAATAAAAACGATATAAATATAACGATAAACGGTATAAAGGTATTTTAATAGTACTTTTTCAAAATAGAAAAGGAAGAGAGTGAGTTGGAATTATTATAATATAGTTTAGTTTCTTCCCCCTAAATAGTGTCAATTTTTACCACCTCTACAAAATGTTACAGAAACACACGAAAAAATCAGACTTTACTTTATATATTAGATTATATTTGATACTGTTTTAATCAGCATCACAACACAAGTCTAAGGAGATATTTCGCAACTACATCGGTACACGGGTTCAATTTTGCCAGGCGAAAACTCGTTAAACATTGCTGTCTCTGCTATGCAAAGAAGCATGATGACACTTCAGTTGAATGGTGAAAATTTGTTTAGAACTATATTGATTATTATATTTGATACTGTTTTAATCAGCATCACAACACAAGTATAAGGAGATATTTCGCAACTACATCGGTACACGGGTTCAATTTTGCCAGGCGAAAACTCGTTAAACATTGCTGTCTCTGCTATGCAAAGAAGCATGATGACACTTCAGTTGAATGGTGAAAATTTGTTTAGAACTATATTGATTATTATATTTGATACTGTTTTAATCAGCATCACAACACAAGTCTAAAGAGATATTTCGCAACAACATCGGTACACGGGTTCAATTTTGCCAGGCGAAAACTCGTTAAACATTGCTGTCTCTGTCAACACTTCAGTTGAATGGTGAAAATTTGTTTAGAACTATATTGATTATTATATTTGATACTGTTTTAATCAGCATCACAACACAAGTCTAAGGAGATATTTCGCAACTACATCGGTACACGGGTTCAATTTTGCCAGGCGAAAATTCGTTAAACATTGCTGTCTCTGCTATGCAAAGAAGCATGATGACACTTGAGTTGAATGGTGAAAATTTGTTTAGAACTATATTGATTATTATATTTGATACTGTTTTAGTCACCATCACAACACAAGTCAAAGGAGATATTTCGCAACAACATCGGTACACGGGTTCAATTTTGCCAGGCGAAAACTCGTTAAACATTGCTGTCTCTACTATGCAAAGAAGCATGATGACACTTCAGTTGAATGGTGAAAATTTGTTTAGAACTATATTGATTATTATATTTGATACTGTTTTAATCAGCATCACAACACAAGTCTAAGGAGATATTTCGCAACTACATCGGTACACGGGTTCAATTTTGCCAGGCGAAAACTCGTTAAACATTGCTGTCTCTGCTATGCAAAGAAGCATGAAGACACTTCAGTTGAATGGTGAAAATTTGTTTAGAACTATATTGATTATTATATTTGATACTGTTTTAATCAGCATCACAACACAAGTATAAGGAGATATTTCGCAACAACATCGGTACACGGGTTCAATTTTGCCAGGCGAAAACTCGTTAAACATTGCTGTCTCTGTCAACACTTCAGTTGAATGGTGAAAATTTGTTTAGAACTATATTGATTATTATATTTGATACTGTTTTAATCAGCATCACAACACAAGTCTAAGGAGATATTTCGCAACTACATCGGTACACGGGTTCAATTTTGCCAGGCGAAAATTCGTTAAACATTGCTGTCTCTGCTATGCAAAGAAGCATGATGACACTTCAGTTGAATGGTGAAAATTTGTTTAGAACTATATTGATTATTATATTTGGTATTGTTTTAATCAGCATCACAACACAAGTCTAAGGAGATATTTCGCAACAACATCGGTACACGGGTTCAATTTTGCCAGGCGAAAACTCGTTAAACATTGCTGTCTCTGTCAACACATCAGTTGAATGGTGAAAATTTGTTTAGAACTATATTGATTATTATATTTGGTATTGTTTTAATCAGCATCACAACACAAGTCTAAGGAGATATTTCGCAACAACATCGGTACACGGGTTCAATTTTGCCAGGCGAAAACTCGTTAAACATTGCTGTCTCTGCTATGCAAAGAAGCATGATGACACTTCAGTTGAATGGTGAAAATTTGTTTAGAACTATATTGATTATTATATTTGATACTGTTTTAATCAGCATCACAACACAAGTCTAAGGAGATATTTTGCAACTACATCGGTACACGGGTTCAATTTTGCCAGGCGAAAACTCGTTAAACATTGCTGTTTCCTCTATGCAAAGAAGCATGATGACACTTGAGTTGAATGGTGAAAATTTGTTTAGAACTATATTGATATTATATTTGATACTGTTTTAATCAGCATCACAACACAAGTCTAAGGAGATATTTCGCAACTACATCGGTACACGGGTTCAATTTTGCCAGGCGAAAACTCGTTAAACATTGCTGTCTCTGCTATGCAAAGAAGCATGATGACACTTCAGTTGAATGGTGAAAATTTGTTTAAAACTATATTGATTATTATATTTGATACTGTTTTAATCAGCATCACAACACAAGTCTAAGGAGATATTTCGCAACAACATCGGTACACGGGTTCAATTTTGCCAGGCGAAAACTCGTTAAACATTGCTGTCTCTGTCAACACTTCAGTTGAATGGTGAAAATTTGTTTAGAACTATATTGATTATTATATTTGATACTGTTTTAATCAGCATCACAACACAAGTCTAAGGAGATATTTCGCAACAACATCGGTACACGGGTTCAATTTTGCCAGGCGAAAACTCGTTAAACATTGCTGTCTCTGTCAACACTTCAGTTGAATGGTGAAAATTTGTTTAGAACTATATTGATTATTATATTTGATACTGTTTTAATCAGCATCACAACACAAGTATAAGGAGATATTTCGCAACAACATCGGTACACGGGTTCAATTTTGCCAGGCGAAAACTCGTTAAACATTGCTGTCTCTGTCAACACTTCAGTTGAATGGTGAAAATTTGTTTAGAACTATATTGATTATTATATTTGATACTGTTTTAATCAGCATCACAACACAAGTATAAGGAGATATTTCGCAACAACATCGGTACACGGGTTCAATTTTGCCAGGCGAAAACTCGTTAAACATTGCTGTCTCTGTCAACACTTCAGTTGAATGGTGAAAATTTGTTTAGAACTATATTGATTATTATATTTGATACTGTTTTAATCAGCATCACAACACAAGTATAAGGAGATATTTCGCAACAACATCGGTACACGGGTTCAATTTTGCCAGGCGAAAAATCGTTAAACATTGCTGTCTCTGTCAACACTTCAGTTGAATGGTGAAAATTTGTTTAGAACTATATTGATTATTATATTTGATACTGTTTTAATCAGCATCACAACACAAGTCTAAGGAGATATTTCGCAACAACATCGGTACACGGGTTCAATTTTGCCAGGCGAAAACTCGTTAAACATTGCTGTCTCTGTCAACACTTCAGTTGAATGGTGAAAATTTGTTTAGAACTATATTGATTATTATATTTGATACTGTTTTAATCAGCATCACAACACAAGTATAAGGAGATATTTCGCAACAACATCGGTACACGGGTTCAATTTTGCCAGGCGAAAACTCGTTAAACATTGCTGTCTCTGTCAACACTTCAGTTGAATGGTGAAAATTTGTTTAGAACTATATTGATTATTATATTTCATACTGTTTTAATCAGCATCACAACACAAGTATAAGGAGATATTTCGCAACAACATCGGTACACGGGTTCAATTTTGCCAGGCGAAAACTCGTTAAACATTGCTGTCTCTGTCAACACTTCAGTTGAGTGGTGAAAATTTGTTTAGAACTATATTGATTATTATATTTGGTATTGTTTTAATCAGCATCACAACACAAGTCTAAGGAGATATTTCGCAACAACATCGGTACACGGGTTCAATTTTGCCAGGCGAAAACTCGTTAAACATTGCTGTCTCTGCTATGCAAAGAAGCATGAAGACACTTCAGTTGAATGGTGAAAATTTGTTTAGAACTATATTGATTATTATATTTGATACTGTTTTAATCAGCATCACAACACAAGTATAAGGAGATATTTCGCAACAACATCGGTACACGGGTTCAATTTTGCCAGGCGAAAACTCGTTAAACATTGCTGTCTCTGTCAACACTTCAGTTGAATGGTGAAAATTTGTTTAGAACTATATTGATTATTATATTTGATACTGTTTTAATCAGCATCACAACACAAGTATAAGGAGATATTTCGCAACAACATCGGTACACGGGTTCAATTTTGCCAGGCGAAAAATCGTTAAACATTGCTGTCTCTGTCAACACTTCAGTTGAATGGTGAAAATTTGTTTAGAACTATATTGATTATTATATTTGGTATTGTTTTAATCAGCATCACAACACAAGTCTAAGGAGATGTTTCGCAACAACATCGGTACACGGGTTCAATTTTGCCAGGCGAAAACTCGTTAAACATTGCTGTTTCCTCTATGCAAAGAAGCATGATGACACTTGAGTTGAATGGTGAAAATTTGTTTAGAACTATATTGATTATATCTGGTATTACCCGGCTTCGCACGGCGATAATATATAGTTTTGAATATAATGAAACCCCCTTTATGCTAATTTAATAAGTCCCGACAATATTTAGTTTTTATATTTATTTAAAACCTCCGATTTGCCTTTTCCCATTAAAAATAAACATAAAGTAATAAATTTCATAACCTTTTGACGTATTGTTAATGCAATTCAAAATTCTATTTCAGGAATGAAAATAAAGTTTTTATCAGAGAGCCTATATTTTGTTTTACGTATATGTTCACTTTCTAAAAGCCTATTTTTAAAAAATCAAAGCATTTATAACACTTAATAGAAGAAAATAATAATTCTTTTTCGTTTATATGCGATTTTGAAGTTATGCCGATTTTTCTATACGATTTTTTAATATGATATTTTGTGTGGGAATTCCCATTGAATATTGCTTGTATGCATTTTTTGTTGGGAATTTTTTTTTTATATGATTAGTATTGAAATAAAAACTAATTTTAAGGTATTGGTTGGATTCTTTTTAACTTCGATTCTATTTCAATTTACATATCTATTCTTTTGTTCTCACTATTAAAAGGGTTTTCAATATTTTTCACTAACACATACGCCGATCGCAATCGGATTTGGCATATTTTACGTATATTTTCTTTTAACCGAAAAAATTGTTACCTACCGATTTTTTACATATATAAATTTTTATGACCGTTTGTTATAAAAGATAAAATTTTTTTGTTTACCCATTTAAGGGGAAATATTTTTTTTAATTACGTGCTGAACTGCAGAATATAAGTGTGAGAGAAAAATTGAGAATTATTTCACTTTGAGTTTTTCTATTTGTTTTTAAAATTGGTTTTACCTAATTTATTTTAAAATAAAAGTAAAAGTATCGTTCATTAGTGCTTTTGAAATAATTAGTAAATAAAGTGAATTTATGAATCAATTTAAAAAAAGTTTAATGTTAAAATAATTAGAACATTAGTTTTATTATTTTTTTATTAAAATTGTTTTATTAAATAGAAATAGTAACTAATTTTATAAGTGTAATTATTAAATAATATTCATTCATATGAATCATTCAAACAAAGAGAATTTCTAGTGATAGGTATGTATGCATATGTGTTATTGTATTTTTGTTAAAAAATGTAATAAATTTTTAATTTTAGGATCTGGTATAAAAAATGGCGTAAACGATATAAATAAAATAAAAACGATATAAATATAACGATAAACGGTATAAAGGTATTTTAATAGTACTTTTTCAAAATAGAAAAGGAAGAGAGTGAGTTGGAATTATTATAATATAGTTTAGTTTCTTCCCCCTAAATAGTGTCAATTTTTACCACCTCTACAAAATGTTACAGAAACACACGAAAAAATCAGACTTTACTTTATATATTAGATTATATTTGATACTGTTTTAATCAGCATCACAACACAAGTCTAAGGAGATATTTCGCAACTACATCGGTACACGGGTTCAATTTTGCCAGGCGAAAACTCGTTAAACATTGCTGTCTCTGCTATGCAAAGAAGCATGATGACACTTCAGTTGAATGGTGAAAATTTGTTTAGAACTATATTGATTATTATATTTGATACTGTTTTAATCAGCATCACAACACAAGTATAAGGAGATATTTCGCAACTACATCGGTACACGGGTTCAATTTTGCCAGGCGAAAACTCGTTAAACATTGCTGTCTCTGCTATGCAAAGAAGCATGATGACACTTCAGTTGAATGGTGAAAATTTGTTTAGAACTATATTGATTATTATATTTGATACTGTTTTAATCAGCATCACAACACAAGTCTAAAGAGATATTTCGCAACAACATCGGTACACGGGTTCAATTTTGCCAGGCGAAAACTCGTTAAACATTGCTGTCTCTGTCAACACTTCAGTTGAATGGTGAAAATTTGTTTAGAACTATATTGATTATTATATTTGATACTGTTTTAATCAGCATCACAACACAAGTCTAAGGAGATATTTCGCAACTACATCGGTACACGGGTTCAATTTTGCCAGGCGAAAATTCGTTAAACATTGCTGTCTCTGCTATGCAAAGAAGCATGATGACACTTGAGTTGAATGGTGAAAATTTGTTTAGAACTATATTGATTATTATATTTGATACTGTTTTAGTCACCATCACAACACAAGTCAAAGGAGATATTTCGCAACAACATCGGTACACGGGTTCAATTTTGCCAGGCGAAAACTCGTTAAACATTGCTGTCTCTACTATGCAAAGAAGCATGATGACACTTCAGTTGAATGGTGAAAATTTGTTTAGAACTATATTGATTATTATATTTGATACTGTTTTAATCAGCATCACAACACAAGTCTAAGGAGATATTTCGCAACAACATCGGTACACGGGTTCAATTTTGCCAGGCGAAAACTCGTTAAACATTGCTGTCTCTGTCAACACTTCAGTTGAATGGTGAAAATTTGTTTAGAACTATATTGATTATTATATTTGGTATTGTTTTAATCAGCATCACAACACAAGTCTAAGGAGATATTTCGCAACTACATCGGTACACGGGTTCAATTTTGCCAGGCGAAAACTCGTTAAACATTGCTGTCTCTGTCAACACTTCAGTTGAATGGTGAAAATTTGTTTAGAACTATATTGATTATTATATTTGATACTGTTTTAATCAGCATCACAACACAAGTATAAGGAGATATTTCGCAACTACATCGGTACACGGGTTCAATTTTGCCAGGTGAAAACTCGTTAAACATTGCTGTCTCTGTCAACACTTCAGTTGAATGGTGAAAATTTGTTTAGAACTATATTGATTATTATATTTGGTATTGTTTTAATCAGCATCACAACACAAGTCTAAGGAGATATTTCGCAACAACATCGGTACACGGGTTCAATTTTGCGAGGCGAAAACTCGTTAAACATTGCTGTTTCCTCTATGCAAAGAAGCATGATGACACTTCAGTTGAATGGTGAAAATTTGTTTAGAACTATATTGATTATTATATTTGATACTGTTTTAATCAGCATCACAACACAAGTCTAAGGAGATATTTCGCAACAACATCGGTACACGGGTTCAATTTTGCCAGGCGAAAACTCGTTAAACATTGCTGTCTCTGTCAACACTTCAGTTGAATGGTGAAAATTTGTTTAGAACTATATTGATTATTATATTTGATACTGTTTTAATCAGCATCACAACACAAGTCTAAGGAGATATTTCGTAACTACATCGGTACACGGGTTCAATTTTGCCAGGCGAAAATTCGTTAAACATTGCTGTCTCTGCTATGCAAAGAAGCATGATGACACTTCAGTTGAATGGTGAAAATTTGTTTAGAACTATATTGATTATTATATTTGGTATTGTTTTAATCAGCATCACAACACAAGTCTAAGGAGATATTTCGCAACAACATCGGTACACGGGTTCAATTTTGCCAGGCGAAAACTCGTTAAACATTGCTGTCTCTGTCAACACTTCAGTTGAATGGTGAAAATTTGTTTAAAACTATATTGATTATTATATTTGGTATTGTTTTAATCAGCATCACAACACAAGTCTAAGAAGATATTTCGCAACTACATCGGTACACGGGTTCAATTTTGCCAGGCGAAAACTCGTTAAACATTGCTGTCTCTGTCAACACTTCAGTTGAATGGTGAAAATTTGTTTAGAACTATATTGATTATTATATTTGATACTGTTTTAATCAGCATCACAACACAAGTCTAAGGAGATATTTCGCAACAACATCGGTACACGGGTTCAATTTTGCCAGGCGAAAACTCGTTAAACATTGCTGTCTCTGCTATGCAAAGAAGCATGATGACACTTCAGTTGAATGGTGAAAATTTTTTTAGAACTATATTGATTATTATATTTGGTATTGTTTTAATCAGCATCACAACACAAGTCTAAGGAGATATTTCGCAACAACATCGGTACACGGGTTCAATTTTGCCAGGCGAAAACTCGTTAAACATTGCTGTCTCTGCTATGCAGAGAAGCATGATGACACTTCAGTTGAATGGTGAAAATTTGTTTAGAACTATATTGACTATTATATTTGGTATTGTTTTAATCAGAATCACAACACAAGTCTAAGGAGATATTTCGCAACAACATCGGTACACGGGTTCAATTTTGCCAGGCGAAAACTCGTTAAACATTGCTGTCTCTGTCAACACTTCAGTTGAATGCTGAAAATTTGTTTAGAACTATATTGATTATTATATTTGATACTATTTTAATCAGCATCACAACACAAGTATAAGGAGATATTTCGCAACAACATCGGTACACGGGTTCAATTTTGCCAGGCGAAAACTCGTTAAACATTGCTGTCTCTGCTATGCAAAGAAGCATGATGACACTTCAGTTGAATGGTGAGAATTTGTTTAGAACTATATTGATTATTATATTTGGTATTGTTTTAATCAGCATCACAACACAAGTATAAGGAGATATTTCGCAACTACATCGGTACACGGGTTCAATTTTGCCAGGCGAAAACTCGTTAAACATTGCTGTCTCTGTCAACACTTCAGTTGAATGGTGAAAATTTGTTTAGAACTATATTGATTATTATATTTGGTATTGTTTTAATCAGCATCACAACACAAGTCTAAGGAGATATTTCGCAACTACATCGGTACACGGGTTTAATTTTGCCAGGCGAAAACTCGTTAAACATTGCTGTCTCTGTCAACACTTCAGTTGAATGGTGAAAATTTGTTTAGAACTATATTGATTATTATATTTGATACTGTTTTAATCAGCATCACAACACAAGTATAAGGAGATATTTCGCAACAACATCGGTACACGGGTTCAATTTTGCCAGGCGAAAACTCATTAAACATTGCTGTCTCTGCTATGCAAAGAAGCATGATGACACTTCAGTTGAATGGTGAAAATTTGTTTAGAACTATATTGATTATTATATTTGGTATTGTTTTAATCAGCATCACAACACAAGTCTAAGGAGATATTTCGCAACTACATCGGTACACGGGTTCAATTTTGCCAGGCGAAAACTCGTTAAACATTGCTGTCTCTGCTATGCAAAGAAGCATGATGACACTTCAGTTGAATGGTGAAAATTTGTTTAGAACTATATTGATTATTATATTTGATACTGTTTTAATCAGCATCACAACACAAGTCTAAGGAGATATTTCGCAACTACATCGGTACACGGGTTCAATTTTGCCAGGCGAAAACTCGTTAAACATTGCTGTCTCTGCTATGCATAGAAGCATGATGACACTTGAGTTGAATGGTGAAAATTTGTTTAGAACTATATTGATTATTATATTTGGTATTGTTTTAATCAGCATCACAACACAAGTCTAAGGAGATATTTCGCAACTACATCGGTACACGGGTTCAATTTTGCCAGGCGAAAACTCGTTTAACATTGCTGTCTCTGTCAACACTTCAGTTGAATGGTGAAAATTTGTTTAGAACTATATTGATTATTATATTTGATACTGTTTTAATCAGCATCACAACACAAGTATAAGGAGATATTTCGCAACAACATCGGTACACGGGTTCAATTTTGCCAGGCGAAAACTCGTTAAACATTGCTGTCTCTGCTATGCAAAGAAGCATGATGACACTTCAGTTGAATGGTGAAAATTTGTTTAGAACTATATTGATTATTATATTTGGTATTGTTTTAATCAGCATCACAAAACAAGCCTAAGGAGATATTTCGCAACAACATCGGTACACGAGTTCAATTTTGCCAGGCGAAAACTCGTTAAACATAGCTGTCTCTGCTATGCAAAGAAGCATGATGACACTTCAGTTGAATGGTGAAAATTTGTTTAGAACTATATTGATTATTATATTTGATACTGTTTTAATCAGCATCACAACACAAGTCTAAGGAGATATTTCGCAACAACATCGGTACACGGGTTCAATTTTGCCGACGAAAACTCGTTAAACATTGCTGTCTCTGCTATGCAAAGAAGCATGATGACACTTCAGTTGAATGGTGAAAATTTGTTTAGAACTATATTGATTATTATATTTGATACTGTTTTAATCAGCATCACAACACAAGTCTAAGGAGATATTACGCAACAACATCGGTACACGGGTTCAATTTTGCCAGGCGAAAACTCGTTAAACATTGCTGTCTCTGCTATGCAAAGAAGCATGATGACACTTCAGTTGAATGGTGAAAATTTGTTTAGAACTATATTGATTATTATATTTGATACTGTTTTAATCAGCACAACACAAGTCTAAGGAGATATTACGCAACAACATCGGTACACGGGTTCAATTTTGCCAGGCGAAAACTCGTTAAACATTGCTGTCTCTGTCAACACTTCAGTTGAATGGTGAAAATTTGTTTAGAACTATATTGATTATTATATTTGGTATCGTTTTAATCAGCATCACAACACAAGTCTAAGGAGATATTTCGCAACTACATCGGTACACGGGTTCAATTTTGCCAGGCGAAAACTCGTTAAACATTGCTGTCTCTCTCAACACTTCAGTTGAATGGTGAAAATTTGTTTAGAACTATATTGATTATTATATTTGATACTATTTTAATCAGCATCACAACACAAGTATAAGGAGATATTTCGCAACTACATCGGTACACGGGTTCAATTTTGCCAGGTGAAAACTCGTTAAACATTGCTGTCTCTGTCAACACTTCAGTTGAATGGTGAAAATTTGTTTAGAACTATATTGATTATTATATTTGGTATTGTTTTAATCAGCATCACAACACAAGTCTAAGGAGATATTTCGCAACAACATCGGTACACGGGTTCAATTTTGCCAGGCGAAAACTCGTTAAACATTGCTGTTTCCTCTATGCAAAGAAGCATGATGACACTTGAGTTGAATGGTGAAAATTTGTTTAGAACTATATTGATTATTATACTTGATACTGTTTTAATCAGCATCACAACACAAGTCTAAGGAGATATTTCGCAACAACATCGGTACACGGGTTCATTTTTGCCAGGCGAAAACTCGTTAAACATTGCTGTCTCTGTCAACACTTCAGTTGAATGGTGAAAATTTGTTTAGAACTATATTGATTATTATATTTGATACTGTTTTAATCAGCATCACAACACAAGTCTAAGGAGATATTTCGCAACTACATCGGTACACGGGTTCAATTTTGCCAGACGAAAACTCGTTAAACATTGCTGTCTCTGCTATGCAAAGAAGCATGATGACACTTCAGTTGAATGGTGAAAATTTGTTTAGAACTATATTGATTATTATATTTGGTATTGTTTTAATCAGTATCACAACACAAGTCTAAGGAGATATTTCGCAACAACATCGGTACACGGGTTCAATTTTGCCAGGCGAAAACTCGTTAAACATTGCTGTCTCTGCTATGCAAAGAAGCATGATGACACTTCAGTTGAATGGTGAAAATTTGTTTAGAACTATATTGATTATTATATTTGATACTGTTTTAATCAGCATCACAACACAAGTCTAAGGAGATATTTCGCAACAACATCGGTACACGGGTTCAATTTTGCCGACGAAAACTCGTTAAACATTGCTGTCTCTGCTATGCAAAGAAGCATGATGACACTTCAGTTGAATGGTGAAAATTTGTTTAGAACTATATTGATTATTATATTTGATACTGTTTTAATCAGCATCACAACACAAGTCTAAGGAGATATTACGCAACAACATCGGTACACGGGTTCAATTTTGCCAGGCGAAAACTCGTTAAACATTGCTGTCTCTGCTATGCAAAGAAGCATGATGACACTTCAGTTGAATGGTGAAAATTTGTTTAGAACTATATTGATTATTATATTTGATACTGTTTTAATCAGCACAACACAAGTCTAAGGAGATATTACGCAACAACATCGGTACACAGGTTCAATTTTGCCAGGCGAAAACTCGTTAAACATTGCTGTCTCTGTCAACACTTCAGTTGAATGGTGAAAATTTGTTTAGAACTATATTGATTATTATATTTGATACTGTTTTAATCAGCATCACAACACAAGTATAAGGAGATATTTCGCAACAACATCGGTACACGGGTTCAATTTTGCCAGGCGAAAACTCGTTAAACATTGCTGTCTCTGCTATGCAAAGAAGCATGATGACACTTCAGTTGAATGGTGAAAATTTGTTTAGAACTATATTGATTATTATATTTGGTATTGTTTTAATCAGCATCACAACACAAGTATAAGGAGATATTTCGCAACTACATCGGTACACGGGTTCAATTTTGCCAGGCGAAAACTCGTTAAACATTGCTGTCTCTGCTATGCAAAGAAGCATGATGACACTTCAGTTGAATGGTGAAAATTTGTTTAGAACTATATTGATTATTATATTTGGTATTGTTTTAATCAGCATCACAACACAAGTCTAAGGAGATATTTCGCAACTACATCGGTACACGGGTTCAATTTTGCCAGGCGAAAACTCGTTAAACATTGCTGTCTCTGTCAACACTTCAGTTGAATGGTGAAAATTTGTTTAGAACTATATTGATTATTATATTTGGTATTGTTTTAATCAGCATCACAACACAAGTCTAAGGAGATATTTCGCAACAACATCGGTACACGGGTTCAATTTTGCCAGGCGAAAACTCGTTAAACATTGCTGTCTCTGTCAACACTTCAGTTGAATGGTGAAAATTTGTTTAGAACTATATTGATTATTATATTTGGTATTGTTTTAATCAGCATCACAACACAAGTCTAAGGAGATATTTCGCAACTACATCGGTACACGGGTTCAATTTTGCCAGGCGAAAACTCGTTAAACATTGCTGTCTCTGCTATGCAAAGAAGCATGATGACACTTCAGTTGAATGGTGAAAATTTGTTTAGAACTATATTGATTATTATATTTGGTATTGTTTTAATCAGCATCACAACACAAGTCTAAGGAGATATTTCGCAACTACATCGGTACACGGGTTCAATTTTGCCAGGCGAAAACTCGTTAAACATTGCTGTCTCTGTCAACACTTCAGTTGAATGGTGAAAATTTGTTTAGAACTATATTGATTATTATATTTGATACTGTTTTAATCAGCATCACAACACAAGTATAAGGAGATATTTCGCAACAACATCGGTACACGGGTTCAATTTTGCCAGGCGAAAACTCGTTAAACATTGCTGTCTCTGCTATGCAAAGAAGCATGATGACACTTCAGTTGAATGGTGAAAATTTGTTTAGAACTATATTGATTATTATATTTGGTATTGTTTTAATCAGCATCACAACACAAGTCTAAGGAGATATTTCGCAACTACATCGGTACACGGGTTCAATTTTGCCAGGCGAAAACTCGTTAAACATTGCTGTCTCTGCTATGCAAAGAAGCATGATGACACTTCAGTTGAATGGTGAAAATTTGTTTAGAACTATATTGATTATTATATTTGGTATTGTTTTAATCAGCATCACAACACAAGTCTAAGGAGATATTTCGCAACTACATCGGTACACGGGTTCAATTTTGCCAGGCGAAAACTAGTTAAACATTGCTGTCTCTGTCAACACTTCAGTTGAATGGTGAAAATTTGTTTAGAACTATATTGATTATTATATTTGATACTGTTTTAATCAGCATCACAACACAAGTATAAGGAGATATTTCGCAACTACATCGGTACACGGGTTCAATTTTGCCAGGCGAAAACTCGTTAAACATTGCTGTCTCTGTCAACACTTCAGTTGAATGGTGAAAATTTGTTTAGAACTATATTGATTATTATATTTGATACTGTTTTAATCAGCATCACAACACAAGTATAAGGAGATATTTCGCAACTACATCGGTACACGGGTTCAATTTTGCCAGGTGAAAACTCGTTAAACATTGCTGTCTCTGTCAACACTTCAGTTGAATGGTGAAAATTTGTTTAGAACTATATTGATTATTATATTTGGTATTGTTTTAATCAGCATCACAACACAAGTCTAAGGAGATATTTCGCAACAACATCGGTACACGGGTTCAATTTTGCCAGGCGAAAACTCGTTAAACATTGCTGTTTCCTCTATGCAAAGAAGCATGATGACACTTGAGTTGAATGGTGAAAATTTGTTTAGAACTATATTGATTATTATATTTGATACTGTTTTAATCAGCATCACAACACAAGTCTAAGGAGATATTTCGCAACAACATCGGTACACGGGTTCAATTTTGCCAGGCGAAAACTCGTTAAACATTGCTGTCTCTGTCAACACTTCAGTTGAATGGTGAAAATTTGTTTAGAACTATATTGATTATTATATTTGATACTGTTTTAATCAGCATCACAACACAAGTCTAAGGAGATATTTCGCAACTACATCGGTACACGGGTTCAATTTTGCCAGGCGAAAACTCGTTAAACATTGCTGTCTCTGCTATGCAAAGAAGCATGATGACACTTCAGTTGAATGGTGAAAATTTGTTTAGAACTATATTGATTATTATATTTGGTATTGTTTTAATCAGCATCACAACACAAGTCTAAGGAGATATTTCGCAACAACATCGGTACACGGGTTCAATTTTGCCAGGCGAAAACTCGTTAAACATTGCTGTCTCTGTCAACACTTCAGTTGAATGGTGAAAATTTGTTTAGAACTATATTGATTATTATATTTGGTATTGTTTTAATCAGCATCACAACACAAGTCTAAGGAGATATTTCGCGACTACATCGGTACACGGGTTCAATTTTGCCAGGCGAAAACTCGTTAAACATTGCTGTCTCTGCTATGCAAAGAAGCATGATGACACTTCAGTTGAATGGTGAAAATTTGTTTAGAACTATATTGATTATTATATTTGATACTGTTTTAATCAGCATCACAACACAAGTATAAGGAGATATTTCGCAACAACATCGGTACACGGGTTCAATTTTGCCAGGCGAAAACTCGTTAAACATTGCTGTCTCTGCTATGCAAAGAAGCATGATGACACTTCAGTTGAATGGTGAAAATTTGTTTAGAACTATATTGATTATTATATTTGGTATTGTTTTAATCAGCATCACAACACAAGTCTAAGGAGATATTTCGCAACTACATCGGTACACGGGTTCAATTTTGCCAGGCGAAAACTCGTTAAACATTGCTGTCTCCGCTATGCAAAGAAGCATGATGACACTTCAGTTGAATGGTGAAAATTTGTTTAGAACTATATTGATTATTATATTTGGTATTGTTTTAATCAGCATCACAACACAAGTCTAAGGAGATATTTCGCAACAACATCGGTACACGGGTTCAATTTTGCCAGGCGAAAACTCGTTAAACATTGCTGTCTCTGTCAACACTTCAGTTGAATGGTGAAAATTTGTTTAGAACTATATTGATTATTATATTTGATACTGTTTTAATCAGCATCACAACACAAGTATAAGGAGATATTTCGCAACAACATCGGTACACGGGTTCAATTTTGCCAGGCGAAAACTCGTTAAACATTGCTGTCTCTGCTATGCAAAGAAGCATGATGACACTTCAGTTGAATGGTGAAAATTTGTTTAGAACTATATTGATTATTATATTTGGTATTGTTTTAATCAGCATCACAACACAAGTATAAGGAGATATTTCGCAACTACATCGGTACACGGGTTCAATTTTGCCAGGCGAAAACTCTTTAAACATTGCTGTCTCTGCTATGCAAAGAAGCATGATGACACTTCAGTTGAATGGTGAAAATTTGTTTAGAACTATATTGATTATTATATTTGGTATTGTTTTAATCAGCATCACAACACAAGTCTAAGGAGATATTTCGCAACTACATCGGTACACGGGTTCAATTTTGCCAGGCGAAAACTCGTTAAACATTGCTGTCTCTGTCAACACTTCAGTTGAATGGTGAAAATTTGTTTAGAACTATATTGATTATTATATTTGGTATTGTTTTAATCAGCATCACAACACAAGTCTAAGGAGATATTTCGCAACAACATCGGTACACGGGTTCAATTTTGCCAGGCGAAAACTCGTTAAACATTGCTGTCTCTGTCAACACTTCAGTTGAATGGTGAAAATTTGTTTAGAACTATATTGATTATTATATTTGGTATTGTTTTAATCAGCATCACAACACAAGTCTAAGGAGATATTTCGCAACTACATCGGTACACGGGTTCAATTTTGCCAGGCGAAAACTCGTTAGACATTGCTGTCTCTGCTATGCAAAGAAGCATGATGACACTTCAGTTGAATGGTGAAAATTTGTTTAGAACTATATTGATTATTATATTTGGTATTGTTTTAATCAGCATCACAACACAAGTCTAAGGAGATATTTCGCAACTACATCGGTACACGGGTTCAATTTTGCCAGGCGAAAACTCGTTAAACATTGCTGTCTCTGTCAACACTTCAGTTGAATGGTGAAAATTTGTTTAGAACTATATTGATTATTATATTTGATACTGTTTTAATCAGCATCACAACACAAGTATAAGGAGATATTTCGCAACAACATCGGTACACGGGTTCAATTTTGCCAGGCGAAAACTCGTTAAACATTGCTGTCTCTGTCAACACTTCAGTTGAATGGTGAAAATTTGTTTAGAGCTATATTGATTATTATATTTGATACTGTTTTAATCAGCATCACAACACAAGTATAAGGAGATATTTCGCAACAACATCGGTACACGGGTTCAATTTTGCCAGGCGAAAACTCGTTAAACATTGCTGTCTCTGCTATGCAAAGAAGCATGATGACACTTCAGTTGAATGGTGAAAATTTGTTTAGAACTATATTGATTATTATATTTGGTATTGTTTTAATCAGCATCACAACACAAGTCTAAGGAGATATTTCGCAACTACATCGGTACACGGGTTCAATTTTGCCAGGCGAAAACTCGTTAAACATTGCTGTCTCTGCTATGCAAAGAAGCATGATGACACTTCAGTTGAATGGTGAAAATTTGTTTAGAACTATATTGATTATTATATTTGATACTGTTTTAATCAGCATCACAACACAAGTATAAGGAGATATTTCGCAACAACATCGGTACACGGGTTCAATTTTGCCAGGCGAAAACTCGTTAAACATTGCTGTCTCTGTCAACACTTCAGTTGAATGGTGAAAATTTGTTTAGAGCTATATTGATTATTATATTTGATACTGTTTTAATCAGCATCACAACACAAGTCTAAGGAGATATTTCGCAACTACATCGGTGCACGGGTTCAATTTTGCCAGGCGAAAACTCGTTAAACATTGCTGTCTCTGTCAACACTTCAGTTGAATGGTGAAAATTTGTTTAGAACTATATTGATTATTATATTTGATACTGTTTTAATCAGCATCACAACACAAGTATAAGGAGATATTTCGCAACAACATCGGTACACGGGTTCAATTTTGCCAGGCGAAAACTCGTTAAACATTGCTGTCTCTGTCAACACTTCAGTTGAATGGTGAAAATTTGTTTAGAGCTATATTGATTATTATATTTGATACTGTTTTAATCAGCATCACAACACAAGTATAAGGAGATATTTCGCAACAACATCGGTACACGGGTTCAATTTTGCCAGGCGAAAACTCGTTAAACATTGCTGTCTCTGCTATGCAAAGAAGCATGATGACACTTCAGTTGAATGGTGAAAATTTGTTTAGAACTATATTGATTATTATATTTGATACTGTTTTAATCAGCATCACAACACAAGTATAAGGAGATATTTCGCAACTACATCGGTACACGGGTTCAATTTTGCCAGGCGAAAACTCGTTAAACATTGCTGTCTCTGTCAACACTTCAGTTGAATGGTGAAAATTTGTTTAGAACTATATTGATTATTATATTTGATACTGTTTTAATCAGCATCACAACACAAGTATAAGGAGATATTTCGCAACTACATCGGTACACGGGTTCAATTTTGCCAGGTGAAAACTCGTTAAACATTGCTGTCTCTGTCAACACTTCAGTTGAATGGTGAAAATTTGTTTAGAACTATATTGATTATTATATTTGGTATTGTTTTAATCAGCATCACAACACAAGTCTAAGGAGATATTTCGCAACAACATCGGTACACGGGTTCAATTTTGCCAGGCGAAAACTCGTTAAACATTGCTGTTTCCTCTATGCAAAGAAGCATGATGACACTTGAGTTGAATGGTGAAAATTTGTTTAGAACTATATTGATTATTATATTTGATACTGTTTTAATCAGCATCACAACACAAGTCTAAGGAGATATTTCGCAACAACATCGGTACACGGGTTCAATTTTGCCAGGCGAAAACTCGTTAAACATTGCTGTCTCTGTCAACACTTCAGTTGAATGGTGAAAATTTGTTTAGAACTATATTGATTATTATATTTGATACTGTTTTAATCAGCATCACAACACAAGTCTAAGGAGATATTTCGCAACTACATCGGTACACGGGTTCAATTTTGCCAGGCGAAAACTCGTTAAACATTGCTGTCTCTGCTATGCAAAGAAGCATGATGACACTTCAGTTGAATGGTGAAAATTTGTTTAGAACTATATTGATTATTATATTTGGTATTGTTTTAATCAGCATCACAACACAAGTCTAAGGAGATATTTCGCAACAACATCGGTACACGGGTTCAATTTTGCCAGGCGAAAACTCGTTAAACATTGCTGTCTCTGTCAACACTTCAGTTGAATGGTGAAAATTTGTTTAGAACTATATTGATTATTATATTTGGTATTGTTTTAATCAGCATCACAACACAAGTCTAAGGAGATATTTCGCGACTACATCGGTACACGGGTTCAATTTTGCCAGGCGAAAACTCGTTAAACATTGCTGTCTCTGCTATGCAAAGAAGCATGATGACACTTCAGTTGAATGGTGAAAATTTGTTTAGAACTATATTGATTATTATATTTGATACTGTTTTAATCAGCATCACAACACAAGTATAAGGAGATATTTCGCAACAACATCGGTACACGGGTTCAATTTTGCCAGGCGAAAACTCGTTAAACATTGCTGTCTCTGCTATGCAAAGAAGCATGATGACACTTCAGTTGAATGGTGAAAATTTGTTTAGAACTATATTGATTATTATATTTGGTATTGTTTTAATCAGCATCACAACACAAGTCTAAGGAGATATTTCGCAACTACATCGGTACACGGGTTCAATTTTGCCAGGCGAAAACTCGTTAAACATTGCTGTCTCCGCTATGCAAAGAAGCATGATGACACTTCAGTTGAATGGTGAAAATTTGTTTAGAACTATATTGATTATTATATTTGGTATTGTTTTAATCAGCATCACAACACAAGTCTAAGGAGATATTTCGCAACAACATCGGTACACGGGTTCAATTTTGCCAGGCGAAAACTCGTTAAACATTGCTGTCTCTGTCAACACTTCAGTTGAATGGTGAAAATTTGTTTAGAACTATATTGATTATTATATTTGATACTGTTTTAATCAGCATCACAACACAAGTATAAGGAGATATTTCGCAACAACATCGGTACACGGGTTCAATTTTGCCAGGCGAAAACTCGTTAAACATTGCTGTCTCTGCTATGCAAAGAAGCATGATGACACTTCAGTTGAATGGTGAAAATTTGTTTAGAACTATATTGATTATTATATTTGGTATTGTTTTAATCAGCATCACAACACAAGTATAAGGAGATATTTCGCAACTACATCGGTACACGGGTTCAATTTTGCCAGGCGAAAACTCTTTAAACATTGCTGTCTCTGCTATGCAAAGAAGCATGATGACACTTCAGTTGAATGGTGAAAATTTGTTTAGAACTATATTGATTATTATATTTGGTATTGTTTTAATCAGCATCACAACACAAGTCTAAGGAGATATTTCGCAACTACATCGGTACACGGGTTCAATTTTGCCAGGCGAAAACTCGTTAAACATTGCTGTCTCTGTCAACACTTCAGTTGAATGGTGAAAATTTGTTTAGAACTATATTGATTATTATATTTGGTATTGTTTTAATCAGCATCACAACACAAGTCTAAGGAGATATTTCGCAACAACATCGGTACACGGGTTCAATTTTGCCAGGCGAAAACTCGTTAAACATTGCTGTCTCTGTCAACACTTCAGTTGAATGGTGAAAATTTGTTTAGAACTATATTGATTATTATATTTGGTATTGTTTTAATCAGCATCACAACACAAGTCTAAGGAGATATTTCGCAACTACATCGGTACACGGGTTCAATTTTGCCAGGCGAAAACTCGTTAGACATTGCTGTCTCTGCTATGCAAAGAAGCATGATGACACTTCAGTTGAATGGTGAAAATTTGTTTAGAACTATATTGATTATTATATTTGGTATTGTTTTAATCAGCATCACAACACAAGTCTAAGGAGATATTTCGCAACTACATCGGTACACGGGTTCAATTTTGCCAGGCGAAAACTCGTTAAACATTGCTGTCTCTGTCAACACTTCAGTTGAATGGTGAAAATTTGTTTAGAACTATATTGATTATTATATTTGATACTGTTTTAATCAGCATCACAACACAAGTATAAGGAGATATTTCGCAACAACATCGGTACACGGGTTCAATTTTGCCAGGCGAAAACTCGTTAAACATTGCTGTCTCTGTCAACACTTCAGTTGAATGGTGAAAATTTGTTTAGAGCTATATTGATTATTATATTTGATACTGTTTTAATCAGCATCACAACACAAGTATAAGGAGATATTTCGCAACAACATCGGTACACGGGTTCAATTTTGCCAGGCGAAAACTCGTTAAACATTGCTGTCTCTGCTATGCAAAGAAGCATGATGACACTTCAGTTGAATGGTGAAAATTTGTTTAGAACTATATTGATTATTATATTTGGTATTGTTTTAATCAGCATCACAACACAAGTCTAAGGAGATATTTCGCAACTACATCGGTACACGGGTTCAATTTTGCCAGGCGAAAACTCGTTAAACATTGCTGTCTCTGCTATGCAAAGAAGCATGATGACACTTCAGTTGAATGGTGAAAATTTGTTTAGAACTATATTGATTATTATATTTGGTATTGTTTTAATCAGCATCACAACACAAGTCTAAGGAGATATTTCGCAACTACATCGGTACACGGGTACAATTTTGCCAGGCGAAAACTCGTTAAACATTGCTGTCTCTGTCAACACTTCAGTTGAATGGTGAAAATTTGTTTAGAGCTATATTGATTATTATATTTGATACTGTTTTAATCAGCATCACAACACAAGTATAAGGAGATATTTCGCAACAACATCGGTACACGGGTTCAATTTTGCCAGGCGAAAACTCGTTAAACATTGCTGTCTCTGCTATGCAAAGAAGCATGATGACACTTCAGTTGAATGGTGAAAATTTGTTTAGAACTATATTGATTATTATATTTGGTATTGTTTTAATCAGCATCACAACACAAGTCTAAGGAGATATTTCGCAACTACATCGGTACACGGGTTCAATTTTGCCAGGCGAAAACTCGTTAAACATTGCTGTCTCTGCTATGCAAAGAAGCATGATGATACTTCAGTTGAATGGTGAAAATTTGTTTAGAACTATATTGATTATTATATTTGGTATTGTTTTAATCAGCATCACAACACAAGTCTAAGGAGATATTTCGCAACAACATCGGTACCCGGGTTCAATTTTGCCAGGCGAAAACTCGTTAAACATTGCTGTCTCTGTCAACACTTCAGTTGAATGGTGAAAATTTGTTTAGAACTATATTGATTATTATATTTGATACTGTTTTAATCAGCATCACAACACAAGTATAAGGAGATATTTCGCAACAACATCGGTACACGGGTTCAATTTTGCCAGGCGAAAACTCGTTAAACATTGCTGTCTCTGCTATGCAAAGAAGCATGATGACACTTGAGTTGAATGGTGAAAATTTGTTTAGAGCTATATTGATTATTATATTTGATACTGTTTTAATCAGCATCACAACACAAGTATAAGGAGATATTTCGCAACTACATCGGTACACGGGTTCAATTTTGCCAGGCGAAAACTCGTTAAACATTGCTGTCTCTGCTATGCAAAGAAGCATGATGACACTTCAGTTGAATGGTGAAAATTTGTTTAGAACTATATTGATTATTATATTTGGTATTGTTTTAATCAGCATCACAACACAAGTCTAAGGAGATATTTCGCAACTACATCGGTACACGGGTACAATTTTGCCAGGCGAAAACTCGTTAAACATTGCTGTCTTTGTCAACACTTCAGTTGAATGGTGAAAATTTGTTTAGAACTATATTGATTATTATATTTGATACTGTTTTAATCAGCATCACAACACAAGTATAAGGAGATATTTCGCAACAACATCGGTACACGGGTTCAATTTTGCCAGGCGAAAACTCGTTAAACATTGCTGTCTCTGCTATGCAAAGAAGCATGATGACACTTCAGTTGAATGGTGAAAATTTGTTTAGAACTATATTGATTATTATATTTGGTATTGTTTTAATCAGCATCACAACACAAGTATAAGGAGATATTTCGCAACTACATCGGTACACGGGTTCAATTTTGCCAGGCGAAAACTCGTTAAACATTGCTGTCTCTGCTATGCAAAGAAGCATGATGACACTTCAGTTGAATGGTGAAAATTTGTTTAGAACTATATTGATTATTATATTTGGTATTGTTTTAATCAGCATCACAACACAAGTCTAAGGAGATATTTCGCAACTACATCGGTACACGGGTTCAATTTTGCCAGGCGAAAACTCGTTAAACATTGCTGTCTCTGTCAACACTTCAGTTGAATGGTGAAAATTTGTTTAGAACTATATTGATTATTATATTTGGTATTGTTTTAATCAGCATCACAACACAAGTCTAAGGAGATATTTCGCAACAACATCGGTACACGGGTTCAATTTTGCCAGGCGAAAACTCGTTAAACATTGCTGTCTCTGTCAACACTTCAGTTGAATGGTGAAAATTTGTTTAGAACTATATTGATTATTATATTTGGTATTGTTTTAATCAGCATCACAACACAAGTCTAAGGAGATATTTCGCAACTACATCGGTACACGGGTTCAATTTTGCCAGGCGAAAACTCGTTAAACATTGCTGTCTCTGCTATGCAAAGAAGCATGATGACACTTCAGTTGAATGGTGAAAATTTGTTTAGAACTATATTGATTATTATATTTGGTATTGTTTTAATCAGCATCACAACACAAGTCTAAGGAGATATTTCGCAACTACATCGGTACACGGGTTCAATTTTGCCAGGCGAAAACTCGTTAAACATTGCTGTCTCTGTCAACACTTCAGTTGAATGGTGAAAATTTGTTTAGAACTATATTGATTATTATATTTGATACTGTTTTAATCAGCATCACAACACAAGTATAAGGAGATATTTCGCAACAACATCGGTACACGGGTTCAATTTTGCCAGGCGAAAACTCGTTAAACATTGCTGTCTCTGCTATGCAAAGAAGCATGATGACACTTCAGTTGAATGGTGAAAATTTGTTTAGAACTATATTGATTATTATATTTGGTATTGTTTTAATCAGCATCACAGCACAAGTCTAAGGAGATATTTCGCAACTACATCGGTACACGGGTTCAATTTTGCCAGGCGAAAACTCGTTAAACATTGCTGTCTCTGCTATGCAAAGAAGCATGATGACACTTCAGTTGAATGGTGAAAATTTGTTTAGAACTATATTGATTATTATATTTGGTATTGTTTTAATCAGCATCCCAACACAAGTCTAAGGAGATATTTCGCAACTACATCGGTACACGGGTTCAATTTTGCCAGGCGAAAACTAGTTAAACATTGCTGTCTCTGTCAACACTTCAGTTGAATGGTGAAAATTTGTTTAGAACTATATTGATTATTATATTTTATACTGTTTTAATCAGCATCACAACACAAGTATAAGGAGATATTTCGCAACTACATCGGTACACGGGTTCAATTTTGCCAGGCGAAAACTCGTTAAACATTGCTGTCTCTGTCAACACTTCAGTTGAATGGTGAAAATTTGTTTAGAACTATATTGATTATTATATTTGATACTGTTTTAATCAGCATCACAACACAAGTATAAGGAGATATTTCGCAACTACATCGGTACACGGGTTCAATTTTGCCAGGCGAAAACTCGTTAAACATTGCTGTTTCCTCTATGCAAAGAAGCATGATGACACTTGAGTTGAATGGTGAAAATTTGTTTAGAACTATATTGATTATTATATTTGATACTGTTTTAATCAGCATCACAACACAAGTCTAAGGAGATATTTCGCAACAACATCGGTACACGGGTTCAATTTTGCCAGGCGAAAACTCGTTAAACATTGCTGTCTCTGTCAACACTTCAGTTGAATGGTGAAAATTTGTTTAGAACTATATTGATTATTATATTTGATACTGTTTTAATCAGTATCACAACACAAGTCTAAGGAGATATTTCGCAACTACATCGGTACACGGGTTCAATTTTGCCAGGCGAAAACTCGTTAAACATTGCTGTCTCTGCTATGCAAAGAAGCATGATGACACTTCAGTTGAATGGTGAAAATTTGTTTAGAACTATATTGATTATTATATTTGGTATTGTTTTAATCAGCATCACAACACAAGTCTAAGGAGATATTTCGCAACAACATCGGTACACGGGTTCAATTTTGCCAGGCGAAAACTCGTTAAACATTGCTGTCTCTGTCAACACTTCAGTTGAATGGTGAAAATTTGTTTAGAACTATATTGATTATTATATTTGGTATTGTTTTAATCAGCATCACAACACAAGTCTAAGGAGATATTTCGCGACTACATCGGTACACGGGTTCAATTTTGCCAGGCGAAAACTCGTTAAACATTGCTGTCTCTGCTATGCAAAGAAGCATGATGACACTTCAGTTGAATGGTGAAAATTTGTTTAGAACTATATTGATTATTATATTTGATACTGTTTTAATCAGCATCACAACACAAGTCTAAGGAGATATTTCGCAACAACATCGGTACACGGGTTCAATTTTGCCAGGCGAAAACTCGTTAAACATTGCTGTCTCTGCTATGCAAAGAAGCATGATGACACTTCAGTTGAATGGTGAAAATTTGTTTAGAACTATATTGATTATTATATTTGGTATTGTTTTAATCAGCATCACAACACAAGTCTAAGGAGATATTTCGCAACTACATCGGTACACGGGTTCAATTTTGCCAGGCGAAAACTCGTTAAACATTGCTGTCTCCGCTATGCAAAGAAGCATGATGACACTTCAGTTGAATGGTGAAAATTTGTTTAGAACTATATTGATTATTATATTTGGTATTGTTTTAATCAGCATCACAACACAAGTCTAAGGAGATATTTCGCAACAACATCGGTACACGGGTTCAATTTTGCCAGGCGAAAACTCGTTAAACATTGCTGTCTCTGTCAACACTTCAGTTGAATGGTGAAAATTTGTTTAGAACTATATTGATTATTATATTTGATACTGTTTTAATCAGCATCACAACACAAGTATAAGGAGATATTTCGCAACAACATCGGTACACGGGTTCAATTTTGCCAGGCGAAAACTCGTTAAACATTGCTGTCTCTGCTATGCAAAGAAGCATGATGACACTTCAGTTGAATGGTGAAAATTTGTTTAGAACTATATTGATTATTATATTTGGTATTGTTTTAATCAGCATCACAACACAAGTATAAGGAGATATTTCGCAACTACATCGGTACACGGGTTCAATTTTGCCAGGCGAAAACTCGTTAAACATTGCTGTCTCCGCTATGCAAAGAAGCATGATGACACTTCAGTTGAATGGTGAAAATTTGTTTAGAACTATATTGATTATTATATTTGGTATTGTTTTAATCAGCATCACAACACAAGTCTAAGGAGATATTTCGCAACAACATCGGTACACGGGTTCAATTTTGCCAGGCGAAAACTCGTTAAACATTGCTGTCTCTGTCAACACTTCAGTTGAATGGTGAAAATTTGTTTAGAACTATATTGATTATTATATTTGATACTGTTTTAATCAGCATCACAACACAAGTATAAGGAGATATTTCGCAACTACATCGGTACACGGGTTCAATTTTGCCAGGCGAAAACTCGTTAAACATTGCTGTCTCTGTCAACACTTCAGTTGAATGGTGAAAATTTGTTTAGAACTATATTGATTATTATATTTGATACTGTTTTAATCAGCATCACAACACAAGTATAAGGAGATATTTCGCAACTACATCGGTACACGGGTTCAATTTTGCCAGGCGAAAACTCGTTAAACATTGCTGTTTCCTCTATGCAAAGAAGCATGATGACACTTGAGTTGAATGGTGAAAATTTGTTTAGAACTATATTGATTATTATATTTGATACTGTTTTAATCAGCATCACAACACAAGTCTAAGGAGATATTTCGCAACAACATCGGTACACGGGTTCAATTTTGCCAGGCGAAAACTCGTTAAACATTGCTGTCTCTGTCAACACTTCAGTTGAATGGTGAAAATTTGTTTAGAACTATATTGATTATTATATTTGATACTGTTTTAATCAGTATCACAACACAAGTCTAAGGAGATATTTCGCAACTACATCGGTACACGGGTTCAATTTTGCCAGGCGAAAACTCGTTAAACATTGCTGTCTCTGCTATGCAAAGAAGCATGATGACACTTCAGTTGAATGGTGAAAATTTGTTTAGAACTATATTGATTATTATATTTGGTATTGTTTTAATCAGCATCACAACACAAGTCTAAGGAGATATTTCGCAACAACATCGGTACACGGGTTCAATTTTGCCAGGCGAAAACTCGTTAAACATTGCTGTCTCTGTCAACACTTCAGTTGAATGGTGAAAATTTGTTTAGAACTATATTGATTATTATATTTGGTATTGTTTTAATCAGCATCACAACACAAGTCTAAGGAGATATTTCGCGACTACATCGGTACACGGGTTCAATTTTGCCAGGCGAAAACTCGTTAAACATTGCTGTCTCTGCTATGCAAAGAAGCATGATGACACTTCAGTTGAATGGTGAAAATTTGTTTAGAACTATATTGATTATTATATTTGATACTGTTTTAATCAGCATCACAACACAAGTCTAAGGAGATATTTCGCAACAACATCGGTACACGGGTTCAATTTTGCCAGGCGAAAACTCGTTAAACATTGCTGTCTCTGCTATGCAAAGAAGCATGATGACACTTCAGTTGAATGGTGAAAATTTGTTTAGAACTATATTGATTATTATATTTGGTATTGTTTTAATCAGCATCACAACACAAGTCTAAGGAGATATTTCGCAACTACATCGGTACACGGGTTCAATTTTGCCAGGCGAAAACTCGTTAAACATTGCTGTCTCCGCTATGCAAAGAAGCATGATGACACTTCAGTTGAATGGTGAAAATTTGTTTAGAACTATATTGATTATTATATTTGGTATTGTTTTAATCAGCATCACAACACAAGTCTAAGGAGATATTTCGCAACAACATCGGTACACGGGTTCAATTTTGCCAGGCGAAAACTCGTTAAACATTGCTGTCTCTGTCAACACTTCAGTTGAATGGTGAAAATTTGTTTAGAACTATATTGATTATTATATTTGGTATTGTTTTAATCAGCATCACAACACAAGTCTAAGGAGATATTTCGCGACTACATCGGTACACGGGTTCAATTTTGCCAGGCGAAAACTCGTTAAACATTGCTGTCTCTGCTATGCAAAGAAGCATGATGACACTTCAGTTGAATGGTGAAAATTTGTTTAGAACTATATTGATTATTATATTTGATACTGTTTTAATCAGCATCACAACACAAGTCTAAGGAGATATTTCGCAACAACATCGGTACACGGGTTCAATTTTGCCAGGCGAAAACTCGTTAAACATTGCTGTCTCTGCTATGCAAAGAAGCATGATGACACTTCAGTTGAATGGTGAAAATTTGTTTAGAACTATATTGATTATTATATTTGGTATTGTTTTAATCAGCATCACAACACAAGTCTAAGGAGATATTTCGCAACTACATCGGTACACGGGTTCAATTTTGCCAGGCGAAAACTCGTTAAACATTGCTGTCTCCGCTATGCAAAGAAGCATGATGACACTTCAGTTGAATGGTGAAAATTTGTTTAGAACTATATTGATTATTATATTTGATACTGTTTTAATCAGCATCACAACACAAGTCTAAGGAGATATTTCGCAACAACATCGGTACACGGGTTCAATTTTGCCAGGCGAAAACTCGTTAAACATTGCTGTCTCTGCTATGCAAAGAAGCATGATGACACTTCAGTTGAATGGTGAAAATTTGTTTAGAACTATATTGATTATTATATTTGGTATTGTTTTAATCAGCATCACAACACAAGTCTAAGGAGATATTTCGCAACTACATCGGTACACGGGTTCAATTTTGCCAGGCGAAAACTCGTTAAACATTGCTGTCTCCGCTATGCAAAGAAGCATGATGACACTTCAGTTGAATGGTGAAAATTTGTTTAGAACTATATTGATTATTATATTTGGTATTGTTTTAATCAGCATCACAACACAAGTCTAAGGAGATATTTCGCAACAACATCGGTACACGGGTTCAATTTTGCCAGGCGAAAACTCGTTAAACATTGCTGTCTCTGTCAACACTTCAGTTGAATGGTGAAAATTTGTTTAGAACTATATTGATTATTATATTTGATACTGTTTTAATCAGCATCACAACACAAGTATAAGGAGATATTTCGCAACAACATCGGTACACGGGTTCAATTTTGCCAGGCGAAAACTCGTTAAACATTGCTGTCTCTGCTATGCAAAGAAGCATGATGACACTTCAGTTGAATGGTGAAAATTTGTTTAGAACTATATTGATTATTATATTTGGTATTGTTTTAATCAGCATCACAACACAAGTATAAGGAGATATTTCGCAACTACATCGGTACACGGGTTCAATTTTGCCAGGCGAAAACTCTTTAAACATTGCTGTCTCTGCTATGCAAAGAAGCATGATGACACTTCAGTTGAATGGTGAAAATTTGTTTAGAACTATATTGATTATTATATTTGGTATTGTTTTAATCAGCATCACAACACAAGTCTAAGGAGATATTTCGCAACTACATCGGTACACGGGTTCAATTTTGCCAGGCGAAAACTCGTTAAACATTGCTGTCTCTGTCAACACTTCAGTTGAATGGTGAAAATTTGTTTAGAACTATATTGATTATTATATTTGGTATTGTTTTAATCAGCATCACAACACAAGTCTAAGGAGATATTTCGCAACAACATCGGTACACGGGTTCAATTTTGCCAGGCGAAAACTCGTTAAACATTGCTGTCTCTGTCAACACTTCAGTTGAATGGTGAAAATTTGTTTAGAACTATATTGATTATTATATTTGGTATTGTTTTAATCAGCATCACAACACAAGTCTAAGGAGATATTTCGCAACTACATCGGTACACGGGTTCAATTTTGCCAGGCGAAAACTAGTTAAACATTGCTGTCTCTGTCAACACTTCAGTTGAATGGTGAAAATTTGTTTAGAACTATATTGATTATTATATTTTATACTGTTTTAATCAGCATCACAACACAAGTATAAGGAGATATTTCGCAACTACATCGGTACACGGGTTCAATTTTGCCAGGCGAAAACTCGTTAAACATTGCTGTCTCTGTCAACACTTCAGTTGAATGGTGAAAATTTGTTTAGAACTATATTGATTATTATATTTGATACTGTTTTAATCAGCATCACAACACAAGTCTAAGGAGATATTTCGCAACTACATCGGTACACGGGTTCAATTTTGCCAGGCGAAAACTCGTTAAACATTGCTGTCTCTGCTATGCAAAGAAGCATGATGATACTTCAGTTGAATGGTGAAAATTTGTTTAGAACTATATTGATTATTATATTTGGTATTGTTTTAATCAGCATCACAACACAAGTCTAAGGAGATATTTCGCAACAACATCGGTACCCGGGTTCAATTTTGCCAGGCGAAAACTCGTTAAACATTGCTGTCTCTGTCAACACTTCAGTTGAATGGTGAAAATTTGTTTAGAACTATATTGATTATTATATTTGATACTGTTTTAATCAGCATCACAACACAAGTATAAGGAGATATTTCGCAACAACATCGGTACACGGGTTCAATTTTGCCAGGCGAAAACTCGTTAAACATTGCTGTCTCTGCTATGCAAAGAAGCATGATGACACTTGAGTTGAATGGTGAAAATTTGTTTAGAGCTATATTGATTATTATATTTGATACTGTTTTAATCAGCATCACAACACAAGTATAAGGAGATATTTCGCAACTACATCGGTACACGGGTTCAATTTTGCCAGGCGAAAACTCGTTAAACATTGCTGTCTCTGCTATGCAAAGAAGCATGATGACACTTCAGTTGAATGGTGAAAATTTGTTTAGAACTATATTGATTATTATATTTGGTACTGTTTTAATCAGCATCACAACACAAGTCTAAGGAGATATTTCGCAACTACATCGGTACACGGGTACAATTTTGCCAGGCGAAAACTCGTTAAACATTGCTGTCTTTGTCAACACTTCAGTTGAATGGTGAAAATTTGTTTAGAACTATATTGATTATTATATTTGATACTGTTTTAATCAGCATCACAACACAAGTATAAGGAGATATTTCGCAACAACATCGGTACACGGGTTCAATTTTGCCAGGCGAAAACTCGTTAAACATTGCTGTCTCTGCTATGCAAAGAAGCATGATGACACTTCAGTTGAATGGTGAAAATTTGTTTAGAACTATATTGATTATTATATTTGGTATTGTTTTAATCAGCATCACAACACAAGTATAAGGAGATATTTCGCAACTACATCGGTACACGGGTTCAATTTTGCCAGGCGAAAACTCGTTAAACATTGCTGTCTCTGCTATGCAAAGAAGCATGATGACACTTCAGTTGAATGGTGAAAATTTGTTTAGAACTATATTGATTATTATATTTGGTATTGTTTTAATCAGCATCACAACACAAGTCTAAGGAGATATTTCGCAACTACATCGGTACACGGGTTCAATTTTGCCAGGCGAAAACTCGTTAAACATTGCTGTCTCTGTCAACACTTCAGTTGAATGGTGAAAATTTGTTTAGAACTATATTGATTATTATATTTGGTATTGTTTTAATCAGCATCACAACACAAGTCTAAGGAGATATTTCGCAACAACATCGGTACACGGGTTCAATTTTGCCAGGCGAAAACTCGTTAAACATTGCTGTCTCTGTCAACACTTCAGTTGAATGGTGAAAATTTGTTTAGAACTATATTGATTATTATATTTGGTATTGTTTTAATCAGCATCACAACACAAGTCTAAGGAGATATTTCGCAACTACATCGGTACACGGGTTCAATTTTGCCAGGCGAAAACTCGTTAAACATTGCTGTCTCTGCTATGCAAAGAAGCATGATGACACTTCAGTTGAATGGTGAAAATTTGTTTAGAACTATATTGATTATTATATTTGGTATTGTTTTAATCAGCATCACAACACAAGTCTAAGGAGATATTTCGCAACTACATCGGTACACGGGTTCAATTTTGCCAGGCGAAAACTCGTTAAACATTGCTGTCTCTGTCAACACTTCAGTTGAATGGTGAAAATTTGTTTAGAACTATATTGATTATTATATTTGATACTGTTTTAATCAGCATCACAACACAAGTATAAGGAGATATTTCGCAACAACATCGGTACACGGGTTCAATTTTGCCAGGCGAAAACTCGTTAAACATTGCTGTCTCTGCTATGCAAAGAAGCATGATGACACTTCAGTTGAATGGTGAAAATTTGTTTAGAACTATATTGATTATTATATTTGGTATTGTTTTAATCAGCATCACAGCACAAGTCTAAGGAGATATTTCGCAACTACATCGGTACACGGGTTCAATTTTGCCAGGCGAAAACTCGTTAAACATTGCTGTCTCTGCTATGCAAAGAAGCATGATGACACTTCAGTTGAATGGTGAAAATTTGTTTAGAACTATATTGATTATTATATTTGGTATTGTTTTAATCAGCATCCCAACACAAGTCTAAGGAGATATTTCGCAACTACATCGGTACACGGGTTCAATTTTGCCAGGCGAAAACTAGTTAAACATTGCTGTCTCTGTCAACACTTCAGTTGAATGGTGAAAATTTGTTTAGAACTATATTGATTATTATATTTTATACTGTTTTAATCAGCATCACAACACAAGTATAAGGAGATATTTCGCAACTACATCGGTACACGGGTTCAATTTTGCCAGGCGAAAACTCGTTAAACATTGCTGTCTCTGTCAACACTTCAGTTGAATGGTGAAAATTTGTTTAGAACTATATTGATTATTATATTTGATACTGTTTTAATCAGCATCACAACACAAGTATAAGGAGATATTTCGCAACTACATCGGTACACTGGTTCAATTTTGCCAGGTGAAAACTCGTTAAACATTGCTGTCTCTGTCAACACTTCAGTTGAATGGTGAAAATTTGTTTAGAACTATATTGATTATTATATTTGGTATTGTTTTAATCAGCATCACAACACAAGTCTAAGGAGATATTTCGCAACAACATCGGTACACGGGTTCAATTTTGCCAGGCGAAAACTCGTTAAACATTGCTGTTTCCTCTATGCAAAGAAGCATGATGACACTTGAGTTGAATGGTGAAAATTTGTTTAGAACTATATTGATTATTATATTTGATACTGTTTTAATCAGCATCACAACACAAGTCTAAGGAGATATTTCGCAACAACATCGGTACACGGGTTCAATTTTGCCAGGCGAAAACTCGTTAAACATTGCTGTCTCTGTCAACACTTCAGTTGAATGGTGAAAATTTGTTTAGAACTATATTGATTATTATATTTGATACTGTTTTAATCAGTATCACAACACAAGTCTAAGGAGATATTTCGCAACTACATCGGTACACGGGTTCAATTTTGCCAGGCGAAAACTCGTTAAACATTGCTGTCTCTGCTATGCAAAGAAGCATGATGACACTTCAGTTGAATGGTGAAAATTTGTTTAGAACTATATTGATTATTATATTTGGTATTGTTTTAATCAGCATCACAACACAAGTCTAAGGAGATATTTCGCAACAACATCGGTACACGGGTTCAATTTTGCCAGGCGAAAACTCGTTAAACATTGCTGTCTCTGTCAACACTTCAGTTGAATGGTGAAAATTTGTTTAGAACTATATTGATTATTATATTTGGTATTGTTTTAATCAGCATCACAACACAAGTCTAAGGAGATATTTCGCGACTACATCGGTACACGGGTTCAATTTTGCCAGGCGAAAACTCGTTAAACATTGCTGTCTCTGCTATGCAAAGAAGCATGATGACACTTCAGTTGAATGGTGAAAATTTGTTTAGAACTATATTGATTATTATATTTGATACTGTTTTAATCAGCATCACAACACAAGTCTAAGGAGATATTTCGCAACAACATCGGTACACGGGTTCAATTTTCCCAGGCGAAAACTCGTTAAACATTGCTGTCTCTGCTATGCAAAGAAGCATGATGACACTTCAGTTGAATGGTGAAAATTTGTTTAGAACTATATTGATTATTATATTTGGTATTGTTTTAATCAGCATCACAACACAAGTCTAAGGAGATATTTCGCAACTACATCGGTACACGGGTTCAATTTTGCCAGGCGAAAACTCGTTAAACATTGCTGTCTCCGCTATGCAAAGAAGCATGATGACACTTCAGTTGAATGGTGAAAATTTGTTTAGAACTATATTGATTATTATATTTGGTATTGTTTTAATCAGCATCACAACACAAGTCTAAGGAGATATTTCGCAACAACATCGGTACACGGGTTCAATTTTGCCAGGCGAAAACTCGTTAAACATTGCTGTCTCTGTCAACACTTCAGTTGAATGGTGAAAATTTGTTTAGAACTATATTGATTATTATATTTGATACTGTTTTAATCAGCATCACAACACAAGTATAAGGAGATATTTCGCAACAACATCGGTACACGGGTTCAATTTTGCCAGGCGAAAACTCGTTAAACATTGCTGTCTCTGCTATGCAAAGAAGCATGATGACACTTCAGTTGAATGGTGAAAATTTGTTTAGAACTATATTGATTATTATATTTGGTATTGTTTTAATCAGCATCACAACACAAGTATAAGGAGATATTTCGCAACTACATCGGTACACGGGTTCAATTTTGCCAGGCGAAAACTCTTTAAACATTGCTGTCTCTGCTATGCAAAGAAGCATGATGACACTTCAGTTGAATGGTGAAAATTTGTTTAGAACTATATTGATTATTATATTTGGTATTGTTTTAATCAGCATCACAACACAAGTCTAAGGAGATATTTCGCAACTACATCGGTACACGGGTTCAATTTTGCCAGGCGAAAACTCGTTAAACATTGCTGTCTCTGTCAACACTTCAGTTGAATGGTGAAAATTTGTTTAGAACTATATTGATTATTATATTTGGTATTGTTTTAATCAGCATCACAACACAAGTCTAAGGAGATATTTCGCAACAACATCGGTACACGGGTTCAATTTTGCCAGGCGAAAACTCGTTAAACATTGCTGTCTCTGTCAACACTTCAGTTGAATGGTGAAAATTTGTTTAGAACTATATTGATTATTATATTTGGTATTGTTTTAATCAGCATCACAACACAAGTCTAAGGAGATATTTCGCAACTACATCGGTACACGGGTTCAATTTTGCCAGGCGAAAACTAGTTAAACATTGCTGTCTCTGTCAACACTTCAGTTGAATGGTGAAAATTTGTTTAGAACTATATTGATTATTATATTTTATACTGTTTTAATCAGCATCACAACACAAGTATAAGGAGATATTTCGCAACTACATCGGTACACGGGTTCAATTTTGCCAGGCGAAAACTCGTTAAACATTGCTGTCTCTGTCAACACTTCAGTTGAATGGTGAAAATTGGTTTAGAACTATATTGATTATTATATTTGATACTGTTTTAATCAGCATCACAACACAAGTATAAGGAGATATTTCGCAACTACATCGGTACACGGGTTCAATTTTGCCAGGTGAAAACTCTTTAAACATTGCTGTCTCTGCTATGCAAAGAAGCATGATGACACTTCAGTTGAATGGTGAAAATTTGTTTAGAACTATATTGATTATTATATTTGGTATTGTTTTAATCAGCATCACAACACAAGTCTAAGGAGATATTTCGCAACTACATCGGTACACGGGTTCAATTTTGCCAGGCGAAAACTCGTTAAACATTGCTGTCTCTGTCAACACTTCAGTTGAATGGTGAAAATTTGTTTAGAACTATATTGATTATTATATTTGGTATTGTTTTAATCAGCATCACAACACAAGTATAAGGAGATATTTCGCAACTACATCGGTACACGGGTTCAATTTTGCCAGGCGAAAACTCTTTAAACATTGCTGTCTCTGCTATGCAAAGAAGCATGATGACACTTCAGTTGAATGGTGAAAATTTGTTTAGAACTATATTGATTATTATATTTGGTATTGTTTTAATCAGCATCACAACACAAGTCTAAGGAGATATTTCGCAACTACATCGGTACACGGGTTCAATTTTGCCAGGCGAAAACTCGTTAAACATTGCTGTCTCTGTCAACACTTCAGTTGAATGGTGAAAATTTGTTTAGAACTATATTGATTATTATATTTGGTATTGTTTTAATCAGCATCACAACACAAGTCTAAGGAGATATTTCGCAACTACATCGGTACACGGGTTCAATTTTGCCAGGCGAAAACTAGTTAAACATTGCTGTCTCTGTCAACACTTCAGTTGAATGGTGAAAATTTGTTTAGAACTATATTGATTATTATATTTTATACTGTTTTAATCAGCATCACAACACAAGTATAAGGAGATATTTCGCAACTACATCGGTACACGGGTTCAATTTTGCCAGGCGAAAACTCGTTAAACATTGCTGTCTCTGTCAACACTTCAGTTGAATGGTGAAAATTTGTTTAGAACTATATTGATTATTATATTTGATACTGTTTTAATCAGCATCACAACACAAGTATAAGGAGATATTTCGCAACTACATCGGTACACGGGTTCAATTTTGCCAGGTGAAAACTCGTTAAACATTGCTGTCTCTGTCAACACTTCAGTTGAATGGTGAAAATTTGTTTAGAACTATATTGATTATTATATTTGGTATTGTTTTAATCAGCATCACAACACAAGTCTAAGGAGATATTTCGCAACAACATCGGTACACGGGTTCAATTTTGCCAGGCGAAAACTCGTTAAACATTGCTGTTTCCTCTATGCAAAGAAGCATGATGACACTTGAGTTGAATGGTGAAAATTTGTTTAGAACTATATTGATTATTATATTTGATACTGTTTTAATCAGCATCACAACACAAGTCTAAGGAGATATTTCGCAACAACATCGGTACACGGGTTCAATTTTGCCAGGCGAAAACTCGTTAAACATTGCTGTCTCTGTCAACACTTCAGTTGAATGGTGAAAATTTGTTTAGAACTATATTGATTATTATATTTGATACTGTTTTAATCAGTATCACAACACAAGTCTAAGGAGATATTTCGCAACTACATCGGTACACGGGTTCAATTTTGCCAGGCGAAAACTCGTTAAACATTGCTGTCTCTGCTATGCAAAGAAGCATGATGACACTTCAGTTGAATGGTGAAAATTTGTTTAGAACTATATTGATTATTATATTTGGTATTGTTTTAATCAGCATCACAACACAAGTCTAAGGAGATATTTCGCAACAACATCGGTACACGGGTTCAATTTTGCCAGGCGAAAACTCGTTAAACATTGCTGTCTCTGTCAACACTTCAGTTGAATGGTGAAAATTTGTTTAGAACTATATTGATTATTATATTTGGTATTGTTTTAATCAGCATCACAACACAAGTCTAAGGAGATATTTCGCGACTACATCGGTACACGGGTTCAATTTTGCCAGGCGAAAACTCGTTAAACATTGCTGTCTCTGCTATGCAAAGAAGCATGATGACACTTCAGTTGAATGGTGAAAATTTGTTTAGAACTATATTGATTATTATATTTGATACTGTTTTAATCAGCATCACAACACAAGTCTAAGGAGATATTTCGCAACAACATCGGTACACGGGTTCAATTTTGCCAGGCGAAAACTCGTTAAACATTGCTGTCTCTGCTATGCAAAGAAGCATGATGACACTTCAGTTGAATGGTGAAAATTTGTTTAGAACTATATTGATTATTATATTTGGTATTGTTTTAATCAGCATCACAACACAAGTCTAAGGAGATATTTCGCAACTACATCGGTACACGGGTTCAATTTTGCCAGGCGAAAACTCGTTAAACATTGCTGTCTCCGCTATGCAAAGAAGCATGATGACACTTCAGTTGAATGGTGAAAATTTGTTTAGAACTATATTGATTATTATATTTGGTATTGTTTTAATCAGCATCACAACACAAGTCTAAGGAGATATTTCGCAACAACATCGGTACACGGGTTCAATTTTGCCAGGCGAAAACTCGTAAAACATTGCTGTCTCTGTCAACACTTCAGTTGAATGGTGAAAATTTGTTTAGAACTATATTGATTATTATATTTGATACTGTTTTAATCAGCATCACAACACAAGTATAAGGAGATATTTCGCAACAACATCGGTACACGGGTTCAATTTTGCCAGGCGAAAACTCGTTAAACATTGCTGTCTCTGCTATGCAAAGAAGCATGATGACACTTCAGTTGAATGGTGAAAATTTGTTTAGAACTATATTGATTATTATATTTGGTATTGTTTTAATCAGCATCACAACACAAGTATAAGGAGATATTTCGCAACTACATCGGTACACGGGTTCAATTTTGCCAGGCGAAAACTCTTTAAACATTGCTGTCTCTGCTATGCAAAGAAGCATGATGACACTTCAGTTGAATGGTGAAAATTTGTTTAGAACTATATTGATTATTATATTTGGTATTGTTTTAATCAGCATCACAACACAAGTCTAAGGAGATATTTCGCAACTACATCGGTACACGGGTTCAATTTTGCCAGGCGAAAACTCGTTAGACATTGCTGTCTCTGCTATGCAAAGAAGCATGATGACACTTCAGTTGAATGGTGAAATTTTGTTTAGAACTATATTGATTATTATATTTGGTATTGTTTTAATCAGCATCACAACACAAGTCTAAGGAGATATTTCGCAACTACATCGGTACACGGGTTCAATTTTGCCAGGCGAAAACTCGTTAAACATTGCTGTCTCTGTCAACACTTCAGTTGAATGGTGAAAATTTGTTTAGAACTATATTGATTATTATATTTGATACTGTTTTAATCAGCATCACAACACAAGTATAAGGAGATATTTCGCAACAACATCGGTACACGGGTTCAATTTTGCCAGGCGAAAACTCGTTAAACATTGCTGTCTCTGTCAACACTTCAGTTGAATGGTGAAAATTTGTTTAGAGCTATATTGATTATTATATTTGATACTGTTTTAATCAGCATCACAACACAAGTATAAGGAGATATTTCGCAACAACATCGGTACACGGGTTCAATTTTGCCAGGCGAAAACTCGTTAAACATTGCTGTCTCTGCTATGCAAAGAAGCATGATGACACTTCAGTTGAATGGTGAAAATTTGTTTAGAACTATATTGATTATTATATTTGGTATTGTTTTAATCAGCATCACAACACAAGTCTAAGGAGATATTTCGCAACAACATCGGTACACGGGTTCAATTTTGCCAGGCGAAAACTCGTTAAACATTGCTGTCTCTGCTATGCAAAGAAGCATGATGACACTTCAGTTGAATGGTGAAAATTTGTTTAGAACTATATTGATTATTATATTTGGTATTGTTTTAATCAACATCACAACACAAGTCTAAGGAGATATTTCGCAACAACATCGGTACACGGGTTCAATTTTGCCAGGCGAAAACTCGTTAAACATTGCTGTTTCCTCTATGCAAAGAAGCATGATGACACTTGAGTTGAATGGTGAAAATTTGTTTAGAACTATATTGATTATTATATTTGATACTGTTTTAATCAGCATCACAACACAAGTCTAAGGAGATATTTCGCAACAACATCGGTACACGGGTTCAATTTTGCCAGGCGAAAACTCGTTAAACATTGCTGTCTCTGTCAACACTTCAGTTGAATGGTGAAAATTTGTTTAGAACTATATTGATTATTACATTTGATACAGTTTTAATCAGCATCACAACACAAGTCTAAGGAGATATTTCGCAACTACATCGGTACACGGGTTCAATTTTGCCAGGCGAAAACTCGTTAAACATTGCTGTCTCTGCTATGCAAAGAAGCATGATGACACTTCAGTTGAATGGTGAAAATTTGTTTAGAACTATATTGATTATTATATTTGGTATTGTTTTAATCAGCATCACAACACAAGTCTAAGGAGATATTTCGCAACAACATCGGTACACGGGTTCAATTTTGCCAGGCGAAAACTCGTTAAACATTGCTGTCTCTGTCAACACTTCAGTTGAATGGTGAAAATTTGTTTAGAACTATATTGATTATTATATTTGGTATTGTTTTAATCAGCATCACAACACAAGTCTAAGGAGATATTTCGCGACTACATCGGTACACGGGTTCAATTTTGCCAGGCGAAAACTCGTTAAACATTGCTGTCTCTGCTATGCAAAGAAGCATGATGACACTTCAGTTGAATGGTGAAAATTTGTTTAGAACTATATTGATTATTATATTTGATACTGTTTTAATCAGCATCACAACACAAGTATAAGGAGATATTTCGCAACAACATCGGTACACGGGTTCAATTTTGCCAGGCGAAAACTCGTTAAACATTGCTGTCTCTGCTATGCAAAGAAGCATGATGACACTTCAGTTGAATGGTGAAAATTTGTTTAGAACTATATTGATTATTATATTTGGTATTGTTTTAATCAGCATCACAACACAAGTCTAAGGAGATATTTCGCAACTACATCGGTACACGGGTTCAATTTTGCCAGGCGAAAACTCGTTAAACATTGCTGTCTCCGCTATGCAAAGAAGCATGATGACACTTCAGTTGAATGGTGAAAATTTGTTTAGAACTATATTGATTATTATATTTGGTATTGTTTTAATCAGCATCACAACACAAGTCTAAGGAGATATTTCGCAACAACATCGGTACACGGGTTCAATTTTGCCAGGCGAAAACTCGTTAAACATTGCTGTCTCTGTCAACACTTCAGTTGAATGGTGAAAATTTGTTTAGAACTATATTGATTATTATATTTGATACTGTTTTAATCAGCATCACAACACAAGTATAAGGAGATATTTCGCAACAACATCGGTACACGGGTTCAATTTTGCCAGGCGAAAACTCGTTAAACATTGCTGTCTCTGCTATGCAAAGAAGCATGATGACACTTCAGTTGAATGGTGAAAATTTGTTTAGAACTATATTGATTATTATATTTGGTATTGTTTTAATCAGCATCACAACACAAGTATAAGGAGATATTTCGCAACTACATCGGTACACGGGTTCAATTTTGCCAGGCGAAAACTCTTTAAACATTGCTGTCTCTGCTATGCAAAGAAGCATGATGACACTTCAGTTGAATGGTGAAAATTTGTTTAGAACTATATTGATTATTATATTTGGTATTGTTTTAATCAGCATCACAACACAAGTCTAAGGAGATATTTCGCAACTACATCGGTACACGGGTTCAATTTTGCCAGGCGAAAACTCGTTAAACATTGCTGTCTCTGTCAACACTTCAGTTGAATGGTGAAAATTTGTTTAGAACTATATTGATTATTATATTTGGTATTGTTTTAATCAGCATCACAACACAAGTCTAAGGAGATATTTCGCAACAACATCGGTACACGGGTTCAATTTTGCCAGGCGAAAACTCGTTAAACATTGCTGTCTCTGTCAACACTTCAGTTGAATGGTGAAAATTTGTTTAGAACTATATTGATTATTATATTTGGTATTGTTTTAATCAGCATCACAACACAAGTCTAAGGAGATATTTCGCAACTACATCGGTACACGGGTTCAATTTTGCCAGGCGAAAACTCGTTAGACATTGCTGTCTCTGCTATGCAAAGAAGCATGATGACACTTCAGTTGAATGGTGAAAATTTGTTTAGAACTATATTGATTATTATATTTGGTATTGTTTTAATCAGCATCACAACACAAGTATAAGGAGATATTTCGCAACTACATCGGTACACGGGTTCAATTTTGCCAGGCGAAAACTCGTTAAACATTGCTGTCTCTGCTATGCAAAGAAGCATGATGACACTTCAGTTGAATGGTGAAAATTTGTTTAGAACTATATTGATTATTATATTTGGTATTGTTTTAATCAGCATCACAACACAAGTCTAAGGAGATATTTCGCAACTACATCGGTACACGGGTTCAATTTTGCCAGGCGAAAACTCGTTAAACATTGCTGTCTCTGTCAACACTTCAGTTGAATGGTGAAAATTTGTTTAGAACTATATTGATTATTATATTTGATACTGTTTTAATCAGCATCACAACACAAGTATAAGGAGATATTTCGCAACAACATCGGTACACGGGTTCAATTTTGCCAGGCGAAAACTCGTTAAACATTGCTGTCTCTGTCAACACTTCAGTTGAATGGTGAAAATTTGTTTAGAGCTATATTGATTATTATATTTGATACTGTTTTAATCAGCATCACAACACAAGTATAAGGAGATATTTCGCAACAACATCGGTACACGGGTTCAATTTTGCCAGGCGAAAACTCGTTAAACATTGCTGTCTCTGCTATGCAAAGAAGCATGATGACACTTCAGTTGAATGGTGAAAATTTGTTTAGAACTATATTGATTATTATATTTGGTATTGTTTTAATCAGCATCACAACACAAGTCTAAGGAGATATTTCGCAACTACATCGGTACACGGGTTCAATTTTGCCAGGCGAAAACTCGTTAAACATTGCTGTCTCTGCTATGCAAAGAAGCATGATGACACTTCAGTTGAATGGTGAAAATTTGTTTAGAACTATATTGATTATTATATTTGGTATTGTTTTAATCAGCATCACAACACAAGTCTAAGGAGATATTTCGCAACTACATCGGTACACGGGTACAATTTTGCCAGGCGAAAACTCGTTAAACATTGCTGTCTCTGTCAACACTTCAGTTGAATGGTGAAAATTTGTTTAGAGCTATATTGATTATTATATTTGATACTGTTTTAATCAGCATCACAACACAAGTATAAGGAGATATTTCGCAACAACATCGGTACACGGGTTCAATTTTGCCAGGCGAAAACTCGTTAAACATTGCTGTCTCTGCTATGCAAAGAAGCATGATGACACTTCAGTTGAATGGTGAAAATTTGTTTAGAACTATATTGATTATTATATTTGGTATTGTTTTAATCAGCATCACAACACAAGTATAAGGAGATATTTCGCAACTACATCGGTACACGGGTTCAATTTTGCCAGGCGAAAACTCGTTAAACATTGCTGTCTCTGCTATGCAAAGAAGCATGATGACACTTCAGTTGAATGGTGAAAATTTGTTTAGAACTATATTGATTATTATATTTGGTATTGTTTTAATCAGCATCACAACACAAGTCTAAGGAGATATTTCGCAACAACATCGGTACCCGGGTTCAATTTTGCCAGGCGAAAACTCGTTAAACATTGCTGTCTCTGTCAACACTTCAGTTGAAAGGTGAAAATTTGTTTAGAACTATATTGATTATTATATTTGATACTGTTTTAATCAGCATCACAACACAAGTATAAGGAGATATTTCGCAACAACATCGGTACACGGGTTCAATTTTGCCAGGCGAAAACTCGTTAAACATTGCTGTCTCTGCTATGCAAAGAAGCATGATGACACTTCAGTTGAATGGTGAAAATTTGTTTAGAACTATATTGATTATTATATTTGGTATTGTTTTAATCAGCATCACAACACAAGTATAAGGAGATATTTCGCAACTACATCGGTACACGGGTTCAATTTTGCCAGGCGAAAACTCGTTAAACATTGCTGTCTCTGCTATGCAAAGAAGCATGATGACACTTCAGTTGAATGGTGAAAATTTGTTTAGAACTATATTGATTATTATATTTGGTATTGTTTTAATCAGCATCACAACACAAGTCTAAGGAGATATTTCGCAACTACATCGGTACACGGGTTCAATTTTGCCAGGCGAAAACTCGTTAAACATTGCTGTCTCTGTCAACACTTCAGTTGAATGGTGAAAATTTGTTTAGAACTATATTGATTATTATATTTGGTATTGTTTTAATCAGCATCACAACACAAGTCTAAGGAGATATTTCGCAACAACATCGGTACACGGGTTCAATTTTGCCAGGCGAAAACTCGTTAAACATTGCTGTCTCTGTCAACACTTCAGTTGAATGGTGAAAATTTGTTTAGAACTATATTGATTATTATATTTGGTATTGTTTTAATCTGCATCACAACACAAGTCTAAGGAGATATTTCGCAACTACATCGGTACACGGGTTCAATTTTGCCAGGCGAAAACTCGTTAAACATTGCTGTCTCTGCTATGCAAAGAAGCATGATGACACTTCAGTTGAATGGTGAAAATTTGTTTAGAACTATATTGATTATTATATTTGGTATTGTTTTAATCAGCATCACAACACAAGTCTAAGGAGATATTTCGCAACTACATCGGTACACGGGTTCAATTTTGCCAGGCGAAAACTCGTTAAACATTGCTGTCTCTGCTATGCAAAGAAGCATGATGACACTTCAGTTGAATGGTGAAAATTTGTTTAGAACTATATTGATTATTATATTTGGTATTGTTTTAATCAGCATCACAACACAAGTATAAGGAGATATTTCGCAACTACATCGGTACACGGGTTCAATTTTGCCAGGCGAAAACTCGTTAAACATTGCTGTCTCTGCTATGCAAAGAAGCATGATGACACTTCAGTTGAATGGTGAAAATTTGTTTAGAACTATATTGATTATTATATTTGGTATTGTTTTAATCAGCATCACAACACAAGTCTAAGGAGATATTTCGCAACAACATCGGTACACGGGTTCAATTTTGCCAGGCGAAAACTCGTTAAACATTGCTGTCTCTGTCAACACTTCAGTTGAATGGTGAAAATTTGTTTAGAACTATATTGATTATTATATTTGATACTGTTTTAATCAGCATCACAACACAAGTCTAAGGAGATATTTCGCAACTACATCGGTACACGGGTTCAATTTTGCCAGGCGAAAACTCGTTAAACATTGCTGTCTCTGCTATGCAAAGAAGCATGATGACACTTCAGTTGAATGGTGAAAATTTGTTTAGAACTATATTGATTATTATATTTGGTATTGTTTTAATCAGCATCACAACACAAGTCTAAGGAGATATTTCGCAACAACATCGGTACACGGGTTCAATTTTGCCAGGCGAAAACTCGTTAAACATTGCTGTCTCTGTCAACACTTCAGTTGAATGGTGAAAATTTGTTTAGAACTATATTGATTATTATATTTGGTATTGTTTTAATCAGCATCACAACACAAGTCTAAGGAGATATTTCGCGACTACATCGGTACACGGGTTCAATTTTGCCAGGCGAAAACTCGTTAAACATTGCTGTCTCTGCTATGCAAAGAAGCATGATGACACTTCAGTTGAATGGTGAAAATTTGTTTAGAACTATATTGATTATTATATTTGATACTGTTTTAATCAGCATCACAACACAAGTCTAAGGAGATATTTCGCAACAACATCGGTACACGGGTTCAATTTTGCCAGGCGAAAACTCGTTAAACATTGCTGTCTCTGCTATGCAAAGAAGCATGATGACACTTCAGTTGAATGGTGAAAATTTGTTTAGAACTATATTGATTATTATATTTGGTATTGTTTTAATCAGCATCACAACACAAGTCTAAGGAGATATTTCGCAACTACATCGGTACACGGGTTCAATTTTGCCAGGCGAAAACTCGTTAAACATTGCTGTCTCCGCTATGCAAAGAAGCATGATGACACTTCAGTTGAATGGTGAAAATTTGTTTAGAACTATATTGATTATTATATTTGGTATTGTTTTAATCAGCATCACAACACAAGTCTAAGGAGATATTTCGCAACTACATCGGTACACGGGTTCAATTTTGCCAGGCGAAAACTCGTTAAACATTGCTGTCTCTGTCAACACTTCAGTTGAATGGTGAAAATTTGTTTAGAACTATATTGATTATTATATTTGATACTGTTTTAATCAGCATCACAACACAAGTATAAGGAGATATTTCGCAACAACATCGGTACACGGGTTCAATTTTGCCAGGCGAAAACTCGTTAAACATTGCTGTCTCTGCTATGCAAAGAAGCATGATGACACTTCAGTTGAATGGTGAAAATTTGTTTAGAACTATATTGATTATTATATTTGGTATTGTTTTAATCAGCATCACAACACAAGTATAAGGAGATATTTCGCAACTACATCGGTACACGGGTTCAATTTTGCCAGGCGAAAACTCTTTAAACATTGCTGTCTCTGCTATGCAAAGAAGCATGATGACACTTCAGTTGAATGGTGAAAATTTGTTTAGAACTATATTGATTATTATATTTGGTATTGTTTTAATCAGCATCACAACACAACTCTAAGGAGATATTTCGCAACTACATCGGTACACGGGTTCAATTTTGCCAGGCGAAAACTCGTTAAACATTGCTGTCTCTGTCAACACTTCAGTTGAATGGTGAAAATTTGTTTAGAACTATATTGATTATTATATTTGGTATTGTTTTAATCAGCATCACAACACAAGTCTAAGGAGATATTTCGCAACAACATCGGTACACGGGTTCAATTTTGCCAGGCGAAAACTCGTTAAACATTGCTGTCTCTGTCAACACTTCAGTTGAATGGTGAAAATTTGTTTAGAACTATATTGATTATTATATTTGGTATTGTTTTAATCAGCATCACAACACAAGTCTAAGGAGATATTTCGCAACTACATCGGTACACGGGTTCAATTTTGCCAGGCGAAAACTCGTTAGACATTGCTGTCTCTGCTATGCAAAGAAGCATGATGACACTTCAGTTGAATGGTGAAAATTTGTTTAGAACTATATTGATTATTATATTTGGTATTGTTTTAATCAGCATCACAACACAAGTCTAAGGAGATATTTCGCAACTACATCGGTACACGGGTTCAATTTTGCCATGCGAAAACTCGTTAAACATTGCTGTCTCTGTCAACACTTCAGTTGAATGGTGAAAATTTGTTTAGAACTATATTGATTATTATATTTGATACTGTTTTAATCAGCATCACAACACAAGTATAAGGAGATATTTCGCAACAACATCGGTACACGGGTTCAATTTTGCCAGGCGAAAACTCGTTAAACATTGCTGTCTCTGTCAACACTTCAGTTGAATGGTGAAAATTTGTTTAGAGCTATATTGATTATTATATTTGATACTGTTTTAATCAGCATTACAACACAAGTATAAGGAGATATTTCGCAACAACATCGGTACACGGGTTCAATTTTGCCAGGCGAAAACTCGTTAAACATTGCTGTCTCTGCTATGCAAAGAAGCATGATGACACTTCAGTTGAATGGTGAAAATTTGTTTAGAACTATATTGATTATTATATTTGGTATTGTTTTAATCAGCATCACAACACAAGTCTAAGGAGATATTTCGCAACTACATCGGTACACGGGTTCAATTTTGCCAGGCGAAAACTCGTTAAACATTGCTGTCTCCGCTATGCAAAGAAGCATGATGACACTTCAGTTGAATGGTGAAAATTTGTTTAGAACTATATTGATTATTATATTTGGTATTGTTTTAATCAGCATCACAACACAAGTCTAAGGAGATATTTCGCAACTACATCGGTACACGGGTTCAATTTTGCCAGGCGAAAACTCGTTAAACATTGCTGTCTCTGTCAACACTTCAGTTGAATGGTGAAAATTTGTTTAGAACTATATTGATTATTATATTTGATACTGTTTTAATCAGCATCACAACACAAGTATAAGGAGATATTTCGCAACAACATCGGTACACGGGTTCAATTTTGCCAGGCGAAAACTCGTTAAACATTGCTGTCTCTGCTATGCAAAGAAGCATGATGACACTTCAGTTGAATGGTGAAAATTTGTTTAGAACTATATTGATTATTATATTTGGTATTGTTTTAATCAGCATCACAACACAAGTATAAGGAGATATTTCGCAACTACATCGGTACACGGGTTCAATTTTGCCAGGCGAAAACTCTTTAAACATTGCTGTCTCTGCTATGCAAAGAAGCATGATGACACTTCAGTTGAATGGTGAAAATTTGTTTAGAACTATATTGATTATTATATTTGGTATTGTTTTAATCAGCATCACAACACAACTCTAAGGAGATATTTCGCAACTACATCGGTACACGGGTTCAATTTTGCCAGGCGAAAACTCGTTAAACATTGCTGTCTCTGTCAACACTTCAGTTGAATGGTGAAAATTTGTTTAGAACTATATTGATTATTATATTTGGTATTGTTTTAATCAGCATCACAACACAAGTCTAAGGAGATATTTCGCAACAACATCGGTACACGGGTTCAATTTTGCCAGGCGAAAACTCGTTAAACATTGCTGTCTCTGTCAACACTTCAGTTGAATGGTGAAAATTTGTTTAGAACTATATTGATTATTATATTTGGTATTGTTTTAATCAGCATCACAACACAAGTCTAAGGAGATATTTCGCAACTACATCGGTACACGGGTTCAATTTTGCCAGGCGAAAACTCGTTAGACATTGCTGTCTCTGCTATGCAAAGAAGCATGATGACACTTCAGTTGAATGGTGAAAATTTGTTTAGAACTATATTGATTATTATATTTGGTATTGTTTTAATCAGCATCACAACACAAGTCTAAGGAGATATTTCGCAACTACATCGGTACACGGGTTCAATTTTGCCATGCGAAAACTCGTTAAACATTGCTGTCTCTGTCAACACTTCAGTTGAATGGTGAAAATTTGTTTAGAACTATATTGATTATTATATTTGATACTGTTTTAATCAGCATCACAACACAAGTATAAGGAGATATTTCGCAACAACATCGGTACACGGGTTCAATTTTGCCAGGCGAAAACTCGTTAAACATTGCTGTCTCTGTCAACACTTCAGTTGAATGGTGAAAATTTGTTTAGAGCTATATTGATTATTATATTTGATACTGTTTTAATCAGCATTACAACACAAGTATAAGGAGATATTTCGCAACAACATCGGTACACGGGTTCAATTTTGCCAGGCGAAAACTCGTTAAACATTGCTGTCTCTGCTATGCAAAGAAGCATGATGACACTTCAGTTGAATGGTGAAAATTTGTTTAGAACTATATTGATTATTATATTTGGTATTGTTTTAATCAGCATCACAACACAAGTCTAAGGAGATATTTCGCAACTACATCGGTACACGGGTTCAATTTTGCCAGGCGAAAACTCGTTAAACATTGCTGTCTCTGCTATGCAAAGAAGCATGATGACACTTCAGTTGAATGGTGAAAATTTGTTTAGAACTATATTGATTATTATATTTGGTATTGTTTTAATCAGCATCACAACACAAGTCTAAGGAGATATTTCGCAACTACATCGGTACACGGGTACAATTTTGCCAGGCGAAAACTCGTTAAACATTGCTGTCTCTGTCAACACTTCAGTTGAATGGTGAAAATTTGTTTAGAGCTATATTGATTATTATATTTGATACTGTTTTAATCAGCATCACAACACAAGTATAAGGAGATATTTCGCAACAACATCGGTACACGGGTTCAATTTTGCCAGGCGAAAACTCGTTAAACATTGCTGTCTCTGCTATGCAAAGAAGCATGATGACACTTCAGTTGAATGGTGAAAATTTGTTTAGAACTATATTGATTATTATATTTGGTATTGTTTTAATCAGCATCACAACACAAGTCTAAGGAGATATTTCGCAACTACATCGGTACACGGGTTCAATTTTGCCAGGCGAAAACTCGTTAAACATTGCTGTCTCTGCTATGCAAAGAAGCATGATGACACTTCAGTTGAATGGTGAAAATTTGTTTAGAACTATATTGATTATTATATTTGGTATTGTTTTAATCAGCATCACAACACAAGTCTAAGGAGATATTTCGCAACTACATCGGTACACGGGTTCAATTTTGCCAGGCGAAAACTCGTTAAACATTGCTGTCTCTGCTATGCAAAGAAGCATGATGACACTTCAGTTGAATGGTGAAAATTTGTTTAGAACTATATTGATTATTATATTTGGTATTGTTTTAATCAGCATCACAACACAAGTCTAAGGAGATATTTCGCAACTACATCGGTACACGGGTTCAATTTTGCCAGGCGAAAACTCGTTAAACATTGCTGTCTCTGCTATGCAAAGAAGCATGATGACACTTCAGTTGAATGGTGAAAATTTGTTTAGAACTATATTGATTATTATATTTGGTATTGTTTTAATCAGCATCACAACACAAGTCTAAGGAGATATTTCGCAACAACATCGGTACCCGGGTTCAATTTTGCCAGGCGAAAACTCGTTAAACATTGCTGTCTCTGTCAACACTTCAGTTGAATGGTGAAAATTTGTTTAGAACTATATTGATTATTATATTTGATACTGTTTTAATCAGCATCACAACACAAGTATAAGGAGATATTTCGCAACAACATCGGTACACGGGTTCAATTTTGCCAGGCGAAAACTCGTTAAACATTGCTGTCTCTGCTATGCAAAGAAGCATGATGACACTTCAGTTGAATGGTGAAAATTTGTTTAGAACTATATTGATTATTATATTTGGTATTGTTTTAATCAGCATCACAACACAAGTATAAGGAGATATTTCGCAACTACATCGGTACACGGGTTCAAGTTTGCCAGGCGAAAACTCGTTAAACATTGCTGTCTCTGCTATGCAAAGAAGCATGATGACACTTCAGTTGAATGGTGAAAATTTGTTTAGAACTATATTGATTATTATATTTGGTATTGTTTTAATCAGCATCACAACACAAGTCTAAGGAGATATTTCGCAACTACATCGGTACACGGGTTCAATTTTGCCAGGCGAAAACTCGTTAAACATTGCTGTCTCTGTCAACACTTCAGTTGAATGGTGAAAATTTGTTTAGAACTATATTGATTATTATATTTGGTATTGTTTTAATCAGCATCACAACACAAGTCTAAGGAGATATTTCGCAACAACATCGGTACACGGGTTCAATTTTGCCAGGCGAAAACTCGTTAAACATTGCTGTCTCTGTCAACACTTCAGTTGAATGGTGAAAATTTGTTTAGAACTATATTGATTATTATATTTGGTATTGTTTTAATCAGCATCACAACACAAGTCTAAGGAGATATTTCGCAACTACATCGGTACACGGGTTCAATTTTGCCAGGCGAAAACTCGTTAAACATTGCTGTCTCTGCTATGCAAAGAAGCATGATGACACTTCAGTTGAATAGTGAAAATTTGTTTAGAACTATATTGATTATTATATTTGGTATTGTTTTAATCAGCATCACAACACAAGTCTAAGGAGATATTTCGCAACTACATCGGTACACGGGTTCAATTTTGCCAGGCGAAAACTCGTTAAACATTGCTGTCTCTGTCAACACTTCAGTTGAATGGTGAAAATTTGTTTAGAACTATATTGATTATTATATTTGATACTGTTTTAATCAGCATCACAACACAAGTATAAGGAGATATTTCGCAACAACATCGGTACACGGGTTCAATTTTGCCAGGCGAAAACTCGTTAAACATTGCTGTCTCTGCTATGCAAAGAAGCATGATGAAACTTCAGTTGAATGGTGAAAATTTGTTTAGAACTATATTGATTATTATATTTGGTATTGTTTTAATCAGCATCACAACACAAGTCTAAGGAGATATTTCGCAACTACATCGGTACACGGGTTCAATTTTGCCAGGCGAAAACTCGTTAAACATTGCTGTCTCTGTCAACACTTCAGTTGAATGGTGAAAATTTGTTTAGAACTATATTGATTATTATATTTGATACTGTTTTAATCAGCATCACAACACAAGTATAAGGAGATATTTCGCAACAACATCGGTACACGGGTTCAATTTTGCCAGGCGAAAACTCGTTAAACATTGCTGTCTCTGTCAACACTTCAGTTGAATGGTGAAAATTTGTTTAGAACTATATTGATTATTATATTTGATACTGTTTTAATCAGCATCACAACACAAGTATAAGGAGATATTTCGCAACAACATCGGTACACGGGTTCAATTTTGCCAGGCGAAAACTCGTTAAACATTGCTGTCTCTGCTATGCAAAGAAGCATGATGACACTTCAGTTGAATGGTGAAAATTTGTTTAGAACTATATTGATTATTATATTTGATACTGTTTTAATCAGCATCACAATACAAGTCTAAGGAGATATTTCGCAATTACATCGGTACACGGGTTCAATTTTGCCAGGCGAAAACTCGTTAAACATTGCTGTCTCTGTCAACACTTCAGTTGAATGGTGAAAATTTGTTTAGAACTATATTGATTATTATATTTGATACTGTTTTAATCAGCATCACAACACAAGTATAAGGAGATATTTCGCAACAACATCGGTACACGGGTTCAATTTTGCCAGGCGAAAACTCGTTAAACATTGCTGTCTCTGCTATGCAAAGAAGCATGATGACACTTCAGTTGAATGGTGAAAATTTGTTTAGAACTATATTGATTATTATATTTGGTATTGTTTTAATCAGCATCACAACACAAGTTTAAGGAGATATTTCGCAACAACATCGGTACACGGGTTCAATTTTGCCAGGCGAAAACTCGTTAAACATTGCTGTCTCTGCTATGCAAAGAAGCATGATGACACTTCAGTTGAATGGTGAAAATTTGTTTAGAACTATATTGATTATTATATTTGGTATTGTTTTAATCAGCATCACAACACAAGTCTAAGGAGATATTTCGCAACTACATCGGTACACGGGTTCAATTTTGCCAGGCGAAAACTCGTTAAACATTGCTGTCTCTGTCAACACTTCAGTTGAATGGTGAAAATTTGTTTAGAACTATATTGATTATTATATTTGATACTGTTTTAATCAGCATCACAACACAAGTATAAGGAGATATTTCGCAACAACATCGGTACACGGGTTCAATTTTGCCAGGCGAAAACTCGTTAAACATTGCTGTCTCTGCTATGCAAAGAAGCATGATGACACTTCAGTTGAATGGTGAAAATTTGTTTAGAACTATATTGATTATTATATCTGGTATTGTTTTAATCAGCATCACAACACAAGTATAAGGAGATATTTCGCAACTACATCGGTACACGGGTTCAATTTTGCCAGGCGAAAACTCGTTAAACATTGCTGTCTCTGTCAACACTTCAGTTGAATGGTGAAAATTTGTTTAGAACTATATTGATTATTATATTTGGTATTGTTTTAATCAGCATCACAACACAAGTCTAAGGAGATATTTCGCAACTACATCGGTACACGGGTTCAATTTTGCCAGGCGAAAACTCGTTAAACATTGCTGTCTCTGTCAACACTTCAGTTGAATGGTGAAAATTTGTTTAGAACTATATTGATTATTATATTTGATACTGTTTTAATCAGCATCACAACACAAGTATAAGGAGATATTTCGCAACAACATCGGTACACGGGTTCAATTTTGCCAGGCGAAAACTCGTTAAACATTGCTGTCTCTGCTATGCAAAGAAGCATGATGACACTTCAGTTGAATGGTGAAAATTTGTTGAGAACTATATTGATTATTATATTTGGTATTGTTTTAATCAGCATCACAACACAAGTCTAAGGAGATATTTCGCAACTACATCGGTACACGGGTTCAATTTTGCCAGGCGAAAACTCGTTAAACATTGCTGTCTCTGTCAACACTTCAGTTGAATGGTGAAAATTTGTTTAGAACTATATTGATTATTATATTTGATACTGTTTTAATCAGCATCACAACACAAGTATAAGGAGATATTTCGCAACAACATCGGTACACGGGTTCAATTTTGCCAGGCGAAAACTCGTTAAACATTGCTGTCTCTGTCAACACTTCAGTTTTTTTTTTTTTTTTTTTTTTTTTTTTTTTATTAAATAAACATACATTTATTTATTATTATTACAATCTAGTCAATAGTCTGACCAATAAGTAATTTACATCTATCTTTAATTTACTACGTTTACATTATCTTAAGAATTCATTTAATCTAATTTCTTAAATTATTCTAACTTAAATTTATGGTAATAATCGGTGTTCTAACTCCATGCCAATTCATGTGGTTTTTTCCGTTTAAGTCTACGTATGTTGTCTGTGGTGTCAAGGAGCTGGATTGCCTCGATATTCACATGTTGATGTAGTCTATGTTCATGACTAACAGCAAATTTTTTAATTACTGTGTCTACCATATCCACCTTTAAGTCCCTGTGGATATTGGTGTTTCTGATGTACCAAGGAGCGTTAATTATATTCCTCAATACTTTATTTTGAAATGTTTGTATTATCTGTACATTACTTTTTTTAGTACATCCCCATAATTGGATGCCATAAGTCCAAATAGGTTTTAATATTTGCTTGTAGAGAAGCAATTTGTTGTATGTTGATAGTGGCGAATTTTTTCCAATTAACCAGTACATACCTTTGTAACGAATGCCGAGTTCTTCTCTTTTTATCTTTACGTGAGCTTTCCAGCGAAGCTTTGTGTCCAATGTCATGCCTAAGTATTTAGCTTTGTTAGAATACGGGATTTCTATGTTGTTCATAAATACCGGGATGTGTGATATTTTTTTATTAGTAAAGTTAACGTGGGTTGATTTAGCTT